>OX463234.1:22728425-22730925 GCA_949820135.1 Sylvilagus floridanus | reverse complement strand
CCCTAGCCCTAGCCCTAACCCTAACCCTAGCACTAGCCCTAGCCCTAACGCTAACCCTAACCATAACCCTAGCCATAGCCCTAGCCCTAGCCCTAGCCCTAACCCTGTCCCTAAACCTAACCCTAGCCCTAGCCCTAGGGCTAACCCTAACCATAGCCCTAACCCTAACCCGAACTCTATCCCTAGCCCTAGCCCTATCCCAAGCCCTAGCCCTAGCCCTAACCCTTACCCTAACCCTAGCCCTAGCCCTAGCCCTAGCCCTATCCCTAGACCTAACTCTAACCCTAACCCTAACCCAGGCCCTTGCTCTAGCCCTAAACCTAACCCTAACCCTAACCCTAGCCCTAGGGCTAACCCTAACCCTAACCCTAGCCCTAAACCTAGCCCTAACTCTAACCCTAACCCTAGCCCTAGCCCTAGCCCTAGCCCTAGCCCTAGCACTGGCACTAGCTTGAACTCTAACCCTAACCCTAGCCCTAGCCCAAGCCCTAGCCCTAGCCCTAACCCAAACCTTACCCTAACCCTAGACCTAACCCTAACCCTAAAAATAACCCTAACCATAGCCCTAGCCCTAACCCTAACCCTACCCCTAACCCTATCCCTACCCCTAGCCCTAACCCTAACCCTAAACCTAACCCTAGCCCTAGCCCTAGCCCTAGTCCTAGAACTAGCCCTTGCCTTAGCCCTAACCCTAACCCTAACCCTAACCCTAACCCTAAACTTAGCCCTAGGCCTAGCCCTAGCCCTAGCCCTAACCCTAGCCCTAGCACTAGCCCTAGCCCTAGCCCTAGCCCTAACCCTAACCCTAGAACTAGCACTAGCCCTAGCCCTAGCCGTAACCCTAACCCTAGCCCTAACCCTAGCCCTAACCCTAACCGTAACCCTAACAATAACCCTAACCCTAGCCCTAGCCTTAACCCTAACCCTAACCCTAACCCTAACACAAGCCCTAGCCCTAGCCCTAACCCTAACCCTAGCACTAGCCCTAGCCCTAACCCTAACCCTAACCATAACCCTAGCCGTAGCCCTAGCCCTAGCCCTAGCCCTAACCGTATCCCTAACCCTAACCCTAGCCCTAGCCCTAGCACTTCTCCTAGCCTTAAGCCTAGCCCTAAACCTAACCCTAACCCTAGCCCTAAACCTAACCCTAGCCCTAGCCCTTGCCCTAGCCCTAGCCCTAACCCTAACCCTAACCCTAACCCAAACCCTAGCCCTAACGTAACCCTAAAAATAACCCTAACCCTAGCCCTAGCACTAAACCTAGACCTAAACCTAACCCTAGCCCTAGCCCTAGCCCTAGCCCTAGTCCTAACCCTAACCCTAGCAGTAGCCCAAGCTCTAACCCTAACCCTAACCCTAGCCCTAGCCCTAGCCCTAGCCCTATCCCTAGCCCTAACCCTAACCCTAACCCTAACCCTAACCCTAACCCTAGCCCTTGCTCTAGACATAAACCTAACCCTAACCCTAACCCTAGCCCTAGGGCTAACCCTAACCCTAACCCTAGCCCTAACCCTAGCCCTAACTCTAAACCTAACCCTAGCCCTAGCCCTAGCCCTAGCCCTAGCACTAGCTTGAACCCTAACCCTAACCCTAGCCCTAGCCCTAATCCTAGACCTAGCCCTAACCCAAACATTACCCTAACCCTAGCCCTAAACCTAACCCTAAAAATAACCCTAACCCTAGCCCTAGCCCTAACCCTAACCCTAGCCCTAACCCTATCCCTAGCCCTAGCCCTAACCCTAACCCTAACCCTATCCCTAGCCCTATCCCTAGCCCTAGCCCTTGCCCTAGCCCTAACCCTAACCCTAAACCTAGCCCTGGCCGTAACCCTAGCCCTAGCCCTAACCCTAACCATAACCCTAGCACCTAACCGTAACCCTAAACCTAGCCCAAGCCCTAGCACAAGCCCTAGCCCTAGCACTAACCCTAACCCTAACCCCAACCCTAGCCCTAAACCTAGCCCTAGCCATAACCCTAACCGTAACCCTAACACTAACCCTAGCCCTAGCCCTAGCCCTAGCCCTAGCCCTAGTCCTAACCCTAACCCTAGCACTAGCCCTAGCCCTAACCTTAACGCTAACCATAACCCTAGCCGTAGCCATAGCCCTAGCTCTAGCCCTAACCCTATCCCTAACTCAAACCCTAGCCCTAGCCCTAGGGCTAACCCGAACCCTAGCCCTAACCCTAGCCCTAACTCTTACCCTAGCCCTAGCCCTATCCCAAGCCCTAGCCCTAGCCCTAACCCTAACCCTAACCCTAAACCTAATCCTAACCCTAGCCCTAGCACTTCTCCTAGCCTTAACCCTAGCCCTAAACCTAACACTAACCCTAGCCCTAAACCTAACCCTAGGCCTATCCCTAACCCTAGCCCTATACCTAGCCCTAGCCCTAGCCCTAAACCTAACCCTAACCCTAACCCTAGCCCTAGCCCTAGCCCTAGCCCTAGCCCTAACCCTAACCCTAGCCCTAGCCCTAGCCCTAGCCCTAGCTGTAACCCTAA
>OX463234.1:22713425-22715925 GCA_949820135.1 Sylvilagus floridanus | reverse complement strand
CCTAATCCTAATCCTATTCCTAGCACTTGCCCTAGCCTTAACCCTAGCCCTAAACCTAACCCTAGCCCTAGCCCCAACCCTAGCCCTATACCTAGCCCTAGCCCTAGCCCTAAACCTAAACCTAACCCTAACCCTAGCCCTAGCCATAGCCCTAGCCCTAGCCTTAGCCCTAACCCAAACCTTACCCTAACCCTAGCACTAAACCTAACCCTAAAAATAACCCTAACCCTAGCCCTAGCCCTAACCCTAACCCTAACCCTAGCCCTAGCCCAAGCCCTAGCCCTAGCCCTACCAGTTGCCCTAGCCTTAACCCTAGCCCTAACCCTAACCCTAAAATAACCCTCACCCTAGCCCTAGCCCTAACCATAGCCCTAACCCTAACCCTAAACCTAGCCCTAGTGCTAGCCCGAACCCTAGCCCTAACCCTAACCCTAGCCCTAGCCCGAGCCCTAGCCTTAGCCCTAGTCCTAACCCTAACCCTAGCACTAGCCCTAGCCCTAACACTAACCCTAACCCTAACCATAGCCCTAGTCCTAGCCCTAGCCGTATCCATAGCCCTAACCCTAACCCTAACCCTAGACCTAGCCCTAGTCCTAGCCCTAGCCCTAAACGTAACCCTAACCCTAACCCTAGCCCTAGGGCTAACCCTAACCCTCACCCTAGCCCTAACCCTAGCCCTAACTCTAACCCAAACCCTAGCCCTAAACCTAGCCCTAGCCCTATTCCTAGCCCTAACCCTAACCCTAACCCTAGCCTTAGCACTAGCCCTAGTCCTAGCCGTAAACCTAACCCTAACCCTAACCCTAGCCCTAACCCTAACCCTAACCCTAAAAATAACCCTAACCCTAGCCCTAGCCCTAACCCTAACCCTAACCCTAGGCCTTGCCCTAGCCCTAGCCCTAGCCCTAGCCCTAGCCCTAGCCCTAACCCTAACCCTAGCACTAGCCCTAGCCCTAGCCCTAACCCTAAACCTAGCACTAGCCCTAGCCCTAACCCTAACCCTAACCATAACCCTAGCCGTAGCCCTAGCCCTAGCCCTAACCCTAACCCTAACCCTAGCCCTAACCCTAACCCTAACACTAAAAATAACCCTAACCATAGCCCTAGCCCTAAGGCTTACCCTAACCCTAGCCCTAAACCTAGCCCTAACTCTAACCCTAGCCCTAGCCCTATCCCAAGCCCTAGTCCTAGCCCTAACCCTAACCCTAACCCTAAACCTAATCCTAATCCTATTCCTAGCACTTGCCCTAGCCTTAACCCTAGCCCTAAACCTAACCATAACCCTAGCCCTAAACCTAACCCTAGCCCTAGCCCTAACCCTAGCCCTATACCTAGCCGTGGCCCTAGCCCTAAACCTAAACCTAACCCTAACATTAGCCCTAGCCATAGCCCTAGGCCTAGCCCTAACCCTAACCCTAAACCTAACCCTAGCCCTAACCCTAACCCTAAAAATAACACTAACCCTAGCCCTAGCCCTAGCCCTAGCCCTAACCCTAACCCTAGCCCTAGCCCTAGCCCTAGCCCTAGACCTAACCCTAACCCTAGCAGTAGCCCTAGCCCTAACCCTAGCCGTAACCCAAACCCTAGCCCTAGCCCTAGCCCTAACCCTAACCCTAGCACTAGCCCTAGCCCTAACCCTAACCCTAACCCTAACCCTAGCCCTAGGGCTAACCCTAACCCTAACCCTAGCCCTTACCCTAGCCCTAACTCTAACCCTAAACCTAGACCTAGCCCTAGCCCTAGCCCTAGCACTAGCTTGAACCCTAACCCTAGCCCTAGCCCTAGCCCTAATCCGAGCCCTAGCCCTAGCCCTAACCCAAACCTTACCCTAAACCTAACCCTAACCCTAACCCTAAAAATAACCCTAACCCTAGCCCTAGCCCTAACCCTAAACCTAACCCTATCCCTAGACCTAGCCCTAGCCCTAGCCCTATCCCAAGCCCTAGCCCTTGCCACAACCCTAACCCTAGCCCTAGCCCTAGCCCTAACCCTAGCCCTAACCCTAGCCCTAACCTAACCCTAACCCTAGCCCTAGCTCAAGCCCTAGCCCTAGCCCTAGCAGTTGCCCTAGCCTTAACCCTAGCCCTAACCCTAACCCTAAAAATAACTCTAACCCAAGCCCTAACCCTAGCCTTAACCCTAACCCTAACCCTAGCCCTAGCAATAGCCCTAACACTAGCCCTAACCCTAACCCTAGCCCTAGACCTAGCCCTATCCCTAGACCTAACCCTAACCCTAACCCTAGCCCTAGCCCTAGCCCTAGCCCTAAACCTGACCCTAACCCTAATCCTAGCCCTAGGGCTAACCCTAACCCTAACCCTAGCCCTAACCCTAGCCCTAACTCTAACCCTAACCCTAGCCCTAGCCCTAGCCCTAGCCCTAGCCCTAACCCTAACCCTAACCCTAGCCCTAGCACTAGCCCTAGCCCTAGCCGTAACCCTAACCCTAACCCTAACCCTAGCCCTAACCCTAACCCTAACCCTAAAAATAACCCTAACCC
>OX463234.1:22703425-22708425 GCA_949820135.1 Sylvilagus floridanus | reverse complement strand
CCCTAACCCTAGCCCTAGCCCGAGCCCTAGCCTTAGCCCTAGTCCTAACCCTAACCCTAGCACTAGCCCTAGCCCTAACACTAACCCTAACCCTAACCATAGCCCTAGTCCTAGCCCTAGCCGTATCCATAGCCCTAACCCTAACCCTAACCCTAGACCTAGCCCTAGTCCTAGCCCTAGCCCTAAACGTAACCCTAACCCTAACCCTAGCCCTAGGGCTAACCCTAACCCTCACCCTAGCCCTAACCCTAGCCCTAACTCTAACCCAAACCCTAGCCCTAAACCTAGCCCTAGCCCTATTCCTAGCCCTAACCCTAACCCTAACCCTAGCCTTAGCACTAGCCCTAGTCCTAGCCGTAAACCTAACCCTAACCCTAACCCTAGCCCTAACCCTAACCCTAACCCTAAAAATAACCCTAACCCTAGCCCTAGCCCTAACCCTAACCCTAACCCTAGGCCTTGCCCTAGCCCTAGCCCTAGCCCTAGCCCTAGCCCTAACCCTAACCCTAGCACTAGCCCTAGCCCTAGCCCTAACCCTAAACCTAGCACTAGCCCTAGCCCTAACCCTAACCCTAACCATAACCCTAGCCGTAGCCCTAGCCCTAGCCCTAACCCTAACCCTAACCCTAGCCCTAACCCTAACCCTAACACTAAAAATAACCCTAACCCTAGCCCTAGCCCTAAGGCTTACCCTAACCCTAGCCCTAAACCTAGCCCTAACTCTAACCCTAGCCCTAGCCCTATCCCAAGCCCTAGTCCTAGCCCTAACCCTAACCCTAACCCTAAACCTAATCCTAATCCTATTCCTAGCACTTGCCCTAGCCTTAACCCTAGCCCTAAACCTAACCATAACCCTAGCCCTAAACCTAACCCTAGCCCTAGCCCTAACCCTAGCCCTATACCTAGCCGTGGCCCTAGCCCTAAACCTAAACCTAACCCTAACATTAGCCCTAGCCATAGCCCTAGGCCTAGCCCTAACCCTAACCCTAAACCTAACCCTAGCCCTAACCCTAACCCTAAAAATAACACTAACCCTAGCCCTAGCCCTAGCCCTAACCCTAACCCTAGCCCTAGCCCTAGCCCTAGCCCTAGACCTAACCCTAACCCTAGCAGTAGCCCTAGCCCTAACCCTAGCCGTAACCCAAACCCTAGCCCTAGCCCTAGCCCTAACCCTAACCCTAGCACTAGCCCTAGCCCTAACCCTAACCCTAACCCTAACCCTAGCCCTAGGGCTAACCCTAACCCTAACCCTAGCCCTTACCCTAGCCCTAACTCTAACCCTAAACCTAGACCTAGCCCTAGCCCTAGCCCTAGCACTAGCTTGAACCCTAACCCTAGCCCTAGCCCTAGCCCTAATCCGAGCCCTAGCCCTAGCCCTAACCCAAACCTTACCCTAAACCTAACCCTAACCCTAACCCTAAAAATAACCCTAACCCTAGCCCTAGCCCTAACCCTAAACCTAACCCTATCCCTAGACCTAGCCCTAGCCCTAGCCCTATCCCAAGCCCTAGCCCTTGCCACAACCCTAACCCTAGCCCTAGCCCTAGCCCTAACCCTAGCCCTAACCCTAGCCCTAACCTAACCCTAACCCTAGCCCTAGCTCAAGCCCTAGCCCTAGCCCTAGCAGTTGCCCTAGCCTTAACCCTAGCCCTAACCCTAACCCTAAAAATAACTCTAACCCAAGCCCTAACCCTAGCCTTAACCCTAACCCTAACCCTAGCCCTAGCAATAGCCCTAACACTAGCCCTAACCCTAACCCTAGCCCTAGACCTAGCCCTATCCCTAGACCTAACCCTAACCCTAACCCTAGCCCTAGCCCTAGCCCTAGCCCTAAACCTGACCCTAACCCTAATCCTAGCCCTAGGGCTAACCCTAACCCTAACCCTAGCCCTAACCCTAGCCCTAACTCTAACCCTAACCCTAGCCCTAGCCCTAGCCCTAGCCCTAGCCCTAACCCTAACCCTAACCCTAGCCCTAGCACTAGCCCTAGCCCTAGCCGTAACCCTAACCCTAACCCTAACCCTAGCCCTAACCCTAACCCTAACCCTAAAAATAACCCTAACCCTAGCCCTAGCCCTAACCCTAACCCTAACCCTAACCCTAGCCCTAGCCCTAGCCCTAGCCCTAACCCTAACCCTAGCACTAGCCCTAGCCCTAACCCTAACCCTAACCATAACCCTAGACGTAATCCTAGCCCTAGCCCTAGCGCTAACCCTATACCTAACCTTAACCCTTGCCCTAGCCCTAGGGCTAAGCCTAACCCTAGCGCTAACCCTAGCCCTAACTCTAACCCTAGCCTTAGCCCTATCCGAAGCCCTAGCCCTAGCCCTAACCCTAACCCTAACCATAAACCTAATCCTAACCCTAGCCCTAGCACTTGCCCTAGCCTTAACCCTAGCCCTAACCCTAACCCTAACACTAAAAATAACCCTAACCATAGCCCTAGCCCTAAGGCTTACCCTAACCCTAGCCCTAAACCTAGCCCTAACTCTAACCCTAGCCCTAGCCCTATCCCAAGCCCTAGTCCTAGCCCTAACCCTAACCCTAACCCTAAACCTAATCCTAATCCTATTCCTAGCACTTGCCCTAGCCTTAACCCTAGCCCTAAACCTAACCATAACCCTAGCCCTAAACCTAACCCTAGCCCTAGCCCTAACCCTAGCCCTATACCTAGCCGTGGCCCTAGCCCTAAACCTAAACCTAACCCTAACATTAGCCCTAGCCATAGCCCTAGGCCTAGCCCTAACCCTAACCCTAAACCTAACCCTAGCCCTAACCCTAACCCTAAAAATAACACTAACCCTAGCCCTAGCCCTAGCCCTAGCCCTAACCCTAACCCTAGCCCTAGCCCTAGCCCTAGCCCTAGACCTAACCCTAACCCTAGCAGTAGCCCTAGCCCTAACCCTAGCCGTAACCCAAACCCTAGCCCTAGCCCTAGCCCTAACCCTAACCCTAGCACTAGCCCTAGCCCTAAGCCTAACCCTAACCCTAACCCTAGCCCTAGGGCTAACCCTAACCCTAACCCTAGCCCTTAACCTAGCCCTAACTCTAACCCTAAACCTAGACTTAGCCCTAGCCCTAGCCCTAGCACTAGCTTGAACCCTAACCCTAGCCCTAGCCCTAGCCCTAATCCGAGCCCTAGCCCTAGCCCTAACCCAAACCTTACCCTAAACCTAACCCTAACCCTAACCCTAAAAATAACCCTAACCCTAGCCCTAGCCCTAACCCTAAACCTAACCCTATCCCTAGACCTAGCCCTAGCCCTAGCCCTATCCCAAGCCCTAGCCCTTGCCACAACCCTAACCCTAGCCCTAGCCCTAGCCCTAACCCTAGCCCTAACCCTAGCCCTAACCTAACCCTAACCCTAGCCCTAGCTCAAGCCCTAGCCCTAGCCCTAGCAGTTGCCCTAGCCTTAACCCTAGCCCTAACCCTAACCCTAAAAATAACTCTAACCCAAGCCCTAACCCTAGCCTTAACCCTAACCCTAACCCTAGCCCTAGCAATAGCCCTAACACTAGCCCTAACCCTAACCCTAGCCCTAGACCTAGCCCTATCCCTAGACCTAACCCTAACCCTAACCCTAGCCCTAGCCCTAGCCCTAGCCCTAAACCTGACCCTAACCCTAATCCTAGCCCTAGGGCTAACCCTAACCCTAACCCTAGCCCTAACCCTAGCCCTAACTCTAACCCTAACCCTAGCCCTAGCCCTAGCCCTAGCCCTAGCCCTAACCCTAACCCTAACCCTAGCCCTAGCACTAGCCCTAGCCCTAGCCGTAACCCTAACCCTAACCCTAACCCTAGCCCTAACCCTAACCCTAACCCTAAAAATAACCCTAACCCTAGCCCTAGCCCTAACCCTAACCCTAACCCTAACCCTAGCCCTAGCCCTAGCCCTAGCCCTAACCCTAACCCTAGCACTAGCCCTAGCCCTAACCCTAACCCTAACCATAACCCTAGACGTAATCCTAGCCCTAGCCCTAGCGCTAACCCTATACCTAACCTTAACCCTTGCCCTAGCCCTAGGGCTAAGCCTAACCCTAGCGCTAACCCTAGCCCTAACTCTAACCCTAGCCTTAGCCCTATCCGAAGCCCTAGCCCTAGCCCTAACCCTAACCCTAACCATAAACCTAATCCTAACCCTAGCCCTAGCACTTGCCCTAGCCTTAACCCTAGCCCTAACCCTAACCCTAACCCTAACCCTAGCCCTAGCCCTAGCCCTAGCCCTAGCCCTAGCCCTAGCCCTAACCCTAACCCTAGCAATAGCCCTAGCCCTAACCCTAACCCTAACAATAACCCTAGCCGTAATCCTAGCCCTAGCCCTAGCCCTAACCCTATACCTAACCTTAACCCTTGCCCTAGCCTTAGGTCTAACCCTAACCCTAGCGCTAACCCTAGCCCTAACTCTAACCCTAGCCCTAGCCCTATCCGAAGCCCTAGCCCTAGCCCTAGCCCTAGCCCTAGCCCTAACCCTAACCCTAGCACTAGCCCTAGCCCTAGCCCTAACCCTAAACCTAGCACTAGCCCTAGCCCTAACCCTAACCCTAACCCTAGCCCTAACCCTAACCCTAACACTAAAAATAACCCTAACCCTAGCCCTAGCCCTAAGGCTTACCCTAACCCTAGCCCTAAACCTAGCCCTAACTCTAACCCTAGCCCTAGCCCTATCCCAAGCCCTAGTCCTAGCCCTAACCCTAACCCTAACCCTAAACCTAATCCTAATCCTATTCCTAGCACTTGCCCTAGCCTTAACCCTAGCCCTAAACCTAACCATAACCCTAGCCTAAACCTAACCCTAGCCCTAGCCCTAACCCTAGCCCTATACCTAGCCCTGGCCCTAGCCCTAAACCTAAACCTAACCCTAACATTAGCCCTAGCCATAGCCCTAGGCCTAGCCCTAACCCTAACCCTAAACCTAACCCTAGCCCTAACCCTAACCCTAAAAATAACACTAACCCTAGCCCTAGCCCTAGCCCTAGCCCTAACCCTAACCCTAGCCCTAGC
>OX463234.1:22695925-22698425 GCA_949820135.1 Sylvilagus floridanus | reverse complement strand
CTAGCCCTAGCACTAGCTTGAACCCTAACCCTAGCCCTAGCCCTAGCCCTAATCCGAGCCCTAGCCCTAGCCCTAACCCAAACCTTACCCTAAACCTAACCCTAACCCTAACCCTAAAAATAACCCTAACCCTAGCCCTAGCCCTAACCCTAAACCTAACCCTATCCCTAGACCTAGCCCTAGCCCTAGCCCTATCCCAAGCCCTAGCCCTTGCCACAACCCTAACCCTAGCCCTAGCCCTAGCCCTAACCCTAGCCCTAACCCTAGCCCTAACCTAACCCTAACCCTAGCCCTAGCTCAAGCCCTAGCCCTAGCCCTAGCAGTTGCCCTAGCCTTAACCCTAGCCCTAACCCTAACCCTAAAAATAACTCTAACCCAAGCCCTAACCCTAGCCTTAACCCTAACCCTAACCCTAGCCCTAGCAATAGCCCTAACACTAGCCCTAACCCTAACCCTAGCCCTAGACCTAGCCCTATCCCTAGACCTAACCCTAACCCTAACCCTAGCCCTAGCCCTAGCCCTAGCCCTAAACCTGACCCTAACCCTAATCCTAGCCCTAGGGCTAACCCTAACCCTAACCCTAGCCCTAACCCTAGCCCTAACTCTAACCCTAACCCTAGCCCTAGCCCTAGCCCTAGCCCTAGCCCTAACCCTAACCCTAACCCTAGCCCTAGCACTAGCCCTAGCCCTAGCCGTAACCCTAACCCTAACCCTAACCCTAGCCCTAACCCTAACCCTAACCCTAAAAATAACCCTAACCCTAGCCCTAGCCCTAACCCTAACCCTAACCCTAACCCTAGCCCTAGCCCTAGCCCTAGCCCTAACCCTAACCCTAGCACTAGCCCTAGCCCTAACCCTAACCCTAACCATAACCCTAGACGTAATCCTAGCCCTAGCCCTAGCGCTAACCCTATACCTAACCTTAACCCTTGCCCTAGCCCTAGGGCTAAGCCTAACCCTAGCGCTAACCCTAGCCCTAACTCTAACCCTAGCCTTAGCCCTATCCGAAGCCCTAGCCCTAGCCCTAACCCTAACCCTAACCATAAACCTAATCCTAACCCTAGCCCTAGCACTTGCCCTAGCCTTAACCCTAGCCCTAACCCTAACCCTAACCCTAACCCTAGCCCTAGCCCTAGCCCTAGCCCTAGCCCTAGCCCTAGCCCTAACCCTAACCCTAGCAATAGCCCTAGCCCTAACCCTAACCCTAACAATAACCCTAGCCGTAATCCTAGCCCTAGCCCTAGCCCTAACCCTATACCTAACCTTAACCCTTGCCCTAGCCTTAGGTCTAACCCTAACCCTAGCGCTAACCCTAGCCCTAACTCTAACCCTAGCCCTAGCCCTATCCGAAGCCCTAGCCCTAGCCCTAGCCCTAGCCCTAGCCCTAACCCTAACCCTAGCACTAGCCCTAGCCCTAGCCCTAACCCTAAACCTAGCACTAGCCCTAGCCCTAACCCTAACCCTAACCATAACCCTAGCCGTAGCCCTAGCCCTAGCCCTAACCCTAACCCTAACCCTAGCCCTAACCCTAACCCTAACACTAAAAATAACCCTAACCCTAGCCCTAGCCCTAAGGCTTACCCTAACCCTAGCCCTAAACCTAGCCCTAACTCTAACCCTAGCCCTAGCCCTATCCCAAGCCCTAGTCCTAGCCCTAACCCTAACCCTAACCCTAAACCTAATCCTAATCCTATTCCTAGCACTTGCCCTAGCCTTAACCCTAGCCCTAAACCTAACCATAACCCTAGCCTAAACCTAACCCTAGCCCTAGCCCTAACCCTAGCCCTATACCTAGCCCTGGCCCTAGCCCTAAACCTAAACCTAACCCTAACATTAGCCCTAGCCATAGCCCTAGGCCTAGCCCTAACCCTAACCCTAAACCTAACCCTAGCCCTAACCCTAACCCTAAAAATAACACTAACCCTAGCCCTAGCCCTAGCCCTAGCCCTAACCCTAACCCTAGCCCTAGCCCTAGCCCTAGCCCTAGACCTAACCCTAACCCTAGCAGTAGCCCTAGCCCTAACCCTAGCCGTAACCCTAACCCTAGCCCTAGCCCTAGCCCTAACCCTAACCCTAGCACTAGCCCTAGCCCTAACCCTAACCCTAACCCTAACCCTAGCCCTAGGGCTAACCCTAACCCTAACCCTAGCCCTTACCCTAGCCCTAACTCTAACCCTAAACCTAGACCTAGCCCTAGCCCTAGCCCTAGCACTAGCTTGAACCCTAACCCTAGCCCTAGCCCTAGCCCTAATCCGAGCCCTAGCCCTAGCCCTAACCCAAACCTTACCCTAAACCTAACCCTAACCCTAACCCTAAAAATAACCCTAACCCTAGCCCTAGCCCTAACCCTAAACCTAACCCTATCCCTAGACCTAGCCCTAGCCCTAGCCCTATCCCAAGCCCTAGCCCTTGCCACAACCCTAACCCTAGCCCTAGCCCTAGCCCTAACCCTAGCCCTAACCCTAGCCCTAACCTAACCCTAACCCTAGCCCTAGCTCAA
>OX463234.1:22683425-22685925 GCA_949820135.1 Sylvilagus floridanus | reverse complement strand
CCTAGCCCTAGCCCTAAACCTAAACCGAACCCTAACCCTAGCCCTAGCCATAGCCCTAGGCCTAGCCTAAACCCTAACCCTAACCCTAGCCCTAGCCCTAGCCCTAGCCCTAGCACTAGCCCTAACCCTAGCCCTAACCCTAGCCCTAACCCTAACCCGAACCCTAACCCTAGCCCTAGCCCAAACCCTAGTCCTAGCCCTAGCAGTTGCCCTAGCCTTAACCCTAGCCTTAACCCTAACCCTAAAAATAAACCTAACCCTAACCCTAGCCCTTGCCCTAGCCCTAGCCCTAACCCTAACCCTAAACATAACCCTAGCCCTAGTGCTAGCCCTAGCCACAACCCTAACCCTAACCCTAACCCTAACCCTAGCCCTAGCCCTGGCCCTAGCCCTAGCCCTAACCCTAACCCTAACCCTAACCCCAAACTTAGATCTAGCCCTAGCCCTAGACTTAACCCTAACCCTAACCCTAACCCTAGCCCTAGCCCTAGCCCTAGCACTAGCCCTAACCCTAGCCCTAACCCTAGCCCTAACCCTAACCCGAACCCTAACCCTAGCCCTAGCCCAAACCCTAGTCCTAGCCCTAGCAGTTGCCCTAGCCTTAACCCTAGCCTTAACCCTAACCCTAAAAATAAACCTAACCCTAGCCCTAGCCCTATCCCTAGCCCAAACCCTAACCCTAACCCTAGCCCTAGCCCTAGCCCTAACCCTAGCCCTAACCCTAACCCTAGACCTAGCCCTAGCCCTAGCCCTAACCCTAGCACTAGCTTGAACCCTAACCCTAACCCTAGCCCTAGCCCGAGCCCGAGCCCTAGCCCTAGCCCTAACCCTAACTCTAACCCTAACCCTTACCTTAGACCTAACCCTAACCCTAAACCTAGCACTAGCCCTAGCCCTAACCATAACCCTAACCCTAGCCCTAGACCCAGCCCTGACCCTGACACTAAACCTAGCCCTAGTCCTACCACTATCCCTAACACTAGCCCTAGCCTTAGCCCTAGCCATAGCCCTAACCCTGACCCTAAATCTAACCCTAGACCAAGCCCTAGCCCTAGCCCTAGCCCAAACCCTAACCCTAACCCTAACCCTAAACCTAGCCCTAGCCCTAGCCCTAACACTAACCCTAACCATAGCCATAGCACTAGCCCTAGCCCTAGCCATAGCCTTAGCCCTAGCCCTAGTCCTAGCCCTAGCCCTAGCACTAGTCCTAACCCTAACCCTAGCCCTAGGCCTAACTCTAACACTAACCCTAATCCTAGCCCTAGCCCTAGCCCTAGCCCTAGCCCTAACCCTACCCCTAGCCCTAGCCCTAACCTTAACCCTAAACCTAGCCATAAACCTAGCCCTAACCCTAACCCTAACCCTAGCCCTAGCCCTAGCCCTAACCCTCGCCCTAGCCCTAACCCTAATCCAAACCCTAGCCCTAACCCTAACCCTAACCCTACCCTAGCCGTAATTCTAACCCTAACCCTAGCCCTAACACTATCCCTAGCCCTAACCCTAACCCTAAACCTAGCCCTAGCCCTAGCCCTAGCCCTAGCACTTGCCCTAGCCCTAACCCTAACCCTAACCATAGCCCTGGACCTAACCCTAGCCCTACCCCTAACCCTAACCCTAACCTGAACCCTAGCCCTAGAACTAGCCCGAGCACTAACCCTAACGGTAACCCTAACCCTAACCCTAGCCCTAGCCCTAGCCCTAGCCCTAACCCTAGCCCTAACCCTAACCCTAGCCCTAACCCTAACCCTAAAAATAACCCTAAACCTAGCCCTAGCCTTAACGCTAGCCGTAACCCTAACCCTAGCCTTAGCCCTAGCCCTAGCCCTAACCCTAAACCTAGCACTAGCCCTAGCCCTAACCCTAAGCCTAAACCTAACTTAGCCCTAGCCCTAGCCCTAGCCCTAGCCCTAACCCTAACCCTAAACCTAACCCTAACCCTAGCCCTAGCCCTAGCCCTAAACCTAACCCTAACCCTAACCCTCGCCCTAGCCCTAACCCTAATCCAAACCCTAGCCCTAACCCTAACCATAACCCTAGCCCTAGCCGTAATTCTAACCCTAACCCTAGCCCTAACCCTATCCCTAGCCCTAGCCCTAGCCCTAGCCCTAGCCCTTGCCCTAGCCCTAACCCTAACCCTAACCAAGCCCTGTACCTAACCCTAGCCCTAGACCTAAACCTAACACTAACCCTAACCCTAACACTAACCCTAGCCAAAACCCTAGCCTTAAACCTAGCCCAAGCCCTAGCCCTAGCCCTAGCCCTAGCCCTAGCACTAACCCTAACCCTAACCCTAACCCCAACCCTAGCCCTAGCCCTAGCCCTAACCCTAACCGTAACCCTAACCCTAACCCTAGGCCTAGCCCTAGCCCTAGCCCTAAACCTAGACCTAACCCTAACCCTAGCCCTAACCCTAACCCTAAAAATAACCCTAAACCTAGCCCTAGCCCTAGCCCTAACCCTAGCTGTAACATTAACCCTAGCCCTAGCCCTAGCCCTAGCC
>OX463234.1:22665925-22668425 GCA_949820135.1 Sylvilagus floridanus | reverse complement strand
AACCCTAACCCTAGCCCTAGCCCTAACCCTAACCCTAACCCTAACCCTAGCCCTAGCCCTAGCCCTAGCCCTAGACCTAACCCTAACCCTAGCAGTAGCCCTAGCCCTAACCCTAGCCGTAACCCTAAACCTAGCCCTAGCCCTAGCCCTAACCCTAACCCTAGCACTAGCCCTAGCCCTAATCCGAGCCCTAGCCCTAGCCCTAACCCAAACCTTACCCTAAACCTAACCCTAACCCTAACCCTAAAAATAACCCTAACCCTAGCCCTAGCCCTAACCCTAACCCTAACCCTATCCCTAGCCCTAGCCCTAGCCCTAGCCCTATCCCAAGCCCTAGCCCTTGCCACAACCCTAACCCTAGCCCTAGCCCTAGCCCTAACCCTAGCCCTAACCCTAGCCCTAACCTAACCCTAACCCTAGCCCTAGCTCAAGCCGTAGCCCTAGCCCTAGCAGTTGCCCTAGCCTTAACCCTAGCTCTAACCCTAACCCTAAAAATAACTCTAACCCTAGCCCTAACCCTAGCCTTAACCCTAACCCTAACCCTAGCCCTAGCAATAGCCCTAACACTAGCCCTAACCCTAACCCTAGCCCTAGACCTAGCCCTATCCCAAACCTAACCCTAACCCTAACCCTAGCCCTAGCCCTAGCCCTAGCCCTAGCCCTAAACCTGACCCTAACCCTAATCCTAGCCCTAGGGCTAACCCTAACCCTAACCCTAGCCCTAACCCTAGCCCTAACTCTAACCCTAACCCTAGCCCTAGCCCTAGCCCTAGCCCTAGCCCTCACCCTAACCCTAACCCTAGCCCTAGCACTAGCCCTAGCCCTAGCCGTAACCCTAACCCTAACCCTAACCCTAGCCCTAACCCTAACCCTAACCCTAAAAATAACCCTAACCCTAGCCCTAGCCCTAACCCTAACCCTAACCCTAGCCCTAGCCCTAGCCCTAGCCCTGACCCTAACCCTAACCCTAACCATAAACCTAATCCTAACCCTAGCCCTAACACTTGCCCTAGCCTTAACCCTAGCCCTAACCCTAACCCTAACCCTAACCCTAGCCCTAGCCCTAGCCCTAGCCCTAGCCCTAACCCTAGCAATAGCCCTAGCCCTAACCCTAACCCTAACAATAACCCTAGCCGTAATCCTAGCCCTAGCCCTAGCCCTAACCCTATACCTAACCTTAACCCTTGCCCTAGCCCTAGGTCTAACCCTAACCCTAGCGCTAACCCTAGCCCTAACTCTAACCCTAGCCCTAGCCCTATCCGAAGCCCTAGCCCTAGCCCAAACCCTAACCCTAACCATAAACCTAATCCTAACCCTAGCCCTAGCACTTGCCCTAGCCTTAACCCTAGATCTAACCCTAACCCTAACCCTAGCCCTAGCCCTAGCCCTAACCCTATCCTTAGCCCTAACCCTAACCCTAACCCTAATCCTAGCCCTTGCCCTAGCCCTAGCCCTAGCCCTAAACCTAACCCTAACCCTAACCCTAGCCCTAGGGCTAATCCTAACCCTAACCCTAGCCCTAACACTAGCCCTAACTCTAACTCTAACCCTAGCCCTAGCCCAAGCCCTAGCCCTAGCCCTAGCACTAGCTTGAACCCTAACCCTAACACTAGCACTAGCCCTAGCCCTACCCTAGGCCTAGCCCTAGCACTTGCCCTAGCCCTAACCCTAACCCTAATCCTAGCCCTGGACCTAACCCTAGCCCTACCCCTAACCCTAACCCTAACCTGAACCCTAGCCCTAGAACTAGCCCGAGCACTAACCCTAACGGTAACCCTAACCCTAACCCTAGCCCTAGCCCTAGCCCTAGCCCTAACCCTAGCCCTAACCCTAACCCTAGCCCTAACCCTAACCCTAAAAATAACCCTAAACCTAGCCCTAGCCTTAACGCTAGCCGTAACCCTAACCCTAGCCCTAGCCCTAGCCCTAGCCCTAACCCTAAACCTAGCACTAGCCCTAGCCCTAAGCCTAAGCCTAAACCTAACTTAGCCCTAGCCCTAGCCCTAGCCCTAGCCCTAACCCTAACCCTAAACCTAACCCTAACCCTAGCCCTAGCCCTAGCCCTAAACCTAACCCTAACCCTAACCCTCGCCCTAGCCCTAACCCTAATCCAAACCCTAGCCCTAACCCTAACCATAACCCTAGCCCTAGCCGTAATTCTAACCCTAACCCTAGCCCTAACCCTATCCCTAGCCCTAGCCCTAGCCCTAGCCCTAGCCCTTGCCCTAGCCCTAACCCTAACCCTAACCAAGCCCTGTACCTAACCCTAGCCCTAGACCTAAACCTAACACTAACCCTAACCCTAACACTAACCCTAGCCAAAACCCTAGCCTTAAACCTAGCCCAAGACCTAGCCCTAGCCCTAGCCCTAGCACTAACCCTAACCCTAACCCTAACCCCAACCCTAGCCCTAGCCCTAGCCCTAACCCTATCCTTAGCCCTAACCCTAACCCTAACCCTAATCCTAGCCCTTGCCCTAGCCCTAGCCCTAGCCCTAAAC
>OX463234.1:22658425-22660925 GCA_949820135.1 Sylvilagus floridanus | reverse complement strand
ACCCTAGCAATAGCCCTAGCCCTAACCCTAACCCTAACAATAACCCTAGCCGTAATCCTAGCCCTAGCCCTAGCCCTAACCCTATACCTAACCTTAACCCTTGCCCTAGCCCTAGGTCTAACCCTAACCCTAGCGCTAACCCTAGCCCTAACTCTAACCCTAGCCCTAGCCCTATCCGAAGCCCTAGCCCTAGCCCAAACCCTAACCCTAACCATAAACCTAATCCTAACCCTAGCCCTAGCACTTGCCCTAGCCTTAACCCTAGATCTAACCCTAACCCTAACCCTAGCCCTAGCCCTAGCCCTAACCCTATCCTTAGCACTAACCCTAACCCTAACCCTAATCCTAGCCCTTGCCCTAGCCCTAGCCCTAGCCCTAAACCTAACCCTAACCCTAACCCTAGCCCTAGGGCTAATCCTAACCCTAACCCTAGCCCTAACACTAGCCCTAACTCTAACTCTAACCCTAGCCCTAGCCCAAGCCCTAGCCCTAGCCCTAGCACTAGCTTGAACCCTAACCCTAA
Source organism: Sylvilagus floridanus (assembly GCA_949820135.1). Classification (NCBI taxonomy): domain Eukaryota; kingdom Metazoa; phylum Chordata; class Mammalia; order Lagomorpha; family Leporidae; genus Sylvilagus; species Sylvilagus floridanus. The sequence goes on along the minus strand of OX463234.1, from coordinate 22,660,402 downwards.
CACTAGCACTAGCCCTAGCCCTACCCTAGGCCTAGCCCTAGCACTTGCCCTAGCCCTAACCCTAACCCTAACCCTAGCCCTGGACCTAACCCTAGCCCTACCCCTAACCCTAACCCTAACCTGAACCCTAGCCCTAGAACTAGCCCGAGCACTAACCCTAACGGTAACCCTAACCCTAACCCTAGCCCTAGCCCTAGCCCTAGCCCTAACCCTAGCCCTAACCCTAACCCTAGCCCTAACCCTAACCCTAAAAATAACCCTAAACCTAGCCCTAGCCTTAACGCTAGCCGTAACCCTAACCCTAGCCCTAGCCCTAGCCCTAGCCCTAACCCTAAACCTAGCACTAGCCCTAGCCCTAAGCCTAAGCCTAAACCTAACTTAGCCCTAGCCCTAGCCCTAGCCCTAGCCCTAACCCTAACCCTAAACCTAACCCTAACCCTAGCCCTAGCCCTAGCCCTAAACCTAACCCTAACCCTAACCCTCGCCCTAGCCCTAACCCTAATCCAAACCCTAGCCCTAACCCTAACCATAACCCTAGCCCTAGCCGTAATTCTAACCCTAACCCTAGCCCTAACCCTATCCCTAGCCCTAGCCCTAGCCCTAGCCCTAGCCCTTGCCCTAGCCCTAACCCTAACCCTAACCAAGCCCTGTACCTAACCCTAGCCCTAGACCTAAACCTAACACTAACCCTAACCCTAACACTAACCCTAGCCAAAACCCTAGCCTTAAACCTAGCCCAAGACCTAGCCCTAGCCCTAGCCCTAGCACTAACCCTAACCCTAACCCTAACCCCAACCCTAGCCCTAGCCCTAGCCCTAACCCTAACCGTAACCCTAACCCTAACCCTAGGCCTAGCCCTAGCCCTAGCCCTAAACCTAGACCTAACCCTAACCCTAGCCCTAACCCTAACCCTAAAAATAACCCTAAACCTAGCCCTAGCCCTAGCCCTAACCCTAGCCGTAACATTAACCCTAGCCCTAGCCCTAGCCCTAGCCCTAACCCTAACCCTAGCACTAGACCTAGCCCTAACCCTAGCCCTAGCCCCAGCCCCAGCCCTAGCCCTATCCCTAGCCGTAACCCTAACCCTAACCCTAACCCTAACCCTAGACCTAGCCCTAGCCCTAGCACTATACCTAGCCCTAACCCTAACCCTAATCATAAACCTAAACCTAGCCCTAGCCCTAGACCTAACCCTAGCCCTAGCCCTAACCCTAACCCTAACCCAAGCCCGAGCCCTAGCCCTAGCCCTAACCCTAACCCTAACCCTAACGCTAGCCCTAGCCCTAGCCCTAACCCTAACCCTAGCCCTAAACCTAGCCCTAGGGCTAACCCTAACCCTAACCCTAGCCCTAACCCTAGCCCTAACTCTAACCCTAACCCTAGCCCTAGCCCTAGCCCTAGCCCTAGACCTAGCCCTAGCCCTAGCTTGAACCCTAACCCTAACCCTAGCCCTAGCCCTAGCCCTAGCCCTAGCCTTAGCCCTAACCCAAACCTTACCCTAACCCTAGCCCTAACCCTAACCCTAAAAATAACCCTAACCCTAGCCCTAGCCCTTACCCTAACCCTAGCCCTAGCCCAAGCCCTAGCCCTACCCTACCAGTTGCCCTAGCCTTAACCCTAGCCCTAACCCTAACCCTAAAATAACCCTCACCCTAGCCCTAGCCCTAACCATAGCCCTAACCCTAACCCTAACACTAGCCCTAGCGCTAGCTCGAACCCTAGCCCTAACCCTAACCCTAGCCCTAGACCTAGCCCTAGCCTTAGCCCTAGTCCTAACCCTAACCCTAGCACTAGCCCTAGCCCTAACACTAACCCTAAACCTAACCATAGCCCTAGTCCTAGCCTTAGCCGTATCCCTAGCCCTAACCCTAACCCTAACCCTAGCCCTAGCCCTAGACCTAGCCCTAGCCCTAAACCTAACCCTAACTTAACCCTAGCCCTAGGGCTAACCCTAACCCTAACCCTAGCCCTAACCCT
>OX463234.1:22650925-22653425 GCA_949820135.1 Sylvilagus floridanus | reverse complement strand
CCTAGCCCTAACCCTAACCCTAAACCTAGCCCTAGCCCTAGCCCTAGCCCTAGCCCTAGCACTTGCCCTAGCCCTAACCCTAACCCTAACCCTAGCCCTGGACCTAACCCTAGCCCTACCCCTAACCCTAACCCTAACCTGAACCCTAGCCCTAGAACTAGCCCGAGCACTAACCCTAACGGTAACCCTAACCCTAACCCTAGCCCTAGCCCTAGCCCTAGCCCTAACCCTAGCCCTAACCCTAACCCTAGCCCTAACCCTAACCCTAAAAATAACCCTAAACCTAGCCCTAGCCTTAACGCTAGCCGTAACCCTAACCCTAGCCCTAGCCCTAGCCCTAGCCCTAACCCTAAACCTAGCACTAGCCCTAGCCCTAAGCCTAAGCCTAAACCTAACTTAGCCCTAGCCCTAGCCCTAGCCCTAGCCCTAACCCTAACCCTAAACCTAACCCTAACCCTAGCCCTAGCCCTAGCCCTAAACCTAACCCTAACCCTAACCCTCGCCCTAGCCCTAACCCTAATCCAAACCCTAGCCCTAACCCTAACCATAACCCTAGCCCTAGCCGTAATTCTAACCCTAACCCTAGCCCTAACCCTATCCCTAGCCCTAGCCCTAGCCCTAGCCCTAGCCCTTGCCCTAGCCCTAACCCTAACCCTAACCAAGCCCTGTACCTAACCCTAGCCCTAGACCTAAACCTAACACTAACCCTAACCCTAACACTAACCCTAGCCAAAACCCTAGCCTTAAACCTAGCCCAAGACCTAGCCCTAGCCCTAGCCCTAGCACTAACCCTAACCCTAACCCTAACCCCAACCCTAGCCCTAGCCCTAGCCCTAACCCTAACCGTAACCCTAACCCTAACCCTAGGCCTAGCCCTAGCCCTAGCCCTAAACCTAGACCTAACCCTAACCCTAGCCCTAACCCTAACCCTAAAAATAACCCTAAACCTAGCCCTAGCCCTAGCCCTAACCCTAGCCGTGACATTAACCCTAGCCCTAGCCCTAGCCCTAGCCCTAACCCTAACCCTAGCACTAGACCTAGCCCTAACCCTAACCCTAGCCCTAACCCTAGCCCTAGCCCCAGCCCCAGCCCTAGCCCTATCCCTAGCCGTAACCCTAACCCTAACCCTAACCCTAACCCTAGACCTAGCCTTAGCCCTAGCACTATACCTAGCCCTAACCCTAACCCTAATCATAAACCTAAACCTAGCCCTAGCCCTAGACCTAACCCTAGCCCTAGCCCTAACCCTAACCCTAACCCAAGCCCGAGCCCTAGCCCTAGCCCTAACCCTAACCCTAACCCTTGCGCTAGCCCTAGCCCTAGCCCTAACCCTAACCCTAGCCCTAAACCTAGCCCTAGGGCTAACCCTAACCCTAACCCTAGCCCTAACCCTAGCCCTAACTCTAACCCTAACCCTAGCCCTAGCCCTAGCCCTAGCCCTAGACCTAGCCCTAGCCCTAGCTTGAACCCTAACCCTAACCCTAGCCCTAGCCCTAGCCCTAGCCCTAGCCTTAGCCCTAACCCAAACCTTACCCTAACCCTAGCCCTAACCCTAACCCTAAAAATAACCCTAACCCTAGCCCTAGCCCTAACCCTAACCCTAGCCCTAGCCCAAGCCCTAGCCCTACCCTACCAGTTGCCCTAGCCTTAACCCTAGCCCTAACCCTAACCCTAAAATAACCCTCACCCTAGCCCTAGCCCTAACCATAGCCCTAACCCTAACCCTAACACTAGCCCTAGCGCTAGCTCGAACCCCAGCCCTAACCCTAACCCTAGCCCTAGACCTAGCCCTAGCCTTAGCCCTAGTCCTAACCCTAACCCTAGCACTAGCCCTAGCCCTAACACTAACCCTAACCCTAACCATAGCCCTAGTCCTAGCCCTAGCCGTATCCCTAGCCCTAACCCTAACCCTAACCCTAGCCCTAGCCCTAGACCTAGCCCTAGCCCTAAACCTAACCCTAACTTAACCCTAGCCCTAGGGCTAACCCTAACCCTAACCCTAGCCCTAACCCTAGCCCTAACTCTAACCCTAACCCTAGCCCTAAATCTAGCCCTAGCCCTAGTCCTAGCCCTAACCCTAACCCTAACCCTAGCCCTAGCACTAGCCCTAGCCCTAGCCGTAAACCTAACCCTAACCCTAACCCTAGCCCTAACCCTAACTCTAACCCTAAAAATAACCCTAAACCTAGCCCTAGCCCTAACCCTAACCCTCACCCTAGCCCTAACCCTAACCCTAACCCTAAAAATAACCCTAACCCTAGCCTAGCCCTAGGGCTTACCCTAACCTTAGCCCTGAACCTAGCCCTAACTCTAACCCTAGCCCTAGCCCTATCCCAAGCCCTAGTCCTAGCCCTAACCCTAACCCTAACCCTAACCCTAAACCTAATCCTAATCCTATTCCTAGCACTTGCCCTAGCCTTAACCCTAGCCCTAAACCTAACCATAAACCTAGCCCTAAACCTAACCCTAGCCCTAGCCCTAACCCTAGCCCTATACCTAG
>OX463234.1:22638425-22645925 GCA_949820135.1 Sylvilagus floridanus | reverse complement strand
CTTGCCCTAGCCCTAACCCTAAACCTAAACCTAGCCCTGGACCTAACCCTAGCCCTAGCCCTAAACCTAACCCTAACCCTAACCCTAACGATAACCCTAGCCCTAACCCTAACTTTAAACCTAGCGCAAGCCCTAGCCCTAGCCCTAGCCCTAGCACTAACCCTAACCCTACCCCTAACCCCAACCCTAGCCCTAGCCCTAGCCCTAACCCTAACCGTAACTCTAACCCTAACCCTAGGCCTAGCCCTAGCCCTAGCCCTAAACCTAGACCTAACCCTAACCCTAGCCCTAACCCTAACCCTAAAAATAACCCTAAACCTAGCCTTGCCCTAGCCCTAACCCTAGCCGTAACTTTAACCCTAGCCCTAGCCCTAGCCCTAGCCCTAACCCTAACCCTAGCCCTATCCCTAGCCGTAACCCTAACCCTAACCCTAACCCTAGACCTAGACCTAGCACTATACCTAGCCCTAACCCTAACCCTAACCATAAACCTAAACCTAGCCCTAGCCCTAGACCTAACCCTACCCTAGCCCTAACCCTAACCCTAACCCAAGCCCTAGCCCTAGCGCTAGCACTACCCCTAGCCCTAGCCGTAACCTTAACCCTAACCCTAATCCTAGCCCTAACCCTAATCCTAACCCTAAAAATAACCCTAAACCTAGCCCTAGCCCTAACCCTAAACCTAACGCTAAACCTAGCCCTAGCCCTAGCCCTAGCCCTAGTCCTAACCCTAACCCTAGCACTAGCCCTAGCCCTAACCCTAACCCTAACCATAACCCTAGCTGTAGCCCTAGCCCTAGCCCTAACCCTAACCCTAACCCTAACCCTAACCCTAACCTTAGCCTTTGCCCTAGCCCTAGCCCTAGCCCTAACCCTAACCCTAGCCCTAAACCTAGCCCTAGGGCTAACCCTAACCCTAACCCTAGCCCTAACCCTAGCCCTAACTCTAACCCTAACCCTAGCCCTAGCCCTAGCCCTAGACCTAGCCCTAGCCCTAGCTTGAACCCTAACCCTAACCCTAGCCCTAGCCTTAGCCTTAGCCCTAACCCAAACCTTACCCTAACCCTAGCCCTAACCCTAACCCTAAAAATAACCCTAAACCTAGCCCTAGCCTGAACCCTAACCCTAACCCTAGCCCTAGCCCAAGCCCTAGCCCTAGCCCTACCAGTTGCCCTAGCCTTAACCCTAACCCAACCCTAACCCTAAAATAACCCTCACCCTTGCCCTAGACCTAAACATAGCCCTAACCCTAACACTAACCCTAGCCCTAGCGCTAGCCCGAACCCTAGCCCTAACCCTAACCCTAGCCCTAGCCCTAGCCCTAGCCTTAGCCCTAGTCCTAACCCTAACCCTAGCCCTAGCGCTAGCCCGAAACCTAGCCCTAACCCTAACCCTAACCCTAACCCTAACCCTAGCCCTAACCCTAGCCCTAACTCTAACCCTAACCCTAGCCCTAAACCTAGCCCTAGCCCTAGTCCTAGCCCTAACCCTAACCCTAACCCTAGCCCTAGCACTAGCCCTAGCCCTAGCCGTAAACCTAACCCTAACCCTAACACTAGCCCTAACCCTAACCCTAACCCTAAAAATAACCCTAAACCTAGCCCTAGCCCTAACCCTAACCCTAACCCTAGGCCTAGCCCTAGCCCTAGCCCTAGCCCTAGCCCTAGCCCTAACCCTAACCCTAGCACTAGCCCTAGCTCTAGCCCTAACCCTAAACCTAGCACTAGCCCTAGCCCTAGCCCTAACCCTAACCCTAACCCTAGCCCTAACCCTAACCCTGACCCTAAAAATAACCCTAACCCTAGCCCTAGCCCTAGGGCTTACCCTAACCCTAGCCCTAAACCTAGCCCTAACTCTAACCCTAGCCCTAGCCCTATCCCAAGCCCTAGGCCTAGCCCTAACCCTAACCCTAACCCTAAACCTAATCCTAATCCTATTCCTAGCACTTGCCCTAGCCTTAACCCTAGCACTAAACCTAACCATGACCCTAGCCCTAAACCTAACCCTAGCCCTAGCCCTAACCCTAGCCCTATACCTAGCCCTAGCCCTAGCCCTAAACCTAAACCTAACCCTAACCCTAGCCCTAGCCATAGCCCTAGGCCTAGCCCTAACCCTAACCCTAAACCTAACCCTGGCCCTAAACCTAACCCTAAAAATAACCCTAACCCTAGCCCTAGCCCTAAACCTAGCCCTAACCCTAACCCAAGCCCTAGCCCTAGCCCTAGCCCTAGACCTAACCCTAACCCTAGCAGTAGCCCTAGCCCTAACCCTAGCCCTAACCATAACCCTAGCCCTAGACCTAGCCCTAGCCCTAACCCTAAACCTAACCATAACCCTAGCCCTAGACCTAACCCTAGACCTAGCCCTGACCCTGACACTAAACCTAGCCCTAGTCCTAGCCCTAGCCCTAACCCTAGCCGTAGCACTAGCCCGAACCCTAACCATAACCCTAACCCTAACCCTAACCCTAGCCCTAACCCTAGCCCTAACCCTAACCCTAACCGTAGCCCTAGACTTAGACCTAGCACTAGCCCTAGTCCTAAACCTAGCCCTAACAATAACCCTAGCCCTAGCCCTAAACTTAACCCTAATGCTAACCTTGCACTAGCCCTAGACCTAGCCCTAGCCATTGCCCTAGCCCTAGACTTAGCCCTAGCCCTAACACTAACCCTAACCATAGCCGTAGCACTAGCCCTAGCCCTAGCCCTAGCCTTAGCCGTAGCCCTAGTCCTAGCCCTAGCCCTAGCCCTAGACCTAACCCTAACCCTAACCCTAGCCCTAGGCCTAACCCTAACACTAACCCTAACCCGAGCCCTAGCCCTAGCCCTACCCCTAGCCCTAACCCTAACCCTAGCCCTAGCCCTAACCTTAACCTTAAACCTAGCCATAAACCTAGCCCTAACCCTAACCCTAGCCCTAGCCCTAGCCCTAGCCCTAGCCCTCACCCAAACCTTACCCTAACCCTAGCCCTAACCCTAACCCTAAAAATAAACCTAACCCGAGCCCTAGCCCTAGCCCTAGCCCTAGCCCTCACCCAAACCTTACCCTAACCCTAGCCCTAACCCTAACCCTAAAAATAAACCTAACCCTAGCCCTACCCCTAATCCTAACCCTAACCCTAACCCTAGCCCTAGCCCTAGCCCTAACCCTAACCCTAGCTCTAACCCTAGCCCTAACTCTAACCCTAGCCCTAGCCCTATCCCAAGCCCTAGCCCTAGCCCTAACCCTACTCTAACCCTAACTCTAACCTTAGACCTAACCCTAACCCTAAACCTAGCCCTAGCCCTATCCCTAACCCTAACCCTAGCCCTAGCACTAGACCCAGCCCTGACCCTGACACTAAACCTAGCCCTAGTCTTACCCCTAGGCCTAGCCCTAGCCCTAGCCCTAGTCGTAACCCTAACCCTAGCAGTAGCCCTAGCCCTAACCCTTATCTAACCCTAACCCTAAACCTAGCCCTAACCCTAACCCTAGCCCTAGCCTTAGCCCTAGACCTAGCCCTAACCCTAACCCTATCCCTAACCCTAGCCATAGCACAATCCTAGACCTAAACCTAACCCTAACCCTAGCCCTAAGCCTAGCCCTAGCCCTAACCATAGCCCTAGCCCTAGCCCTAACCCAGACCCTAAATCTAACCCTAGCCCTAGCCCTAGCCCTAGCCCTAGCCCTAACCCTAACCCTAACCCTAAACCTAAACTTAGCCCTAGCCATAGCCCTAACACTAACACTAGCCCTAGCCCAAGACCTTGCCCTAGCCCTAGCCCTAACCCTAATCCTAACCCTAACCCTAACCTTAGACCTAACACTAACCCTAACCCTAGCCAAGCCCTAGCCCTAACCCTAACCATAGCCCTAGCCCTAGACCCAGCCCTGACCCTGACACTCACCCTAGCCCTAGTCCTAGCACTAGCCCTAGCCCTAGCCGTAAACCTAACCCTAACCCTAACACTAGCCCTAACCCTAACCCTAACCCTAAAAATAACCCTAAACCTAGCCCTAGCCCTAACCCTAACCCTAACCCTAGGCCTAGCCCTAGCCCTAGCCCTAGCCCTAGCCCTAGCCCTAACCCTAACCCTAGCACTAGCCCTAGCTCTAGCCCTAACCCTAAACCTAGCACTAGCCCTAGCCCTAGCCCTAACCCTAACCCTAACCCTAGCCCTAACCCTAACCCTGACCCTAAAAATAACCCTAACCCTAGCCCTAGCCCTAGGGCTTACCCTAACCCTAGCCCTAAACCTAGCCCTAACTCTAACCCTAGCCCTAGCCCTATCCCAAGCCCTAGGCCTAGCCCTAACCCTAACCCTAACCCTAAACCTAATCCTAATCCTATTCCTAGCACTTGCCCTAGCCTTAACCCTAGCACTAAACCTAACCATGACCCTAGCCCTAAACCTAACCCTAGCCCTAGCCCTAACCCTAGCCCTATACCTAGCCCTAGCCCTAGCCCTAAACCTAAACCTAACCCTAACCCTAGCCCTAGCCATAGCCCTAGGCCTAGCCCTAACCCTAACCCTAAACCTAACCCTGGCCCTAAACCTAACCCTAAAAATAACCCTAACCCTAGCCCTAGCCCTAAACCTAGCCCTAACCCTAACCCAAGCCCTAGCCCTAGCCCTAGCCCTAGACCTAACCCTAACCCTAGCAGTAGCCCTAGCCCTAACCCTAGCCCTAACCATAACCCTAGCCCTAGACCTAGCCCTAGCCCTAACCCTAAACCTAACCATAACCCTAGCCCTAGACCTAACCCTAGACCTAGCCCTGACCCTGACACTAAACCTAGCCCTAGTCCTAGCCCTAGCCCTAACCCTAGCCGTAGCACTAGCCCGAACCCTAACCATAACCCTAACCCTAACCCTAACCCTAGCCCTAACCCTAGCCCTAACCCTAACCCTAACCGTAGCCCTAGACTTAGACCTAGCACTAGCCCTAGTCCTAAACCTAGCCCTAACAATAACCCTAGCCCTAGCCCTAAACTTAACCCTAATGCTAACCTTGCACTAGCCCTAGACCTAGCCCTAGCCATTGCCCTAGCCCTAGACTTAGCCCTAGCCCTAACACTAACCCTAACCATAGCCGTAGCACTAGCCCTAGCCCTAGCCCTAGCCTTAGCCGTAGCCCTAGTCCTAGCCCTAGCCCTAGCCCTAGACCTAACCCTAACCCTAACCCTAGCCCTAGGCCTAACCCTAACACTAACCCTAACCCGAGCCCTAGCCCTAGCCCTACCCCTAGCCCTAACCCTAACCCTAGCCCTAGCCCTAACCTTAACCTTAAACCTAGCCATAAACCTAGCCCTAACCCTAACCCTAGCCCTAGCCCTAGCCCTAGCCCTAGCCCTCACCCAAACCTTACCCTAACCCTAGCCCTAACCCTAACCCTAAAAATAAACCTAACCCGAGCCCTAGCCCTAGCCCTAGCCCTAGCCCTCACCCAAACCTTACCCTAACCCTAGCCCTAACCCTAACCCTAAAAATAAACCTAACCCTAGCCCTACCCCTAATCCTAACCCTAACCCTAACCCTAGCCCTAGCCCTAGCCCTAACCCTAACCCTAGCTCTAACCCTAGCCCTAACTCTAACCCTAGCCCTAGCCCTATCCCAAGCCCTAGCCCTAGCCCTAACCCTACTCTAACCCTAACTCTAACCTTAGACCTAACCCTAACCCTAAACCTAGCCCTAGCCCTATCCCTAACCCTAACCCTAGCCCTAGCACTAGACCCAGCCCTGACCCTGACACTAAACCTAGCCCTAGTCTTACCCCTAGGCCTAGCCCTAGCCCTAGCCCTAGTCGTAACCCTAACCCTAGCAGTAGCCCTAGCCCTAACCCTTATCTAACCCTAACCCTAAACCTAGCCCTAACCCTAACCCTAGCCCTAGCCTTAGCCCTAGACCTAGCCCTAACCCTAACCCTATCCCTAACCCTAGCCATAGCACAATCCTAGACCTAAACCTAACCCTAACCCTAGCCCTAAGCCTAGCCCTAGCCCTAACCATAGCCCTAGCCCTAGCCCTAACCCAGACCCTAAATCTAACCCTAGCCCTAGCCCTAGCCCTAGCCCTAGCCCTAACCCTAACCCTAACCCTAAACCTAAACTTAGCCCTAGCCATAGCCCTAACACTAACACTAGCCCTAGCCCAAGACCTTGCCCTAGCCCTAGCCCTAACCCTAATCCTAACCCTAACCCTAACCTTAGACCTAACACTAACCCTAACCCTAGCCAAGCCCTAGCCCTAACCCTAACCATAGCCCTAGCCCTAGACCCAGCCCTGACCCTGACACTCACCCTAGCCCTAGTCCTAGCCCTAGCCCTAACCCTAGCCGTAGCACTAGCCCTAACCCTAACCCTAAACCAAACCCTAAACCTAGCCCTAGCCCTAGCCCTAACACTAACACTAGCCCTGGCCCTAGACCTAGCCATAGCCCTAGCCCTAACCGTAAGCCTAGCCCTAGCCCTAGACCCAGCCCTGACCCTGACACTAACCCTAGACCTAGTCCTAGCCCTAGCCCTAACCCTAGCCGTAGCACTAGCCCTAACCCTAACCCTAACCCTAACCCTAACCCTAACCCTAACACTAGCCCTAACCCTAGCCCTAGCCCTAAATCGAAACGTAACACTAACCCTAACCCTAGCCCTAACCCTAGCCTTAGCACTAGCCCTAACCTTAACCATAACCCTAACCCTAACCCTAACCCTAGCCCTAACCCTAGCCCTAACCCTAACCCTAACCCTAGCCCTAGACCTAGCCCTAGCCCTAGTCCTAACCCTAGCCCTAACCCTAACCCTAGCCCTAGCCCTAACCATAACCATAACCCTAGCCCTAGCCTTAGCACTAGCCCTAACCCTAACCATAACCCTAACCCTAACCCTAACCCTAGCTCTAACCCTAGCCCTAACCCTAACCCTAACCTTAGCACTAGCCCTAGACCTATCCCTAGCCCTTGCCCTAGCCCTAGCCTTAGCCCTAGACCTAACACTAACCCTAACCATAGCCATAGCACTAGCCCTAGCCCTAGCCCTAGCCTTAGCCCTAGCAGTAGTCCTAGCCCTAGCCCTAGCACTAGTCCTAACCCTAACCCTAGCCCTAGGCCTAACCCTAACACTAACCCTAACCCTAGCCCTAGCCCTAGCCCTAGCCCTAGCACTATACCTAGCCCTAACCCTAACCCTAACCATAACCATAACCCTAAACCTAGCCCTAGCCCTAGACCTAAACCTAGCCCTAGCCCTAACCCTAACCCTAACCCAAGCCATAGCCCTAGCCCTAGCCCTACCCTAACCCTAAACCTAACCCTAGCGCTAGCACTAGCCCTAGCCCTAGCCGTAACCCTAACCCTAACCCTAGCCCTAACCCTAATCCTAACCCTAAAAATAACCCTAACCCTAACCCTAAACATAACCCTAACCCTAGCCCTAGCCCTAGTCCTAGCCCTAGTCCTAACCCTAACCCTAGCACTAGCCCTAGCCCTAACCCTAACCCTAACTATAACCCTAGCTGTAGCCCT
>OX463234.1:22623425-22628425 GCA_949820135.1 Sylvilagus floridanus | reverse complement strand
TAACCCTAGCCCTAGCCCTATCCCAAGCCCTAGCCCTAGCCCTAACCCTAACCCTAACGCTAAACCTAATCCTAAACCTAGCCCTAGCCCTAGCCACAACCCTAACCCTAACCCTAACCCTAACCCTAGCCCTAGCCCTGGCCCTAGCCCTAGCCCTAACCCTAACCCTAACCCTAACAACAACCTTAGCCCTAGCCCTAGCCCTAGACTTAACACTAACCCTGACCCTAACCCTAGCCCTAGCCCTAGCCCTAGCCCTAAACCTAGCCCTAACCCTAGCCCTAACCCTAACCCTAACCCTAGCCCTAAACCAAGCCCTAGCCCTAGCCCTAGCAGTTGCCCTAGCCTTAACCCTAGCCCTAACCCTAACCCTAAAAATAACCCTAACCCTAGCCCTAGCCCTAACCCTAACCCTAACCCTAACCCTAACCCTAGACTTAGCCCTAGCCCTAACCCTAGCCCTAACCCTAGCCCTAGCCTTAGCCCTATCCCTAGCCCTACCCTAACCCTAACCCTAACCCTAGCCGTAGCCCTAGCCCTAGCCCTAGCCCTAGCCCTAGCCCTAAACCTAACCCTAACCCTTACCCTAACCCTAACCCAAACCCTAGCCCTAATCCAAACCCTAAAAATAACCCTAACCCTAGCCCTAGCCCTAACCCTAGCCCTAACCCTAACACTAGCCCTAGCCCAAGCCCTAGCCCTAGCCCTAGCAGTTACCCTAGCCTTAACCCTAGCCCTAACCCTAACCCTACAAATAACCCTAACCCTAGCCCTAGCCGTAGCCCTAGCCCTAACCATAACCCTAAACCTAGCCCTAGTCCTAGCCATAACCCTAGCCCTAACCCTAGCACTAGCCCTAGCCCTAACCCTAACCCTAACCGTAACCCTAGCCCTAGCCCTAGCCCTAGCCCTATCCCTAGCCCTACCCTAACCCTAACCCTAACCCTAGCCCTAGCCCTAGGCCTAGCCCTATCCCTAACCCTAACCCTAACCCTTACCCTAACCCTAACCCAAACCCTAGCCCTAACCCTAACCCTAAAAATAACTCTAACCCTAGCCCTAGACCTAGCCCTAATCCTAGCCCTAACCCTAACCCTAGCCCTAGCCCTAGCCCTAGCCTTAGCCCTAGTCCTGACCCTACCCTAGCACTAGCCCTAGACATAACCCTAACCCTAACCGTAACCCTAGCCCTAGCCCTAGCCCTAGCCCTATCCCTAGCCCCACCCTAACCCTAACCATAACCCTAGCCCTAGCCCTAGCCCTAACCCTATCCCTAACCCTAACCCTAACCCAAGCCCTAGACCTAGCCCTAGACCTAGCCCTAAACCTAACCCTAGCACTAGCCCTAGCCCTAACTCTAACCCTAACCATAACCCTAGCCCTAGCCCTAGCCCTAGCCCTAACGCTAACCCTAGCACTAGCCCTAGCCCTAACTCTAACCCAAACCCTAACCCTAACCCTAGCCCTAGCGCTATCCCTAACCCTTACCCTAACCCTAACCCAAACCCTAGCCCTAACCATAACCCTAAAAATAACCCTAACCCTAGCCCTAGCCCTAACCCTAGCCCTAACCCTAACCCTAGCCCTAGCCCTAGCCCTAGCCCTAGACCTAGCCCTAGTCCTAACCCTAACCCTAGCAGTAGCCCTAGCCCTAACCCTAACGCTAACTGTAACCCTAGCCCTAGCCCTAGCCCTAGCCCTATTTCGAGCCCTAACCCTAACCCTAACCCTAACCCTAGCCCTTGCCCTAGCCCTAGCCCTAGCCCTAAACCTAACCCTAACCCTAACCCTAGCCCTAGGGCTAACCCTAACCCTAACCCTAGCCCTAACCCTAGCCCTAACTCTGAACCTAACCCTAGCCCAAGCCCTAGCCCTAGACCTAGCACTAGCACTAGCTTGAACCCTTACCCTAACCCTAGCCCTAGCCCTAGCCCTAGACCTAGCCCTAACCCTAACCCTAGCACTAGGCCTAGCCCTAACCCTAACCCTAACCATAACCCTAGCCCTAGCCCTAACCCTAGATCTAACCCTAAACCTAATCCTAACCCTAACATTAGCCCTAGCCATAACCCTAACCCTATACCTAACCCTAGCCCTAACTCTAACCCTAGCCCTTGCCCTATCCCAAGCCCTAGCCCTAGCCCTAACCCTAGCCCTAACCCTAACCCTAACCCTAGCCCTAGCCCAAGCCCTAGCCCTAGCCCTAGAAGTTGCCCTAGCCTTAACCCTAGCCATAACCCTAACCCTAAAAATAACCCTAACCCTAGACCTAGCCCTAACCCTAGCCCTAACCCTAACCCTAACCCTAGCCCTAGCCCTAGCCCTAACACTAGCCCTAACCCTAACTCTAGCCCTAGCCCTAGCCCTAGCCTTAGCCCTAGTCCTGACCCTAAACCTAGCACTAGCCCTAGCCCTAACCCTAACCCTAACCGTAACCCTAACCATTACCCTAACACTAAACCAAACCCTAGCCCTAACCCAAACACCTAAAAATAACCCTAACCCTAGCCCTAGCCCTAGCCCTAACCCTAACCATTAACCTAACCCTAACCCAAACCCTATCCCTAACCCGAACACCTAAAAATAACCCTAACCCTAGCCCTAGCCCTAGCCCTAACCCTCGCCCTAACCCTAAACCTAGCCCTAGCCCTAGCCTTAGCCCTAGTCCTGACCCTAACCCTAGCACTAGCCCTAGCCCTAACCCTAACCCTAACACTAACCCTAGCCCTAACCCTAACCCTAGCCCTAGCCCTAGCCCTATCCCTAGTCATAAACCCTAAAACTAGCAGTAGCCCTAGCCCTAAACCTAACACTAACCCTAGCCCTAGACCTAGCCCTAGCCCTAGCCCTAGCCCTAGCCCTAAGCCTAACCCTAACCCTAACCCTAGCCCTTGACCTAGCCCTAGCCCTAGCCCTAAACCTAACCCTAACCCTAACCCTAACCCTAACCCTAGCCCAAGCCCTAGCCCTAGCCCTAGCAGTTGCCCTAGCCTTAACCCTAGCCCTAACACTAACCCTAAACCTAGCCCTAGCCCTAGCCCTAACCCTAGCCCTAAACCTAACCCTAGCCCTAGCCCTAGCCTTAGCCCTAGTCCTAACCCTAAACCTAGCACTAGCCCTAGCATTAACCCTAACCTTAACCCTAACTCTAGCGCTAGCCCTAGCCCAAGCCCTATCCCTAGCCTAACCCTAACCCTAACCCTAACCCTAGCCCTAGCCCTAAACCTAACCATAACCCTAGCCCTAGCCCTAGCCCTAGCCCTAGTCCTAACCTTAACCCTAGCAGTAGCCCTAGCCCTAACCCTAACCCTAACCCTAACCCTAGCCTTAGCCCTGGCCCTAGCCCTAGCCCTATCCCTAGCTCTAACCCTAAACCTAGCCCTAGCCCTGGCCCTAGCCCTAACCCTAACCCTAACCCTAACCCTAACTTAACCCCAACCTTAGCCCTAGCCCTAGCCCTAGACTTAACCCTAACCCTAACCCTAACCCTAGACCTAGCCCTAGCCCTAGCCCTAACACTAGCCCTAACCCTAGCCCTAACCCTAACCCTAACTCTAGCCCTAGCCCAAGCCCTAGTCCTAGCCCTAGCAGTTGCCCTAGCCTTAACCCTAGCCCTAAACCTAACCCTAAAAATAATCCTAACCCTAGCCATAGCCCTAACTATAGCCCTAACCCTAACCCTAACCCTAGCCCTAGCCCTAGCCCTAACCCTAGCCCTAACCCTACCCCTAGCCCTAGCCCTAGCCTTAGCCATAGTCCTAACCCTAACCCTAACCCTAGCCCTAGCCCTAACCCTAACCCTAACCCTAAACCTAACCCTAGCCCTAGCCCTAGCCCTAACCCTAGCCCTAAACCTGACCCTAACCCTAATCCTAGCCCTAGGGCTAACCCTAACCCTAACCCTAGCCCTAACCCTAGCGCTAACTATAACCCTAACCCTAGCCCAAACCCTAGCCCTAGCCCTAACCCTAACCCTAACCCTAAACCTAATCCTAACCCTAGCCATAGCACTTGGCCTAGCCCTAACCCTAGCCCTAAATCTAACCCTAACCCTAGCCCTAAACCTAACTCTAGCCCTAGCCCTAAACCTAGCCATATTCCTAGCCCTAGCCCTAGCCCAAAACCTAAACCTAACCCTAACCCTAGCCCTAGCCCTAGCCCTAGCCCTAGCCCTAACCCTAACACTAACCCTAACCCTAGCCCTAACCCTAACCCTAAAAATAACCCTAACCCTAGCCCTAGCCCTAACCCTAGCCCTAACCCTAGCCCTAGCCCTAGCCCTAGCCCTAGCCCTAACCCTAACCCTAGCAGTAGCCCTAACCCTAACCCTAACCCTAGCCTTGCCCTAGCCCTAGCCCTAGCCCTAAACCTAACCCTAAACCTAACCCTAGCCCTAGCCCTAGCCCTAGCCCTAGTCCTAACCCTAAACCTAGCCCTAGCCCTAGCCCTAGCACAAGCTTTAACCCTAACCCTAACCCTAGCCCTAGCCCTAGCCCTAACCCTAACCCTAACCCTAACCCTAGCCCTAAACCTAACCCTAACCCTAGCCCTAAACCTAACTCTAGCCCTATCCCTAAACCTAACCCTTTCCTAGCCTAGGCCTAGCCCTAAACCTAAACCTAACCCTAACCATAGCCCTAGCCCTAGCCCTAGCCCTAGCCCTAACCGTAACCCTAACCCTAACCCTAGTCCTAACCCTAACCCAAAAAATAACCCTAACCCTAGCCCTAGCCCTAACCCTAGCCCTAAACCTAACCCTAGCCCAAGCCCTAGCGCTAGCCCTAGCCCTAACCCTAACCCTAGCAGTAGCCCCAGCCCTAACCCTAACCCTAGCCCAAGCCCTAGCCCTAGCCCTTTCCCAACCCCAGCCCTAACCCTAACCCTAGCCCTTGCCCTAGCCCTAGCCCTAGCCCTAAACCTAACCCTAACCCTAACCCTAGCCCTAGGGCTAACCCTAACCCTAACCCTAGCCCTAACCCTAGCCCTAACTCTAACCCTAA
>OX463234.1:22605925-22608425 GCA_949820135.1 Sylvilagus floridanus | reverse complement strand
GCCCTAGCCCTAGCCCTAGCCCTAACCCTAACCCTAACCCTAGGCCTTAACCTAGCCCTAACCCTAACCCTAAAAATAACCCTAACCCTAGCCCTAGCCCTAACCCTAACCCTAGCCCTAGCCCTAGCCCTAACCCTAACCCTAACCCTAGCCCTAGAACTAGCCCTAGCCCTAACCTTAACCCTAAACCTAACCCTAACCCTAACCATAACCCTAGCCGTAACCCTAACCCAAGCCCTAACCCTAACCCTAACCCTAGCCCTAGCCCTAGCCCTAGCCCTAACCCTAACCCTAACCCTTGCCCTAGCCCTAGCCCTAGCCCTAACCCTAACCCTAACCCTAGCCCTCAACCTAGCCCTAACCCTAACCCTAAAAATGACCCTAGCCCTATCCCTAGCCCTAACCCTAACCCTAAAAATAAACTTAACCCTAACCCTACCCCTAACCCTAATCCTTAAAATAACCATAACCCTAGCCCTAGCCCTAACCCTAACCCTAAACCTAAACCTAATCCTAACCCTAGCCCTAGCCCTAGCCACAACCCTAACCCTAACCCTAACCCTAACCCTAGCCCTAGCCCTAGCCCTATCCCTAACCCTAACCCTAACCCTAACCCTAACCCCAACCTTAGCCCTACCCCTAGCCATAGACTTAACCCTAACCCTAACCCTAACACTAGCCCTAGCCCTAGCCCTAAACCTAGCCCTAACCCTAGCCCTAACCCTAACCCTAACCCTAGCCCTAACCCAAGCCTTACCCCTAGCCCTAGCACTTGCCCTGGCCTTAAACCTAGCCCTAACCCTAACCCTAACCCTAGCCCTAGCCCTAACCCTAACCCTAAACCTAGCCCTAGCCCTAGCCCTAATCCTAACCCTAACCCTAGCCCTAGCCCTAGCCCAGCCCTAGCCCTAGCCCTAACCCTAAACCTAAACATAGCCCTAAACCTAGCCCTAAACCTAACCCTAAAAATAACCCTAACCCTAGCCCTAGCCCTAACCCTAACCCTAAAAATAACCCTAAACCTAGCCCTAGTCCTAACCCTAAACCTAAAAATAACCCTAACCTTAGCCCTAGCCCTAGAACTAGCCCTAGCCCTAGCCCTAACCCTAATCCTAACCCTAACCCTAGCCCTAACCCTAACCCTAAAAATAACCCTAACCCTAGCCCTAGCCCTAACCCTAAACCTAACCCTAGCCCTAGTCCTAGCCCTAGCCCTAGCCCTAACCCTAACCCTAGCACTAGCCCTAGCCCTAACCCTAACCCTAAACATAACCCTAGCCCTAGCCCTAGCCGTAGCCCTAACCCTAACCCTAACCCTAACACTAACCCTAGCCCTAGCCCTAACCCTATCCCTAGCCCTAACTCTAACCCTAGCCCTAGCCCTATCCCAAGCCCAAGCCCTGACCCTAACCCTAACCCTAAACCTAATCCTAACCCTAGCCCTAGCCCTAGCCACAACCCTAACCCTAACCCTAACCCTAGCCCTAGCCCTAGCCCTAGCCCTAGCCCTAACCCTAACCCTAACCCTAACCCTCGCCCCAACCTTAGCCCTAGCCCTAGCCCTAGACTTAACCCTAACCCTAACCCTAACCCTAGACCTAGCCCTAGCCCTAGCCCTAACCCTAGCCCTAACGCTAACCCTAACCCTAGCCCTAGCCCGAGCCCTAGCCCTAGCCCTAGCAGTTGCCCTAGCCTTAACCCTAGCCCTAACCCTAACCCTAACCCTAGGCCTAGACCTAACCCTAGCCCTAACCCTAACCCTAGCCCTAGCCCTAGCCCTAGCCCTAGCCCTCACCCTAAACCTAAACCTAAACAAAACCCTAACCCTAACCCTAGCCCTAGCCATAGCCCTAAACCTAACCCTAACCCTAACCCTAGCCCTAGCCCTAGCCCTACCCCTAGCCCTAACCCTAACCCTAACTCTAACCCTAGCCCTAACCTTAACCCTCAAAATAACCCTAACCCTAGCCCTAGCCCTAACCCTAGCCCTAACCCTAACCCTAGCCGTATCCCTAGCCCTAACCCTAGCCCTAACCCTAACCCTAGCCCTAGCCCTAGCCCTAACCGTAACCCTAGCCCTAGCCCTAGACTTAGCCTTAGCCCTAGTCCTAACCCTAACCCTAGCCCTAGCCCTAACCCTTACCCTAACCCTAGCCCTAGCCCTAGCCCTAACACTAGCCCTGACCCTAACCCTAGCCCTAGCACTAGTCCTAAACCTAACCCTAGCCCTAGCCCTAGCCCTAACCCTAGCCCTAGCCCTAAACCTAACCCTAAACCTAACCCTAATCCTAACCCTAAACATAACCCTAACCCTAGCCCTAACCCTAAACCTAGCCCTAAAACTAACCCTAGCCCTAAACCCAACCTTAGCCCTAGCCCTAGCCCTAGACTTAACCCTAACCCTAACCCTAACCCTAGCCCTAGCCCTAGCCGTAGCCCTAACCCTAGCCCTAACCCTAGCCCTAACCCTAACCCTAACCCTAGCCCTAGCCCTAGCCGT
>OX463234.1:22588425-22590925 GCA_949820135.1 Sylvilagus floridanus | reverse complement strand
GCCCTAGCCCTAGCCCTAGCCGTAACCCGAACCCTAGCACTAGCCCTAGCCTTAACCCTAACCCTAACCATAACCCTAGCTGTAGCCCTAGCCCTAGCCCTAGCCCTAATCCTAACCCTAACCCTAGCCCTAGGGCTAACCCTAACCCTATCCCTAACCCTAGCCCTAACTCTAACCCTAGCCCTAGCCCTATCCCAACCCCTAGCCCTAGCCCTAACCCTAACCCTAAACCTAACCCTAAACCTAGCCCTAGCCGTAGTCCCAACCCTAACCCTAACACTAACCCTAACCCTAGTCCTAGCCCTAGCCCTACCCTAGCACTAACCCTAACCCTAACCCTAACCCTAACCCTAACCCCAACCCAGGCCCTAGCCCTAGCCCTAGCCCTAACCCCAACCCTAATCCTAAGCCCAGCCCTAGCCCTAGACCTAGCCCTAACCCTAGCACTAACCCTAACCATAACCCTAGCCCTAGCCCAAGCCCTAGCCCTAGCCCTAGCACTTGCCCTAGCCTTAACCCTAGCCCTAATCCTAACCCTAACTCTAGCCCTAAACCTAACCCTAGCCCTAACCCTAACCCTAACGCTAGCACTAGCCCTAGCCCTAGCCCTAGACCTAACCCTAACCGTAACCCTAAACATAACCCTAACCCTAGCCATAGCCCTAGCCATAAACCTAACCCTAACCATAACCCTAAACCTAGCCCTAGCCCTAGCCCTAGCCCTAGCCCTAACCCTAACCCTAACCCTAACCCTAACCCTAACCCCAACCTTAGCCCTAGCCCTAGCCCTAGACTTAACCCTAACCCTAACCATAACCCTAGCCCTAGACATAGCCCTAGCCCCAACCCTAGCCCTAACCCTAGCCCTAACCCTAACCCTTCCTAGCCCTAGACCAAGTCCTAGCCCTAGCCCTAGCTGTTGCCCTAGCCTTAACCATATCACTAACCCTAACCCTAGCACTAAACCTAACCCTAGCCCTAACGCTAACCCTAACCATAGCCCTAGCCCTAGCCCTAGCCCTAACCCTAACCCTAAACAAAACCCTAACCGTAACCCTAGCCCTATACCTAGCCTTAAACCTAACCCTAACCCTAACCGAAACCTATCCCTAACCCTAGCCCTAGCCCTAAGCCTAACCCTAGCCGTAGCCCTAGCACTAGCCCTAGCTCTAGTCCTAACCCTAACCCTAGCACTAGCCCTAGCCCTAACCCTAACCCTAACCCTAACCCTAGCCCTAACCCTAGCCCTAACCCTGGCCCTAGCCCTAGACTTAGCACTAGCTTTAACCCAAACCCTAGCCCTAGCCCTAACCCTAACCCTAGCCCTAGCCCTATCCCTCTCCCAAGCCCTAACCCTAACCGTAACCGTAACCCCAACCTTGCCCTAGCCCTAGCCCTAGACCTAACCCTAACCCTAACCCTAACCCTAGCCCTAGCCCTAGCACTATCCCTAGCCCTAGACCTAAACCTAACCCTAACCCTAACACTAGCCCTAGGGCTAACCCTAAACCTAAACCTCGCCCTCACCCTGGCCCTAAATCTAACCGTAACCCTAGCCCTAGCCTTAGCCCTAGCCCTAGCACTAGCTTTAAGCCTAACCCTAACCCTAGCGCTAGCACTAGCCCTAGCCCTTGCCCTAACCCTAAACCAAACCCTAACCCAAGCCCTAAACCTAACCCTAAAAATAACCCTAACCCTAGCCCTAGCCCTAACCCTAACCCTAACCCTAACCCTAGCCCTAGCCCTAGACCTAGCCCTAGCCCTAACCCTAACCCTAGCACTAGCCCTAGCCCTAACCCTAACCCTAAATATAACCCTAGCCCTAGCACTAGCCCTAGCCCTAACCCTAACCCTAGCCCTAACCCTAGCCCAAACTCTAACCCTAGCCCTAGCCCTATCCCAAGGCCTAGCCCTAGCCCTAACCCTAGCCCTAACCCTAACCCTAACCCTTGCCCTAAAAATAACCCTAACCCAAGCCCTAGCCCTAACCCTAACCCTAACCCTAGCAATAACCCTAACCCTAACCCTAGCCCTATCCCTAGCCCTAACCCTAGCCCTAACCCTAAACCTAGCCCTAGCCCTAGCCCTAAACCTAGCCCTAGCCCTAGCCCAAGCCCTAACCCTAACACTAACCCTAACCCTAAACCCTAACCCTAACCCTAACATTAAACCTAACCCAATCCCTAGCCCAGCCATAACCTTAACCCTAACCCTAACCCTAACCATAGCCCTAACCCTAACCCTAACCCTAACCCTAGCACTAGCCCTAACCCTAGCCCTAGCCCTAACCCTAACCTTAAAACTAACACTAACGCTAACCATAAACCTAGCCCTAACCCTAACCCTAGCCCTAACCCTAACCCTAACCCTAGCCCTAGCCCTAGCCCTAACCCTAACTCTAGCCCTTGCCCTAGCCCTAGCCCTAGCCCTAACCCTAACCCTAGCCCTAGCCCTAGCCCTTTCCCTAGCACTAACCCTAACCATAACCCTAGACCTAGCC
>OX463234.1:22565925-22580925 GCA_949820135.1 Sylvilagus floridanus | reverse complement strand
CTAACCCTAACCCTAACCCTAACCCTAGCCCTAGCCCTAGCCCTAGCCCTAGCCCTATCCCTAACCCTAACCCTAACCCTAGCCCTAGCCCTAGCCCTAGCCCTAAACCTAACCCTAACCCTAACCCTAGCCCTTGGCCTAACCCTAACCCTATCCCTAGCCCAAACACTAGCCCTAACTCTAACCGAAACCCTAGCCCTAACCCTGGCCCTAGCCCTAGCCTTAGCACTAGCTTTAACCCTAACCCTAGCCCTAGCCCTAGCACTAGCCCTAGCCCTAGCCCTAACCCTAACCCTAACCCAAACTCTAGCACTAACCCTAACCCTAAAAATAAACCTAACCCTAGCCCTAGCCCTAACCCTAACCCTAACCCTAACCCTAACCCTAGCCCTAGCCCTAGCCCTAGCACTAGCCCTAGACCTAACACTAACACTAACCATAACCCTAGCCCTAGCCCTAGCCCTAGTCCTAACCCTAACCCTAACCCTAACCCTAAACCTAACCCTAGACCTAGCCCTAAACCTAACCCCAGCCCTAACCCTAGCCCTAACTCTAACCCTAGCCCTAGCCCTATCCCAAGACCTAGCCCTAGCCCTAACCCTAACCCTAGCCCTAGCCCTATACCTCTCCCTAGCCCTAACCCTAACCGTAACCCTAACCCCAAACTTAGCCCTAGCCCTAGCCCTAGACCTAACCCTAGCCCTAACTCTAAACCTAAACCAAGCCCTAGCCCTAACCCTAACCCTAACCCTAATCCTAAAAATAACCCTAACCCTAGCCCTAGCCCTAACCCTAACCCTAGCCCTAGCCCTATCCATAGACCTAACCCTAACACTAGAACTAGCCCTAGACCTAACCCTAAACCTAACCCTAACCCTAGCCCTAGCCCTAACCACAACACTAACCCTAGGCCTAGCCCTAGACCTAGCCCTAGCCCTAGCCCAAAACCTAACCCTATCACTAGCCCTAGCCCTAAACCTAAACCTAACCCTAACCCTAACCCTAACTCTAGCCCTAGCCCTAGCCCTAGCCCTAGCCCTACCCCTAGCCCTAACCCTAGACCTAACCCTAACACTAGCCCTAGCCCTAACCTTAACAATAACCCTAACCCTAGCCTTAAACCTAACACTAGCCCTAGCACTAACCCTAACCCTAACCCTTACCCTACCCTAGCCCTAGGCCTAGCCCTAGCCCTAGCCCCAGCCCTAGCCCTAACCATAACCCTAACCCTAGCCCTAACCCTAATCCTAACCCTAACCCTAGCCCTAGCCCCAGCCCTAGCCCTAACCCTAACCCTAACCCTAAACCTAAGGATAACCCTAGCCCTAGCCCTAGCCCTAGCCCTAGCCCTAACCCTAACACTAACACTCACCCTAACCCTAAACCTAGCCCTAACCCTAACCCTAACCCTAGCCCTAGCACTAGTCCTAGCCCGAGACCTAGCCCTAACCCTAACACTAACCCTAACCCTAAACTTAGCCCTAGACCTAGCCCTAAAAATAACCCTAACCCTAGCCCTAGCCCTAACCCTAACCCTCATCCTAACCCTAAACCTAGCCCTAACCCTAACCCTAAACCTAACCCTAGACTTAGCCCTAGCTCTAGTCCTAACCCTAACCCTAACCCTAATACTAACCCTAGCCATAGACCTAGCCCTAGCACTTGCCCTAGCCCTAAACCTAAACCTAACCCTAACCCTAAACCTAGCCCTAGCCCTAGCCCTAGCCCTAACCCCAACACAAACCCTAGCCCTAGCCCTAGCCCTGGCCCTAGCCCTAGCCCTAACCCCAACACAAACCCTAGCCCTAGCCCTAGCCCTGGCCAAAGCCCTAGCCCTAAACCTAACCCTAACCCTAGCCCTAGCCCTAGCCCTAACCCTAGCCCTAACCCTAAACCTATCACTAGCCCTAGACCAAACCCTAAACCTAACTCTAGCCCTAGCCCTAGCCCTAGCCCTAGCCCTAACCCTAGACCTAAACCTAACACTAGCCCTAGCCCTAACCTTAACAAAAACCCTAACCCTAACCCTATCACTAGCCCTAGCCCTAACCCTAACCCTAACCCTAACCCTAACCCTAACTCTAGCCCTAGCCTTAGCCCTAGCCCTAGCCCTAGCCCTAAACCTAGACCTAAACCTAACACTAGCCCTAGCCCTAACCTTAACAATAACCCTATCCCTAGCCTTAAACCTAACACTAGCCCTAGCACTAACCCTAACCCTAACCCTAACCCTAGCCGTAGCCCTAGGCCTAGCCCTAGCCCTAGCCCCAGCCCTAGCCCTAAAAATAACCCTAACCCTAGCCCTAACCCTAAACCTAACCCTAACCCTAGCCCTAGTCCCAGCCCTAGCCCTAACCCTAACCCTAACCCTAACCCTAAACCTAGGCATAGCCCTAGCCCTAGCCCTAGCCCTAGCCCTAACCCTAAACCTAGCCCTAGCCCTAGGCCTAACCCTAAACCTAACTCTAACCCTAAGCCTAGCCCTAACCCTAAACCTAACCCTAATCCTAACCCTAGCTCTAGCCCTAACCCTAGCCCTAGCCCTAGCCCTAGCCCTAGCCCTAGCCCTAACCCTAGCACTAGCCCTAGCCCTAACCCTAACCCTAACCCTAACACTAACCCTAGCCCTAGCCCTAGCCCTAAAAATAACCCTAACCCTAGCCCTGGCCCTAAACCTAACCCTAACCCTAGCCCTAGCCCGAGCCCTAGCCCTAGCCCTAGCCCTAACCCTAACCCTAACCCTAGCCCTAGCACTAGCCCTAGCCCTAGCCCTAACCCTAGCCCTAACCCTAACCCTATTCCTAGCCCCAGACTTAGCCCTAACCTTAGCCCTAACCCTAGCCCTAACCCTACCCTAACCCTAACCCTAGCCCTAGCCCTAACCCTAACCCGAACCCTAACCCTAGCCCTAGCCCTACCCCTAAACCTACCCCTAACCCTAACCCTAACCCTAGCCCTAGCCCTAGCCCTAGCCCTATCTTTTACCCTAACCCTAACCCTAGCCCTAACCCTAGCCCTAACTCTAACCCTAACCCTTGCCCTAAAAATAACCCTAACCCAAGCCCTAGCCCTAACCCTAACCCTAACCCTAACCCTAGCCCTAGCCCTAGCCCTAGACCTAGCCCTAAACCTAGCACGAGCACTAGCCCTAACCCTAACCCTAAACCTAACCCTATCCCTAGCCCTAGCCCTAGCCCTAGCCCTAACCTTAATTCTAACCCTAACCCTAGCCCTAGAGCTAACCCTAACCCTATTTCTAACCCTAAACCTAAACCTAACCCTAGCACTAAACCTAACCCTAGCCCTAGCCCTAGTCCTAGCCCTAACCCTAACCCTAAAACTAACCCTAGCCATAGCCCTAGCCCTAGCACTTGCCCTAGCCCTAAACCTAGCCCTAAACCTAACCCTAACACTAGCCCTAGCACTAGTCCTAGCCCTAGCCCTAGCCCTAACCCTAACCCTAACCCTAACCATACCCCTAGAACTAGCCCTAAGAATAACCCTAACCCTAGCCCTAGACCTAACCCTAACCCTAACCCTAGCCCTAGCCCGAGCCCTAGCCCTAGCCCTAACCCTAAACCTAAGCCTAACCCTAGAACTATCACTAGCCCTATCCCTAGCCCTAACCCTATCCCTAACCAAAACCCTAAGCCTAGCCCTAGACCTAGCACTAAAAATAACCCTAACCCTAGCCCTAGCCCTAATCCTAACCCTAACCCTAGACCTAGCCCTACCCTAGCCCTAGCCCTAACCCTAGCACTAGCCCTATCCCTACCCCTAACCCTAACCATAACCCTATCCCTATCCCTAGCCCTAGCCCTAGCCCTAACCATAACCCTAGCACTAGAGCTAACCCTAACCCTAGCCATCACCCTAGACCTAACTCTAATCCTAACCCTAAACCTAGCCATAGCCCTAACCCTCACCCTAGCCCTAGCCCTAGTCCTAACCCTAACCCTAAATGTAGCCCTAGCCCTAGCCTTAACCCTAGCCCAAAACCTAACCCTAACCCTAGCCCTAACCTAACCCTAGCCCTAACCCTAACCCTAGCCCTAGCCCTAGCCCTAGCCCTAACCCTAACCCTCACCCTAACCCTAAACCTAGCCCTAAACCTAATCCTAAAAATAACCCTAACCCTAGCCCTAGCCCTAACCCTAACCCTAGCCCTAGCCCTAGCCATAGACCTAACCCCAACCCTAGCACTAGCCCTAGACCTAACCCTAAACCTAACCCTAACCCTAGCCCTAGCCCTAGCTCTAGCCCTAACCACAACACTAACCCTAGGCCTAGCCCTAGACCTAGCCCTAGCCCTAGCCCTAGCCCAAACCCTAACCCTATCACTAGACCTATCCCTAACCCTAACCCTAACCCTAACCCTAACTCTAGCCCAAGCCCTAGCCCTAGCCCTAGCCCTAACCCTAGACCTAACCCTAACACTATTTTTAGCCCTAACCTTAACAATAACCCTAACCCTAACCCTAACCCTATCACTAGCCCTAGCCCTAACCCTAACCCTAACCTTAACCCTAACCCTAACTCTAGCCCTAGCCCTAGCCCTAGCCCTAACCCTAGACCTAACCCTAACACTAGCCCTAGCCCTAACCTTAACAATAACCCTAACCCTAGCCTTAAACCTAACACTAGCCCTAGCACTAACCCTAACCCTAACCCTAACCCTAGCCCTAGCCCTAGGCCTAGCCCTAGCCCTAGCCCCAGCCCTAGCCCTAACCATAACCCTAACCCTAGCCCTAACCCTAATCCTAACCCTAACCCTAGCCCTAGCCCCAGCCCTAGCCCTAAACCTATCCCTAGCCCTAGCCCTAGCCCTAGCCCTAACCCTAACCCTATCACTAGCCCTAGACCTAACCCTAACCCTAACCCTAACTCTAGCACTAGCCCTAGCCCTAGCCCTACCCCTAGCCCTAACCCTAGACCTAACCCTAACACTAGCCCTAGCCCTAACCTTAAAAATAACCCTAACCCTAACCCTATCACTAGCCCTAGCCCTAACCCTAACCCTAACCCTAACCCTAACCCTAACCCTAACTCCAGCCCTAGCCTTAGCCCTAGCCCAACCCTAGCCCTAACCCTAGACCTATCCCTAACACTAGCCCTAGCCCTAAACTTAACAATAAACCTAACCCTAGCCTTAAACCTAACACTAGCACTAGCACTAACCCTAACCCTAACCCTAACCCTAACCCTAGCCCTAGCCCTAGGCCTAGCCCTAGCCCTAGACCCAGCCCTAGCCCTAATCATAACCCTAACCCTAGCCCTAACTCTAACCCTAAATATAACCCTAGCCCTAGCACTAGCTCTAGCCCTATCCCTAACCGTAAACCTAACCCTAACTCTAGCCCTAGCCCTAACCCTAACCCTAGCCCTAACCCTAGCCCGAACTCTAACCCTAGCCCTAGCCCTATCCCAATCCCTAGCCCTAGCTCTAACCCTAACCCTAACCCTAAACCTAACCCTAACCCTAGCCATAGACCTAGCCACAACCCTAACCCTACCCCTAACCCTATCCCTAGCCCTAACCCTAACCCTAACCCTTACCCCAACCTTAGCACTAGCCCTAGCCCTAGACCTAACCCTAACCCTAACACTAACCCTAGCCCTAGCCCCAGACTTAGCCCTAACCTTAGCCCTAACCCTAGCCCTAACCCTACCCTAACCCTAACCCTAGCCCTAGCCCTAACCCTAACCCTAACCCTCACCCTAACCCTAGCCCTAGCCCTACCCCTAAACCTACCCCTAACCCTAACCCTAACCCTAACCCTAGCCCTAGCCCTAGCCCTATCTTTCACCCTAACCCTAACCCTAGCCCTAACCCTAGCCCTAACCCTAACCCTAACCCTTGCCCTAAAAATAACCCTAACCCAAGCCCTAGCCATAACCCCAACCCTAACCCTAACCCTAGCCCTAGCCCTAGCCCTAGACCTAGCCCTAACCCTAGCACGAGCACTAGCCCTAACCCTAACCCTAAACCTAACCTTATCCCTAGCCCTAGCCATAGCCCTAGCCCTAATCCTAACCCTAACCCTAACCCTAGCCCTAGAGCTAACCCTAACCCTATTTCTAACCCTAGCCCTAACTCTTACCCTAAACCTAAACCTAACCCTAGCACTAAACCTAAACCTAGCCCTAGCCCTAGTACTAGCCCTAACCCTAACCCTAACACTAACCCTAGCCATAGCCCTAGACCTAGCACTTGCCCTAGCCCTAAACCTAGCCCTAACCCTAACCCTAACCCTAGCCCTAGCACTAGTCCTAGCCCTAGCCCTAGCCCTAACCCTAACCCTAACCCTAACCCTAGCCCTAGAACTAGCCCTAAGAATAACCCTAACCCTAGCCCTAGCCCTAACCCTAACCCTAACCCTAACCCTAGCCCTAGCCCGAGCCCTAGCCCTAGCCCTAGCCCTAATCCTAACCCTAACCCTAGCCCTATCACTAGCCCTAGTCCTAGCCCTAACTCTAGCCCTAGCCCTAACCCTAACCCTAACCCTAGCCCTATCACTAAAAATAACCCTAACCCTAGCCCTAGCCCTAACCCTCACCCTAGCCCTAGCCCTAGCCCTAACCCTAACCCTAACCCTAGCCCTAGCCCTAGCCTTAACCCTAGCCCTAAACCTAACCCTAACCCTAGCCCTAAACCTAACCCTAGCCCTAAACCTAACCCTAGCCCTAGCCCTAACCCTAACCCTTACCCTAAACCTAACCCTAACCATAGCCCTAGCCCTAGCCCTAGCCCTAGCCCTAACCCCAACCATCACCCTAATCCTAAACCTAGCCCTAACCCTAATCCTAAAAATAACCCTAACCCTAGCCCTAGCCCTAACCCTAACCCTAGCGCTAGCCCTAGCCATAGACCTAACCCTAACCCTAGCACTAGCCATAGACCTAACCCTAAACCTAACCCTAAACCTAGCCCTAGCCCTAGCCCTAGCCCTAACCCCAACACTAACCCTAGGCCTAGCCCTAGACCTAGCCCTAGCCCTAGCCCTAAACCTAACCCTAACCCTAGCCCTAGCCCTAGCCCTAGCCCTAGCCCAAACCCTAACCCTATCACTAGCCCTAACCCTAACACTAACCCTAACCCTAACTCTAGCCCAAGCCCTAGCCCTAGCCCTAGCCCTAACCCTAGACCTAACCCAAACACTATTTCTAGCCCTAACCTTAACAATAAACCTAACCCTAGCCTTAAACCTAACCCTAGCCCTAGCCCTAAACCTAACCCTAGCCCTAGCCCTAGCCCTAGCCCTAACCCTAGACCTAACCCTAACACTAGCCCTAGCCCTAACCTTAACAATAACCCTAACCCTAACCCTAGCCCTAGCCCTAGCCCTAGCCCTAACCCCAACACTAACCCTAGCCCTAGCCCTAGACCTGGCCCTAGCCCTAGCCCTAACCCTAACCCTAACCCTAACCCTAACCCTAACTCTAGCCCTAGCCTTAGCCCTAGCACTAGCCCTAGCCCTAACCCTAGATCTAACCCTAACACTAGCCCTAGCCCTAACCTTAACAATAACCCTAACCCTAGCCTTAAACCTAACACTAGCCCTAGCACTAACCCTAACCCTAACCCTAACCCTAGCTCTATCCCTAGGCCTAGCCCTAGCCCTAGCCCCAGCCCTAGCCCTAACCATAACCCTAACCCTAGCCCTAACCCTAAGCCTAACCCTAACCCTAGCCCTAGCCCCAGCCCTAGCCCTAACCCTAACCATAACCCTAACCCTAACCCTAAACCTAGACATAGCCCTAGCCCTAGCCCTAGCCCTAGCCCTAACCCTAACCCTAAACCTAGCCCTAGCCCTAGGCCTAAA
The DNA here is from genome assembly GCA_949820135.1 of Sylvilagus floridanus. Lineage (NCBI taxonomy): Eukaryota > Metazoa > Chordata > Mammalia > Lagomorpha > Leporidae > Sylvilagus > Sylvilagus floridanus. The sequence goes on along the minus strand of OX463234.1, from coordinate 22,573,102 downwards.
CCTAACCCTAACCCTAACCCTAACCCTAGCCTTAACCCTATACCTAATGCTAACACTAACCATAGCCCTTGCCCTAACCCTAACCCTAGCCCTAGCCCTAGCCCTAGCCCTAACCCTAGCACTAGCCCTAGCCCTAACCCTAACCCTAACCCTAACACTAAACCTAGCCTTAGCCCTAGCCCTAAAAATAACCCTAACCCAAGCCCTGGCCCTAACCCTAACCCTAACCCTAAACCTAGACCTAGCCCGAGCCCTAGCCCTAGCCCTAGCCCTAACCCTAATCCTAACCCTAGCCCTAGCACTAGACCTAGCCCTAGCCCTAACCCTAGCACTAACCCTAACGCCAAGCCTAGCCCTAGCCCTAGCACTAAAAATAACCCTAACCCTAGCCCTAGCCCTAACCCTAACCCTAGCCCTAGCCCTAGCCCTAGTCCTAGCCCTAGCCCTAAACCTAGCCCTAACCCTTGCCCTAACCCTAACCCTAACCATAACCCTATCCCTATCCCTAGCCGAAGCCCTAGTCCTAACCCTAACCCTAGCCCTAGGGCTAACCCTAACCCTAGCCCTCACCCTAGCCCTATCTCTAACCCTAACCCTAACCCTAACCCTAACCCTAGCCCTAGCCCTAAACCTAACCCCAACCCTAGCCCTAGCCCTAGCCCTAACCCTACCCTAACCCTAACCCTAGCTCTAGACCTAGCCCTAGCACTTGCCCTAGCCCTAAACCTAGCCCTAACCCTAACCCTAACCCTAGCAATAGCCCTAAACCTAACCCTAACCCTAGCCCTAGCCCTAGCCCTAACCCTACCCTAACCCTAACCCTAGCTCTAGACCTAGCCCTAGCACTTGCCCTAGCCCTAAACCTAGCCCTAACCCTAACCCTAACCCTAGCCCTAACCCTAACCCTAGCTCTATCCCAAGCCCTAACCCTAGCCCTAGCACTTACCCTAGCCTTAAACCTAGCCCTAAACCTAACCCTAACCCTAGCCCTAAACCTAACCCTAGCCCTAAGCCTAACCCTAGCCCTAGCCCTAGCCCTAGCCCTAACCCTAACATTAACCCTAAACCTAACCCTAAAAATAGCCCTACCCCAAGCCCTAAACCTAATCCTAACCCTAACCCTAGGCCTAGCCCTAGCCCTAGCCCTAACCCTAACCTCACCCTAACCATAACCCTAGCCCTAAATAACCCTAAACCTAACCCTAACCCTAGGCCTAGCCCTAACCCTAACCCTAGCACTAGCCCTAGCCCTACCCCTAAACCTAACACTAACCCTAGCCCTAGCCCTAGCCCTAGCCCTAACCCCAACACTAACCCTAGCCCTAGCCCAAGACCTAGCCCTAGCCCTAGCCCTAAACCTAACCATAAACCTAGCCATAGCCCTAGCCCTAGCCCTAGCCCTAACCCTAAATATAGCACGAGCACTAGCCCTAGCCTTAGCCCTAACAATAACCATAACCCTAGCCCTAGCCCTAGCCCTAGCCCTAGCCCGATCCCTAACTCTAACCCTAGCCCTAAACCTAGCCGTAGCATTAAGCCTAACCCTAACCCTAAACCTAACCCTAAACCTAGCACTAGCCCTAGCCCTAGCCCTAGCCCTAACCCTAACCCTAGCCCTATCCCTTGCCCTAGCCCTAGCCCTAACGCTAACCCTACCACTAGCACTAGCCCTAACCCTAACCCTAACACTAACCCTAACCCTAGCCCTAGCCCTAGCCCTAGCCCTAGCCCTAACCCTAGCCCTAACCTTAAAAATAACCCTAACCCTAGCCTTAAACCTAACACTAGCCCTAGCACTAACCCTAACCCTAGCCCTAGCCCTAACTCTAGCCCTAACCCTAGCCCTACCCTAACCCTAAAGATAGCCCTAGCCCTAGGCCTAACCCTAACCCTAGCCCTAGCCCTAGCCCTAGCCCTGCCCCTAACCCTAACCCTAACCCTAAACCTAGGCATAGCCCTAGCCCTAGCCATTGCCCTAGCCCTAACCGTAACACTAACCTAGCCCTAGCCCTAGGCCTAACCCTAACCCTAATTCTAACCCTAACCCTAGCCCTAACCCTAAACCTAGCCCTAGCCCTAACTCTAACCCTAACCCTAGCCCTAAACCTAAACCTAGCCCTAACCCTAACCCTAACCCTAACCCTAGCCCTAGCCCTTGCCCTAGCCCTAGCCCTAACACTAACCCTAGCACTAGCCATAGACCTAACCCTATCCCTAACCCTATCACTAGCCCTAGCCCTAGCACTAGCCCTAGACCTAGCACTAACCCTAGCCCTAAACCTAACCCTAGCCCTAGCCCTAAACTTAACACTAACCCTAACCCTAGCCCTAGCCCTAGCCTTAGTCTTGCCATAGCCTTAGCCCTAGCCCTAAACCTAACCCTAGCCCTAAACCTGGCCCTAGCCCTAACCCTCACCCTAGCCCTAGACCTACATAACACTAACCCTAAACCTAACCCTAGCCCTAGCCCTAGCCCTAGCCCTAGACTTAGCCCTAGCCCTAGCCCTAACCCTAGCCCTAGCCCTATCCCTAAACCTAACCATAACCCTAGCCCTAACCCTAGCCCTAGCCCTAGCCCTAGCCCTAACTCTAACCCTAACCCTAACCCTAGCTCTAGCCCTAACACTAGCCCTAGCCCTAACCCTAACCCTAACCCTAACCCTAGCCCTAGCCCTAGCCCTAGCCGTAGCCCTAACCCTAACCCTAACCCTAACCCTAGCCCTAAACAAAACCCTAGCCCTAGACCTAACAGTAACCCTAGGCCTAGCCCTAACCCTAGCCCTAGCCCTAACCCTAACCCTAACCCTGGCCCTAGCACTAGCCCTAGCCCTAGCCCTAGCCCTAGCCGTAGCCCTAACCCTAACCCTAACCCTAACCCTAGCCCTAGCCCTAGGCCTAACCCTAGTACTAGCCCTAGCCCTAGCTCTAACCATAACCCTAACCCTAGCCCCAACGCTAACCCTAACCCTAACCCTAACCCTAACCCTAGCCCTAGCCCTAGCCCTAGCCCTAGCCCTAGCCCTAACCTTACCCTAACACTAACACTATCCCTAAACCTAGGCATAGCCCTAGACCTAGCCCTAGCCCTAGCCTAACCCTAAACCTAAACCCAGCCCTAGCCCTAGGCATAACACTAACCCTAACCCTAGCCATAACCCTAAACCTAACCCTAAACCTACCCCTAGCCCTAACTCTAACCAGAACCCTAGCCCTAAACCTAACCCTAGCCCTAACCCTAACCCTAACCCTAACCCTAGCCCTAGCCCTAACCCTCACAATAACCCTAAACCTAACCCTAACAATAGCCCTAGCCCTAGCCCTAAACCTAACCCTAACCCTAACCCTAGGCCTAGCCCTAGCCCTAGCCCTAACCCTAACCTCACCCTAACCCTAACCCTAGCCCTAACCATAACCCTAAAAATAACCCTAAGCCTAGGCCTAGCCCTAACCCTAACCCTAGCACTAGCCCTAGCCCTAAACCTAAACCAAACCCTAACCCTAGCCCTAGCCCTAGCCCTAGCCCTAGCCCTAACCCCAACACTAACCCTAGCCCTAGCCCAAGACCTAGCCCTAGCCCTAGCCCTAAACCTAACCCTAAACCTAGCCATAGCCCTAGCCCTACCCCTAGCCCTAACCCTAAATCTAGCACTAGCCCTAGCCTTAGCCCTAACCCTAACCATAACCCTAGCCCTAGCCCTAGCCCTAGCCCTAGCCCTAGCCCGAACCCTAACCCTAACCCTAGACCTAAACCTAGCCGTAGCATTAAGCCTAACCCTAACCCTAAACCTACCCTAAACCTAGACCTAGCCCTAGCCCTAGCCCTAGACCTAACCCTAACCCTAGCCCTATCCCTTGCCAAAGCCCGAGCCCTAACCCTAGCACTAGCACTAGCCCTAACCCTAACCCTAACACTAACCCTAACCCTAGCCCTAGCCCTAGCCCTAGCCCTAGCCCTAACCCTAGCCCTAACCTTAAAAATAACCCTAACCCTAGCCTTAAACCTAACACTAGCCCTAGCACTAACCCTAACCCTAGCCCTAGCCCTAACTCTAGCCCTAACACTAGCCCGACCCTAACCCTAAAGATAGCCCTAGCCCTAGGCCTAACCCTAACCCTAGCCCTAGCCCTAGCCCTAGCCCTGACCCTAACCCTAACCCTAACCCTAAAACTAGGCATAGCCCTAGCCCTAGCCATTGCCCTAGCCCTAACCCTAACACTAAACCTAGCCCTAGCCCTAGGCCTAACCCTAACCCTAATCCTAACCCTAACCCTAGCCCTAACCCTAAACCTAGCCCTAGCCCTAACTCTAACCCTAACCCTAAACCTAACCCTAGCCCTAGCCCTAAACTTAACACTAACCCTAACCCTAGCCCTAGCCCTAGCCCTTGTCTTGACATAGCCTTAACCCTAGCCCTAACCCTAACCCTAGCCCTAAACCTGGCCCTAGCCCTAACCCTCACCCTAGCCCTAGCCCTAAACATAACACTAACCCTAAACCTAACCCTAGCCCTAGCCCTAGCCCTAGCCTTAGCCCTAGCCCTAGACCTAGCCCTAGCCCTAGCCCTAACCATAACCCTAGCCCTAACCCTAGCCCTAACCCTAGCCCTAGCCCTAGCCCTAGCCTAACCCTAACCCTAGCTCTAACCCTAGCACTAGCCCTAGACCTAGCTCTAACCCTAACCCTAACCCTAACCAGAGCCCTAACCAAAACCCTAGCCCTAGACCTAACAGTAACCCTAGGCCTAGCCCTAACCCTAGCCCTAGCCCTAACCCTAACCCTAACCCTGGCCCTAGCCCTAGCCCTAGCCCTAGCCCTAGCCGTAGCCCTAACCCTAACCCTAACCCTAACCCTAACCCTAGCCCTAGCCCTAGGACTAACCCTAGTACTAGCCTAACCCTAAACCTAAACCCAGCCCTAGCCCTAACCATAACCATAACCCTAGCCCCAACACTAACCCTAACCCTAACCCTAACCCTAGCCCTAGCCCTAACCTTACCCTAACACTAACACTAACCCTAAACCTAGGCATAGCCCTAGACCTAGTCCTAGACCTAGCCTAACCCTAAACCTAAACCCAGCCCTAGCCCTAGGCCTAACACTAACCCTAACCCTAACCCTAGCCATAACCATAAACCTAACCCTAAACCTACCCCTAGCCCTAAATCTAACCAGAACCCTAGCCCTAAACCTAACCCTAGCCCTAACCCTAACCCTAACCCTAACCCTAGCCCTAGCCCTAACTCTAGCCCTTACTCTAACCCTAACACTAGCCCTAAACCTAAACCTAACCCTAAACATAGCCCTAACCATAGCCCTAGCCCAAGCCCAAGCCCTAACCCTAATACTAACCCTAGCCCTAGCCCTAACCCTAGCCCTAGCCCTAACCCTAACCCTAGCCCTAACCCTAATCCTAGCCCTAACCCTGACCCTAACCCTAACCTTAGGCCTATCCCTTGCCCTAGCCATAGGCCTAACCCTAACCCTAGCACTAGCCCTAGCCCTAACCCTAACCCTAACCCTAACCCTAGCCCTAGCCCTAGCCCTAGCCCTAAACCTAGCCCTAACCCTAACACTAGCCCTAGCCCTAAACTTAACACTAAACCTAAACCTATCCTTAAACCTAACACTAGCCCTAGCCCTAGCCCTAACCCTAACCCTAACCCTAACACTAGCCCTAACCCTAGCCCTAACCCTAACCCTAACCATAACCCCAACCCCAGTCCTAGCCCAAACCCTAACCCTAACCCTAGCCCTAGCCCTAGTCCTAACCCTAACCCTAACCCTAAAACTTGCCCTAACCCTAACCCTAGCCCTAACGCTAACCCTAACCCTAACCCTAACCCTAGCCCTAGCCCTAGCCCTAGCCCTAGCCCTAAACCTAGCGGTAGCCCTAACCCTAACCCTAACCCTAGCCCTAGCCCTAGGCCTAGCCCTAGCCCTAGCCCTAGCCCTAGCACTAGCCATAGCCCTAACCCTAGCCCTAACCCTAACCATAACCCTAACCCTAAACCTAACCCTAGCCCTAGGCCTCGCCCTAGACCTAGCCCTAGCCCTAGCCCTAACCCTAACCCTAACCCTAACCCTGACCCTAGACCTAGCCCTAGCCCTAGCCCTAGCCCTAGCCCTAACCCTAAACCTAAACCCAGCCCTAGCCCTAGGCCTAACACTAACCCTAACCCTAACCCTAGCCCTAACCCTAAACCTAACCCTAAACCTACCCCTAGCCCTAACTCTAACGCTAACCCTAGCCCTAAACTTAACCCTAGCCCTAACCCTAACCCTAACCCTAACCCTAGCCCTAGCCCTAGCCCTAGCCGAAACCCTAACCCTAACCAAAACCCTAGCACTAACCCTAACCCTAGACCTAACCCTAGCCCTAACTCTAACCCTAACCCTAACAATAGCCCTAGCCTTAGCCGTAGCCCTAGCCCTAGCCCTTGCCCAAAACCTAACCCTAGCCCTAACCCTAACCCTAAACCCTAACCCTAGCCCTAGCCCTAGCCCTAGCCGAAACCCTAACCCTAACCAAAACCCTAGCCCTAACCCTAACCCTAGCCCCAACCCTAGCCCTAACTCTAACCCTAACCCTAACAATAGCCCTCGCCATAGCCCTAAACCTAAACCTAGCACTAGCCCTAGCCCTAACCCTAACCCTAACCCTAACCCTAACCCTAGCCCTAGCCCTAGACCTAGCCCTAGACCTAACCCTAGCCCTAACACTAACACTAGCCCTAGCCCTAACCTTAACACTAAACCTAACCCTAGCCTTAAACCTAACACTAGCCCTAGCCCTAACCCTAACCCTAACCATAACACTAGCCCTAACCCTAGCCCTAGCCCTAACCCTAACCCAAATCTAACCCTAACCCTAGCCCTAGCCCTAACCCTAAACCTAGCCCTAACCCTAACCCTAGCCCTAGCCCTAGTCCTAACTCTAACCCTAACCCTAAAACTAGCCCTAAGCCCTCCCTAGCCCTAACCCTAACCCTAAACCTAACCTTAAACCTGGCCCTAGCCCTAACCCTCACCTAGCCCTAGCTCTAACCATAACCCTCACCCTGAACCTAACCTTAGCCCTTGCCCTAGCCCTAGACCTTTCCCTAGCCCTAGCCCTTGCCGTAAACAAAACCCTAACCCTAACCCTAACCCTAAACCTAACCTTAGATCTAAACCTAA
>OX463234.1:22545925-22550925 GCA_949820135.1 Sylvilagus floridanus | reverse complement strand
CCCTAACCCTATCCCTAACCCTAACCCTAACCCTAGCACTAGCCATAGACCTAACCCTATCCCTAACCCAAACACTAGCCCTAGCCCTAGCCCTAGCCCTAGCCCTAGCACTAACCCTAGCCCTATACCTAACCCTAGCCCTAGCCCTAAACTTAACACTAACCCTAACCCTAGCCCTAGCCCTAGCCCTAGCCCTTGTCTTGCCATAGCCTTAACCCTAGCCCTAACCCTAACCCTAGCCCTAAACCTGGCCCTAGCCCTAAACCTCACCCTAGCCCTAGCCCTAAACATAACACTAACCCTAAACCTAACCCTAGCCCTAGCCCTAGCCCTAGCCTTAGCCCTAGCCCTAGCCCTAGCCCTAGCCCTAACCCTAACCCTAACCATAACCCTAGCCCTAACCCTAGCCCTAGCCCTAGCCCTAGCCCTAACCTTAACCCTAACCCTAGCTCTAACCCTAGCACTACCCCTAGCCCTAGCTCTAACCCTAACCCTAAACCTAACCCTAGCCCTAACCAAAACCCTAGCCCTAGACCTAACAGTAACCCTAGGCCTAGCCCTAACCCTAGCCCTAGCCCTAACCCTAACCCTAACCCTGGCCCTAGCCCTAGCCCTAGCCCTAGCCCTAGCCCTAGCCGTAGCCCTAACCCTAACCCTAACCCTAACCCTAGCCCTAGCCCTAGGCCTAACCCTAGTACTAGCCCTAGCCCTAGCCCTAACCATAACCCTAACCCTAGCCCCAACACTAACCCTAACCCTAACCCTAACCCTAGCCCTAGCCCTAACCTTACCCTAACACTAACACTAACCCTAAACCTAGGCATAGCCCTAGACCTAGTCCTAGCCATAGCCTAACCCTAAACCTAAACCCAGCCCTAGCCCTAGGCCTAACACTAACCCTAACCCTAACCCTAGCCATAACCATAAACCTAACCCTAAACCTAACCCTAGCCCTAAATCTAACCAGAACCCTAGCCCTAAACCTAACCCTAGCCCTAACCCTAACCCTAACCCTAACCCTAGCCCTAGCCCTAACTCTAGCCCTTACTCTAACCCTAACACTAGCCCTAAACCTAAACCTAACCCTAAACATAACCCTAACCATAGCCCTAGCCCTAGCCCTAGCCCTAACCCTAATACTAACCCTAGCCCTAGCCCTAACCCTAGCCCTAGCCCTAACCCTAACCCTAGCCCTAACCCTAATCCTAGCCCTAACCCTGACCCTAACCCTAACCTTAGGCCTATCCCTTGCCCTAGCCATAGGCCTAACCCTAACCCTAGCACTAGCCCTAGCCCTAACCCTAACCCTAACCCTAACCCTAGCCCTAGCCCTAGCCCTAGCCCTAGCCCTAAACCTAGCCCTAACCCTAACACTAGCCCTAGCCCTAAACTTAACACTAAACCTAAACCTATCCTTAAACCTAACACTAGCCCTAGCCCTAGCCCTAACCCTAACCCTAACCCTAACACTAGCCCTAACCCTAGCCCTAACCCTAACCCTAACCCTAACCCCAACCCCAGTCCTAGCCCTAACCCTAACCCTAGCCCTAACCCTAACCCTAGCCCTAGTCCTAGTCCTAACCCTAACCCTAACCCTAAAACTTGCCCTAAGCCTAGACCTAGCCCTAACCCTAACACTAACCCTCACCCTAACCATAGCCCTAGCCCTAACCCTGGCCTTAGCCCTAGACCTAGCCCTAGCCCTAACCCTAACCCTAACCCTAGCCCCAGCCCTAGCCCTAACCCTAACACTAACCCTAACCCTAAAACTAACCGTAGCCCTAGCCCTTTCCCTAAACCTAACCCTAACCCTAACCCTAGACCTAGAACTAACCCTGACCCTAACTCTAGCCCTAGCCCTAGCCCTAGCCCTAACCCTAGCCCTAACCCTAACCCTAGCCCTAACCCTAAACCTAGCCCTAACCATAGCCCTAGCCCTAGCCCTAACCCTAACCCTAACCCTAGACGTAGCCCTAGACCTAGCCCTAGCCCTAGCCCTAACCCTAACCCTAACCCTGACCCTAGACCTAGCCCTAGCCCTAGACCTAGGCCTAGCCCAAACCTTAACACTAACAATAGCCCTAGTCCTAACCCTAGCCCTAGCCCTAACCCTAACCCTACCCTAACCTTAGCCTTAGCCCTAGCCCTAGCCCTAACACTAATCCTAACCCTAACCCGAACCCTAGAACTAACCCTAAACCTAACCCTAACCCAAGCTCTAACCCTAGCCCTAGCCATGAACCCTAGCCCTAGCCCTAAACCTAACCCTAACCCTATCCCTAGCCTAGCTCTAGCCCTAGCCCTAGCCGTAGAGGTAACCCTAACCCTAGCCCTAGCCCTAGCCCTAGCCCTAGCCCTAGCCCTAACACTAAACCTAACCCTAGACCTTGCTCTAGCCCTAGCCCTAGCCCTAGCCCTAACCCTAACCATAACCCTAACCGTAGCTGTAGCCCTGGCCCTAACCCTAACCCTAACCCTAGCCCTAGCCCTAGCCCTAGCCCTTGCCCTAGCCCTAGGCCTAACGCTAACCCTAACCCTTACCCTAGCCCTAACCCTAACCCTAGACCTAGTCTGGCCCTAAACCTAACCCTAACCGTAACCCTAACGCTAGACCAAGCCCTAGCCCTAGCCCTAGCCCTAGCCCTAACCCTAACCCTAACCCTGACCCTAGCATTAGCCCTAGCCCTAGCCCTAGCCCTAACCCTAAACCTAAACCTAACCCTAGACCTAGCCCTAACCCTAGCCATAGCCCTAACCCTAACCCTACCCTAACCCTAGCCCTAGCCCTAGCCCAAACCCTAACCCTAACCCTAAGCCTAGAACTAACCCTAACCCTAACCCTAGACCTAACCCTAACCCTAACCCTATCCCTAGCCCAAGCCCTGAACCTAAACCTAGCCATAGACCTAGACCTAGCTCTAGCCCTACAACTAACCCTAACCCTCACCCTAACCCTAGCCATAGCCCTAACCCTAACCCTAAACCTAGCCATAGACCTAGCCCCAGAACTAGCCCTAATCCTAAACCTAACCCTAACCCTAGCCCAAGCACTAACCGTAGCCCGAACCCTAGAACTAACCCTAAACCTAACCTTAACCCAAGCTCTAACCCTAGCCCTAGCCATAAACCCTAGCCCTAGCCTTAACCCTAACCCTAACCCTTACCTAGCCCTAGCCCTAACCCTAGCCCTAACCGTAACCCTAATCCTAGCCCTAGCTCTAGCCCTAGCCCTAGCCCTAGCGCTAACCCTAACCCTAGCCCTAGCACTAGCCCTAGCCCTAGCCCTAGCCCTAAACCTAAACCTAACCCTAGACCTTGCTCTAGCCCTAGCCCTAGCCCTAGCCCTAACCCTAAACCTAACCCTAACCGTAGCCGTAGCCCTGGCCCTAACCCTAACCCTAACCCTAGCCCTAGCCCTAGCCCTAGCCCTAGCCCTAGCCCTTTCCCTAGCCCTAGCCCTAACGCTAACCCTAACCCTAACCCTAGCCCTAGCACTAGCCCTAGCCCTAGCACTTGCCCTAATCCTTACCCTAACCCGAAACATAAACCTAGCCCGAACCCTAACCCTAACCCTAGCCCTAACCCTAACCCTAGCCCTAGACCTAACCCTAGCCCTAACCCTAACCCTAGCCCTAGACCTAACCCTAACCCTAACACTAGCCCTAGACCTAGCCCTAGACCTAACCCTAGCCCTAACCCTAATCCTAGCCCTAACCCTAACCCTAACCGTAGCCCAAGCCCTAGCCCTAGCCCTAGCCCTAAGCCTAGCCCTAGCCCTAGCCCTAACCCTAACCCTAACCCTAGGCCTAGCCCTAGCCCTAGCCGTAGCCCTAACCCTAACCCTAACCCTAACCCTTGCAATAGCCCTAGCCCTAGCCCTAGACCTAACCCTAAGCCTAGCCCGAGCCCTAGGCGTAGCCCTAACCCTAACCCTAACCCTATCTGTAACCCTAACCCTAGCCCTAGCCCTAGCCCTAGCCCTAACCCTAACCCTAACCCTAACCTTAACCCTAACCCTAGCCCTAGGCCTAGCCCTAGCCCTAGCCGTAGCCCTAACCCCAACCCTAACCCTAACCCTAGCGTTAGACCTAGCCCTAGCCCTAGCCCTAGCCCTAACCCTAACCCTAGCCCTAGCACTAGCCCTAGCCCTAGCACTTGCCCTAATCCTAACCCTAACCCGAAACATAAACCTAGCCCGAACCCTAACCCTAACCCTAGCCCTAACCCTAACCCTAGCCCTAGACCTAACCCTAGCCCTAACCCTAACCCTAACCCTAAACCTAACCCTAACCCTAGCCCTAGACCTAGCCCTAACCCTAGCCCTAGCCCTAACCCTAATCCTAGCCCTAACCCTAACCATAACCATAGCCCTAACCCTAGACCTAGCCCTAACACTAACCCCAACCCTAGACCTAGCCCTAGCCCTAGCCCTAAGCCTAGGCCTAGCCGTAGCCCTAACCCTGAACCGAACCCTAACCCTAGCAATAGGACTAGCCCTAGCACTAGCCCTAACCCTAACCCTAGCCTTAGCCCTAGCCCTGAACCTAACACAAGCCCTAGCCCTAGCCCTAGAACTAGCCCTAGCCCTAGCCCTAGCCCTAACCCTAACCCTAACCCTAAACCTAGAACTAACCCTAACCCTAACCCTAGCCATAGCCCTAGCCCTAGCCCAAGACCTAATCCTAACCCTAGCCCTAGCCCTAGCCCTAACCCTAACCCTAGCCCTAACCCTAACCCTAGCCCAAGTCCTAGCCCTAGCCCTAGCCCTAACCCTAGCCCTAGCCCTAGCCCTAACCCTAACCCTAACCCTATCCCTAGCCCTAGCCCTAGCCATAGCCCTAGCCCTAACCGTAACCCTAACCCTAGCCTAGCTCTAGCCCTAGCCCTAGCCCTAGCCCTAACACTAAACCTAACCCTAGACCTTGCTCTAGCCCTAGCCCTAGCCCTAGCCCTAACCCTAAACCTAACCCTAACCGTAGCTGTAGCCCTGGCCCTAACCC
>OX463234.1:22533425-22535925 GCA_949820135.1 Sylvilagus floridanus | reverse complement strand
CTAGCCATAGCCCTAGCCGTAGCCCTAACCCTAACCCTTACCCTAACCCTAGCAATAGACCTAGCCCTAGCCCTAGCCCTAACCCTTACCCAGCCCTAGCCCTAGCCCTAGCCTTAGCCCTAACCCTTACCCTAACCCTAACCATAACCCTAGCCCTGACCCTAGCCCTAGCCCTAGCCCTAACCCTAAACCTAAACCTAAACCTAACCCTAGCCCTAGCGCTAGCCCTAGCCCTAACCCTAGCCCTAGGCCTAACCCTAATCCTAGCCCTAACCCTAACCCTAACACTAGCCCTTACCCTAGCCCTAGACCTAACACTAACCCTAACCCTAGACCTAGCCCTAGCCCTAGCCCTAGCCCTAGCCGTAGCCCTAAACCTAACCCTAACCCTAACCCTAGCAATAGACCTAGCCCTAGCACTAGCCCTAACCCTAACCCTAGCACTAGCCCTAGCCCTAGCCCTTACCCTATCCCTAGAACTAATCCAAACCCTAACCCTAGCCCTTGCCCTAGCCCTAGCCCTAATCCTAACCCTAACCTTAAACCTAGAACTAACCCTAACCCTAACCCTAGCCCTAGCCCGACCCCTAGCCCTAGCCCTAACCCTAACCCTAACCCTAACCCTAGCCCTAGCCCTTGCCCTAGCTCTAGCCCTTGAACTAACCCTAACCCTAACCCTAAACCTAACCTTAGTCCTAGACATAACCCTAAACCTAACCGTAGCCCCAGGTCTAGCCCTAACCCTAATCCTAACCCTAACCCTAACCCTAGTCCTAGCCATAACCCTAAACCTAACCCTAGCCCAAGCCCTAGCCCTAACCCTAACCCTAACCCTAACTCTAACCGTAGCCCTAGCCCTGGCCCTAACCGTAACACTAACACTAGCCTTAGCCCTAACCCTAACCCTAGCCCTAGCCCTTGCCCTAGCCCTAGCCCTAGCCCTAGCCTTTGCCCTAGCCCTAGCCCTAAACCTAGAACTAACCCTAACCCTAAACCTAGCCCTAACCCTAACCCTAGCCCTAGCCCTAGCCCTAACAATAACCCTAACCCTAAACCTAACCCTAACCCTAGACCTAGCCCTAGCCCTAGCCCTAGCCCTAGCCCTAACCCTAACCCTAACCCTGACCCTAACCCTAGCCCTACCCCTAACCCTAACCCTAGCACTAGCTATAACCCTAGCCCTAGACCTAACCCTAACCCTAACCTAACCCTAGCCCTAGCCCTAGACCTAGCCCTAGCCGTAGCCCTAACCCTAACCCTAACCATAACCCTAGCAATAGACCTAGCCCTAGCCCTAACCCTAACCCTAGCCCTAGCCCTAGACCTAGCCCTAGCCTTAACCCTTACCCTAACCCTAACCCTAACCCTAGCCCTAACCCTAACTCTAACCCTAGCCCTAGCCCTAGCCCTAGCACTAACCCTAACCCTAAACTAAACCCTAAACCTAGCCCTAGCCCTAGCCCTAACCCTAGCCCTAACCCTAACCCTAATCCTAGCCCTAACCCTAACCCTAACCCTAACCCTAACCCTAGCCTTAGCCCTGAACATAAACCTAGCCCTAGCCCTAGCCCTAGCCCTAGTCCTAGACCTAGAACTAGCCCTAGCCCTAGCCCTAGCCCTAAACCTAACCCTAACCCTAAACCTAGAACTAACCCTAACCCTATCCCTAGCCATAGCCCTAGCCCTAGCCCTAGCCCTTGCCCTTAACCTATCCCTAGAACAAACCCAAACCCTAACCCTAGCCCTAGCCCTAGCCCGAGCCCTAGCCCTAACCCTTACCCTAACCCTAAACCTAGAACTAACCCTAACCCTAACCCTAGCCCTAGCCCTAGCCCTAGCCCTAACAATAACCCTAACCCTAACCCTAAACCTATCCCTAGCCCTAACCCTAACCCTAGCCCTAGCCCTAACGCTAACCCTAGACCTAGCCCTTGCCCTAGCACTAGAACTAGCCCTAGCAATACCCCAAGCCCTAGCCCTAACCCTAACCCTAACCCTAACCCTAACCCTAGCACTAACACTAACACTAGACCTAACCCTAACCCAAGCCTTTACCCTAGCCCTAGCCATAGCCCTAGCCCTAGCCCTAACCCTAACCCTAACCCTAGCCCTAGCCCTAGCCCTAGACCTAGCCCTAACTCTAACCCTAACCCTAGCCGTAGCTCTAGCCCTAGCCCTAGCCCTAGCCCTAACCATAAACTTAAACCTAGTACTAACCCTAACCCTAACCCTAGCCATAGACCTAGCCCTAGCTCTAGCCCTAGCCCTAACCCTAACCCTAGACCTAGCCCTAGCCCTAGCCCTAACCCTAACCCTCACCCTAACCCAAGCCCTAACCCTAACCCTAGCCCTAGCCCTAGCCCTAACCCTAACCCTAACACTAACCTTAAACCTAACCCTAGACCTAGGCCTAGCCCTAGCTCTAGCCGTAGCCCTAACCCTAACCCCAACACTAACCCTAACACTAGCAATAGACCTAGCCCTACCCCTAACCCTAGCC
>OX463234.1:22278425-22500925 GCA_949820135.1 Sylvilagus floridanus | reverse complement strand
TACGCAGGAAGCACTGGTTATACTGCCAGTTAAGTCTGAAAGCCCAGGAAGTCAGGCTAGAGACCCAACCTGCTGCCTCACTTCTCCTCTTTTCTCTTCCAGAAGGGAAGTTATTACTGTTCTGCAGGACTCTCCACTGTGATGTATGGTTTGATCCCCAGACCTTATGTAAGGGCTGACTGACCTTTTCTGTAGTAATGCCTGGCCGAAGTATAGGGCACCAAACAGCATAGCCAGAATAAGAGGTTAAACTAAAAAATAATGTGACAACTAGATCGATTATTTGGTGTACGCAGTAAATGGGCAGAACTCCCCTTTTAAACCAAACTGAGGGATAGATAGGAAGCTGCGCTGATGACCTCAAAGTATACAAGCAGGTCACCACAGTTGATCTTACCTAAAAGGTCATAGTTCTCCTCGTGGGCATGGTTTTAACTCGCCGAAAAATTCTAAGTGTCAGAATTTGCCCATGACCATAGTTTTTCTAGCTCACCCTAAGAAAAAAAAATCTCAAAATCAGGGTTGGGTTGAGCGCCCCCTTGACTGACATCATAGAGGCTGCCTCCTTGGTCTACTTTATTAGAGACCAGGAGAACGAGGAGCAAGCTAGCAGCAGGAGCGCTATAAGGATAGGCAACAGGCCGGTCAATGGCTGTTCTGCATGGTGATCTGCCATCAGGGAAACCCAGCAAGGCCAGTGCTCCCCAAACAGCACCTGTTTCTGACATAAGGAGCCAGGGCATTGGGCAAGCAGCTGTCATGACAGCAACTGCCTTCTGTCAGCTCTGCCAAGAGCAAGGCCACTGGACACGGAACTGCCCTGGGTGTCGAAGGACTCCTGGTTCAGAACCGCAGACATTATGGCCCCAAGCTCAAAAGCCTTTGGCTCTGCCCAGCTTCCAGCTCCAGCCACTGCTATGGAGGGGACGGCCTAGGGTCTGTGAAACATAAGTTGCCTATTTCTATCAGCCTCCTATTCTGCTCTCCTCCTAGTCCAGCCATGTAATGCGAGTCAACAGGGTGCCTCCCTTAAAGGAGATTTGCATCTCTTGCAATTCTCTTCCAGCACCCCATGGATAGGTCTGGGCCTCATCTACCCAGCCAGGCCTTAAAAGTCTATCCAAATAGTCTATGACTAAAGCCCCTGCGCTAGGACTGCCAAACCCAGAGAGACCCCCCCAGCTGTACATCACTGGGAGGCAGGGAGTCACCTTAGGAGGGTTAACTCAGGATCTGGGGACCTGCTAAGCAACCTGTGGGCTACTTTTCTAAAACCTTAGACATGGTTGCACAAGGATGGCTTCACTGCCTAAAGGTAATAGCAGCAGCTGCCTTGCTGACAGAGGAGGTATCTAAAATTACATTGGGCAAAATATCGCCCTTTACACCTCACATCAAATAAATTCTCTATTAGAGCAAAAGGGCTCTTACTGGCTCACAGATAGTGGATACTAATGTATCAGGTCCTCCTTCTAAAAAACCCTCAGGTAAAAATAAGGCATTACTCTACTCTAAACCCAGCTACTTTAATGCCAGTCCCAGGGGAAAGTGGTCCCCTCCACTCCTGTACTGAGACTACAGACTTGATCTATGCCAGCAGAAGGGACCTAAAAGACAGCCCCCTAAATAACAGCAAATGTAAATGATTACAGACAGAAACAGTTTTGTCAGATGGGACCCGCTTCTCAGTAATGCAACAGTTAGTCATGGCGTATAATTAAAGCGTGCTCTGCCCCAGGAACTTTTGCTCAGTAAGCACAACTGATTGCCTTAACCAGAGCTCTTAATCATACAAGGGATTTGTAAGGCACCTTCACTTTGCATGGAGACCTCAGTCTTCCGGTAATAGCCAACCAGGCTCTATGAAAAACATCACAAGTATAAAAATGTGTGCTTGATAAAAGTGTTCTTGGTAAAAAAATGTTAAAAAAAAGTTTTTAATAATAAAAAACATTGTTTATAAAAATGACTTTATCCTAATGACTAGTTTACTCTAAACTAAAATAAAAATAATAAAATATTTAAAATAAGTTAAAAAGGGTATGTAAAAAGGTTATAAAAAAATATTAAACATACTAACTACTGCTCCGAGAGGTATCTGTGCCATGTTCCAGAAAAAATATTGTCTCTGGGTCAATCAGACTGGACAGGTACAAACCCAAATTCGTACTTTTCCTGGACAAAGCCAAACAGCTCCAGGACCAGGCCAAACAGGGCCGGGATTGCTGGCCTGACATCTGGTCATGGAAATCCTGGCTATTTCCTCTCCTTGGCCCAATAACTTTTGTAATCTTGCTGCTTCTTTTTGGACCTTATGTTTTTAATGCCCTTGTTTGTTTTGTCTCTAACAGAATAAAAGCTATCAACCCCAAATGGTTGTCAGACAAGGCTTCCAGCCCATTCCACTAGACGACCTGATCAGCCCTCTGGACTGAGCAGGACAGTCTTTCCAAGGCCACTGTCACACACCATAAGACAGATAGCAAGAGGAAATACCCAAATCCCCCTCAACGCCCATGTGCCAGCTTCGAAGAAGTTACAGAAAACGGAACTCCATCCATAATCCAAAAGAAAAATTTTGGGTATTACCTCTTGAGGGGAAAATGTTAGGTAGGCAGTCAGTTATGAGCTTATGTGTGTGTAATATAAAGACATCCAGCTCATTCATGAACGGCTGTCCATCATTCAGGCCCTAGTGTTAACCCAACACCAGGCTCTCAAGACTATTAAAATACCCTAAATTTTAAGATTAAAATTAGTTCAAAAGAAAAAGTGGGGAATGAAAGACCCGAGGAATTTCCCCCCCCCCCAGGTTAGCCACTCCCCAGTTCCGGTTTCCCCAGGAAGAAAACTGGTTGTAACTCCCGCCCAGGCGCCCACGTAGGATAGCCACGCCCCCCCATCTAAAGGATCCAATGAGTACTCTTGGTAACCTCCAAACTGGCCAGTCAAACCAAAGCGAGCAAAATATGCTAATCTTGTGGTTCCTCTCTTTAAAAACTGCTGTAGACTGCCACTCGGGGCCTCTCTTCACCATTGCCGGAGGGAGCCCATTTGCGCAAATGATTAATAAAATCCTCATGTTTTTGCATCAACTTGGTCTGGAGTTTGGGTCTTTGAGTGACCACCCGAGCATGTTGGATTCCCGATTTAGGGGTCCTTCAGTCCCCTCGGCAAAAGGGTAAAATTTCATATTCTAAAACACAAAAAATCACCTCGGTCGAGTTGCCTGTAGATTTATAAGCATGAAACGCCAATGTGCTGTGTTTTTTATTTCATTATGAATACTCTGCCTAACCTCTTTTTTGTATGGAGTCAGAATAAAAATATTGGAAAGGAAGAAGGCAAAACAAAGGCAAACATAGAAGAAATTTAGGAAATTGCCAACCAAGAAACCTGAATGCTGCTGAAAGAATGCACCTGAAAATCCCATTTGCACTCGATGTGGAGGGAATTCCTAGCTGTCCCCTCGGCAAAAGGGTTACATTTCCTATTCCAAAACACAAAAACTCACCTTCTTCGAGTTCTCAGTAGATTTAGAAGCATGAAAAGTCAATATGCTGTGTTTTTTATTTCATTAGTGATACTCTCCCTAACCTCTTTTTTGTATGGAGTCAGAATACCAAATTTGAATAGGAAGAAGGCAAAACAAATGAAAACCCAGAACAAATTTAGGAAACTGCCAATCAAGGAACCTGAATGTTGCTGAAAGAATACATCTGAAAATCCAATTTACACTCGATTTGGAGCGAATTCCGAGCTGTCCCCTCGGCAAAAGGGTTACATTTCTGTTTCCAAAACACAAAATTCTCCTTGGCCGAGTTCCCTGTAGTTTTCCTAGCATGAAACGCCAATGTCCCGTGTGTTTTACATCATTATGAATACTCTGTTTACCTCTTTTTTGTATGGATACAGAATAAAAAATTGGGAAGGGAGGAAAGCAAAGCAAACGAAAACCCAGAACAAATTTAGGAAATTGCCAAACAAGAACCATGAATGCTGCTGATTGAAATCACCTGAAAATCCCATTCACACTTGATGTAGAGGAAATTCCGAGCTTTCCCCTGGGCAAAAGTGCTCCATTTCATTTTCCAAAACACAGAAACTCACCTTGCTCGAGTTGCTTATAGTTTTCCTAGCATGAAATGCCAATGTGCTGTTTTTTTCTTTCATTATGAATACTCTGCCTAACCTCTTTTTTGTATGGAGTCAGAATACAAAATTTGGAAAGGAAGAAGGCAAAACAAATGCAAACCTAGAACAAAATTGGGAATTGTCACTACAGACCTGAATGGTGCTGAAAGTACTCGTGAAAATCCCATTTACACTTGATGTGGAGGGAATTCCTAGCTGACCCCTCGGCAAAAGGGCAAAATTTCATGTTCCAAATACAAAAGCTCACCTTGGTCGAGTTTTCTGTAGATTGATAAGCAAGAAAAGCCAATGTGCTGTGTTTTTCATTTCATTATGAATATTCTGCCTAACCTCTTTCTTGTATAGAGTCAGAATAAAAAAAAATTGGAAAGGAAGAAGGCAAAACAAACACAAACCCAGAACAAATGTAGGAAATTGCCAATCAAGGAACCTGAATGCTGCTGAATTAATACACCTGAAAATCCCATTAACACTCGATGTGGAGGCAATTCCTAGCTGTCCCCTCGGTAAAAGTGTTACATTTCATATTCCGAAAGACAAAAACTCTCCTTGATGTAGTTTCCTGCAGTTATCATTTTCCAAAACAAAGAATCTCAACTTGGTCAAGTTTTCTGTAGATTTATAAGCACGAAACGCCAATGTTCTGTGTTTTTTATTTCATTATTAATACTCTCCCTAACCTCTTTTTTGTATGGAGTCAGAATACCAAATTTGGAAAGGAAGAAGGCAACACAAATGCAAACACAGACCAAATTTAGGAAATTACCAATCAAGAAACCTGAATGCTGCTGAAAGATTACACCTGAAAATCCCATTCACACTCCATTTGGAGGAATTCCTAGCTGTCCAACTGCAAATTATTTACAATTTAAATCCAAAATAATAAAAACTCCCCTTGGTCGAGTTGTCTGTATTTTTCCCAGCATGAAACGTCAATGTGCTGTGTTTTTTATTTCATTATGAATACTCTGCCTAACCTCTTTTTTGGTTGGAGTTAGAATACCAAATTTGAAAAAGGAAGAAGGCAAAACAAACGCAAACTCAAAAGAAATTTAGGAAATTAAGAATCAAGAGACTTGAATGCTGCTGATTGACTACACCTGAAAATCCCATTAACACTCAATTTGGAGGGAATTCCTTGCTGTCCCCTCAGCAAAAGTGTTCCATTTCATTTTCCAAAACACAAAACCTCACCTTCGTTGAGCTGCCTGTAGTTTTCCTAGCATGAAATGCCAACGTGCTGTGATTTTATTAAATGATGAATACTCTGACTAACTTCTTTTTTTTCTGGAGTCAGAATGCAAAATTTGGAAAGGAAGACGCAAAACAAATGCAAACCCGGAACAAACTGAGGAAATTGCCAATCAAGAGACCTGAATGCTGCTGATTGAATACACCCGAAAATGCCGTTCATTCGATTTGGAGGGAATTCCGAGCTGTCCACTCGGGAAAAGTGTTCCATTTTACTATCCTAAACACAAAAACTCACCTTGGTCGAGTGGCCTGTAGTTTTCCTAGCATGAAATGCCAATGTGCTGTGTTTTTTATTTCATTATGAATACTCTGCCTAACCTCTTTTTTGGATGGAGTCAGAATACAAAATTTGGAAAGGAAGAAGGTAAAAGAAATGCAAACATAGAAAAAATTTTGGAAATTGCCAAACAAGAAACCTGAATGCTGCTGATTGAATACACCTGAAAATCCCATTTACACTCGATGTGGAGGGAATTCCTAGCTGTCCTCTCGGCAAAAGGCTTACATTTTTTTTCCAAAACACAAAAACTCACCTTGGTCGTGTTTTCTGTAGATTTATAAGCATGAAACTCCAATGTGCTGTGTTTTTTCTTTCATTAATGATATTCTGCCTAACCTCTTTTTTTATGGATACAGAATACCAAATTTGGAATTGAAGAAGGCAAAACAAATTTAGGAAATTCCCAATCAAGGAACCTGAATACTGCTGATAGAATACACCTTAAACTCGCATTTACACTTGATTTGGAGGGAATTACTTGCTGTGCCCTCGGGAAAAGTGTTCCATTTCATTTTCCAAAACACAAAAACTCACCTTGGTCCAGCTGCCTGTAGTTTTCCTAGCATGAAAATCCAATGCGCTGTGTTTTTTATTTCATTATGAATACTCTGCCTAACCTCTTTTTTCTTTGCAGTCAGAATACTAAATTTGGAAAGGAAGAAGGCAAAACAAATGGAAACCCAGAACAAATTTAGGAAATTGCCAACCAAGACTCTTGAATGCTGCTAATTGAATACACCTGAAAATCGCATTCACACTCAATTTGGAGGGAATTCCTAGCTGTCCCC
This sequence comes from Sylvilagus floridanus, assembly GCA_949820135.1. Lineage (NCBI taxonomy): Eukaryota > Metazoa > Chordata > Mammalia > Lagomorpha > Leporidae > Sylvilagus > Sylvilagus floridanus. Next base: position 22,494,448 of record OX463234.1, on the reverse strand, counting down.
TTGGTAAAAGGGTAAGATTTCATAATCCAATACACAAAAAATCACCTTGGTCGAGTTGCCTGTAGTTTTCCTAGCATGAAAAGCCAATGTGCTGTGTTTTTTTTTTCATTATGAATATTCTGCATAACCGCTTTCTTGTATGAAGTCAGAATACAAAATTTGTAAAGTCAGAAGGCAAAACAAACGCAAACACAGAACAAATTTAGGAAATTGCCAATAAAGGAACCCGAATGCTGGTGATTGAATATACCTGAAAATACCATTCACACTCGATTTGGAGGGAATTCCTAGCTGTCCTTGAAGGAAAATGTTTACATTTCATATTCCAATACACAAAAACTCACCTTGGTCGAGTTTTCTGTAGTTTTCCTAGCATGAAACGCCAATGTGCTGTGTTTTTTATTTCATGATGAATACTCTGCCTAAACTCTTTTTTGTACGGACTCAGAATACAAAATTCGGAAGGAAGAAGGCAACACAAATGCAAACCCAGAACAAATTTAGGAAATTGCCAATCAAGGAGCCTGAATGCTGCTGATTGAATACACCTGAAAATCCCATTTAGAATCCATTAGGAATGAATTCCCAGCTGTCCCCTCAGCAAAACTCACCTACGTCCAACTTCTTGTAATTTTCATATCATGAAATGCCAATGTGCTGTGTTTTTTATTTCATTATGAATACTCTGCCTAACCTCCTCTTTGTGTGGAGTCAGAATGCAAAATTTGGAAAGGAAGAAGGCAAAGCAAATGCAAACCCAGAACAAATTTCGAAAATTGTCAAACGAGAAACCTGAATGCTGCTGATTGATTAAACCTGAAAATCCCATTCACACATGATGTAGAGGGAATTCCTAGCAGTCCCCTCGGCAAAAGGGTTACATTTCCTATTCCAAAACACAAAAATTCTCCTTCATCGAGTTGCCTGTAGTTTTCCTAGTATGAAACGCCAATGAGCTGTGTTTTTACTTCATTATGAATACTCTGCCTATCCTCTTCTTTGCATGGAGTCAGTATGCAAAATTTGGAAAGGAAGAAGGTAAAACAAATGCAATCCCAGAACAAATATAGGAAATTGCCAAACAAAAAACCTGAATGCTGCTGATTGAATACACCCTGAAAATGCCATTCACACTGGATTTGGAGGGAATTCCTAGCTGCCCCTCGGCAAAATGATTACATTTATTTTTCCAAAACACAAAAACTCGCCTTGGTCGAGTTGCCTATACTTTTCCTAGCATGAAATGCCAATGTGCTGTGTTTTTTATTTCATTATGAATACTCTGCCTAATCTCTTTTTTGTATGGAGAGAGAATACAAAATTTGAAAAAGACAAGGCAAAACAAATGCAAACCCAAAACAAATTCATGAATTTACCATTCAAGAGACCTGAATGCTGCTGATTTAATACATGAAAATCCCATTTACAATCGATGTGGAAGGAATTCCTTGCTGTCCCCTCGGGAAAAGGTAAAATTTCATTTTCCAAAAAACAAAAACTACCTTGGTCCAGATTTCTATAATTTATAAGCATGAAACGCCAATGTGCTGTGTTTTTTATTTCATTAGTGATACTCTGCCTAACCTCTTTTGTGTATGGAGTCAAAATACAAAATTTTAAAAGGAAGAAGGTAAACAAATGCAAACCCAGAACAAATTTAGGAAATTGCCAATCAAGACCTGAATGCTGCTGATTGAATACACCTGAAAATCACATTCACACTCAATTTGGAGGGAATGCCTAGCTGACCCCTCGGCAAAAGGGTTACATTTCTTTTCCACAACACAAAAACTCACCTTGGTCGAGTTGCCTGTAGTTTTCCTAGCATGAAACGCCAATGTGCTGTGTTTTTAATTTCATTATGGATGCTCTGCCTAACCTCATTTTATATGGAGTCAGAATACCAAATTTGGAACGAAAGAAGTCTATACAAATGCAAACCCAGAACAAATTTAGGAAATTGCCAATCAGAAAACCTGAATGCTGCTGAAAGAGTAAACCTGAATATCCCATTCACCCTCAATGTGGAGGGAATTCCTGCTGTCCCCTCGGCGAAAGGGTAAAATTTCATGTTCCAAAACATAAAAATTCACCTTGGTCGAGTTTTCTGTAGATCTATAAGCATGAAACGCCAATGTGCTGTGTTTTTTTAATTCATTAATGATACTCTGCATAAGCTGTTATTGTATGGAGTCAGAATAAAAAATTTGTAAAGGAAAAAGGCAAAACAAACGCAAACCCAGAACAAACTTAGGAAATTGCCAAACAAGAGACCAGAATGCTGCTCATTGAATACACCTGAAAAATCCCATTCACACTCGATTTAGAAGGAATTCCTAGCTGTCCCCTAGGCAAAAGTGTTCCATTTCATTTTTCAAAACAAAAACAAACCCTGGTCGAGTTTCCTGTAGTTTTACTAGCATTAAACGTCAATGTGCTGTGTTTTTTATTTCAGTAGTGATTCTATGAATAACCTAATTTTTGTATCGAGTCAGAATACAAAGTTTGGAAAGGAAGAAGCAAAACAAACGAAACCCAGAACTAATTTAGGAAATTGCCAATCAAGACCTGAATGCAGCTGAATGAATACACATTAAAATCCCATTTGCACTTCATGTGGAGGGAATTCCTTGCTGTCCCTTCGGCAATAGTGTTAAACTTCATCTTCCAAAACACAACAACTCAACTTGGTCGAGTTGCCTGTAGATTTCTATGCATGAAACGCCAATGTGCTGTGTTTTTTCTTTCATTAGTGATACTCTGCCTAACCTCTTTTTTGTATGTAGTCAGAAGGCAAAAATTGGAAAGGAAGAAGGCAAAACAAACGCAAACCCTTAACAAATTTAGGAAATTGCCAATCAAAGAACCTGAATGCTGGTGATTGAATACACCTGATAATGCCATTCACACTGGATTTTGAGGGAATTCCTAGATGTCCCCTCGGAAAAAGGGTAAGATTTCATATTCCAAAACACAAAAACTCATCTTGGTCGAGTTGCCGATAGTTTTCCTAGCATGAAACGCCAATGTGCTGGGTTTTTTATTTCATTATGAATACTCTGCCTAACCTCTTTTTTGTATGGAGTCAGAATACAAAATTTGGAAAGGGAAGAAGGCAAAACAAATGCAAACCCAGAACAAATTTAGGAACTGCCAATCAAGACCTGAATGCTGCTGAATAAATACACCTGAAAATCCCATTTACACTTGATGTGGAGGTAGTTTCTTGCTGTCCCGTGGGCAATGTGTTCCATTTCATTTTCCAAAAACAAAAACTCACCTTGGTCGAGCTGCCTTTAGTTTTCGTAGCCTGAAACGCCAATGTGCTGTGTTTTTTATTTCATTAATGATACTCTGCCTGACCTCGTTTTGTATGGAGTCAGAATACAAAATTTGGAAAGGAAGAAGGCAAAACAAATGCAAACACAGAACAAATTTAGGAACTGCCAATCAAGACCTGAATGCTGCTGAATGAATACACCTGAAAATCCCTTTCACACTCAATGTGGAGGGAATTCCTAGCTGTCCCCTCGGCAAAAGTGTACCATTCCATTTTCTACCACACAAAAACTCACCTTGGTCGAGATTTCTGTAGATTTATAAGCATGAAACGCCAATGTGCTGTGCTTTTTATTTCACGATGAATACTCTGCCTAACCTCTTTTTTGTTTGGAGTCAGAATACAAAATTTGAAAAGGAAGAAGGTAAAACAAAGGCAAAACCAAAACAAATTTAGGATATTGCCAATCAAGGAACCTGAATGCTGCTGATTGAATACACCTGAAGATCCCATTTACACTCGATATGGAGGGAATTCCTTGCTGTCTCCTCAGCAAAACTTTTCCATTTCATTATCCAAAACACAACTCAACATGGTCGAGTTGCCTGTAGTTTTCCTAGCATGACACGCAAATGTGCTGTGTTTTTTATTTCATGATGAATACTCTGCCTAACCTCTTTTTTGGATGGAGTCAGAATACAAAATTTGGAAAGGAAGAAGGCAAAGCAGATGCAAACCCAGAACAAATTTAAGAAATTGCCAATCAAGACACCCTAATGCTGCCGAAAGAATACACCTGAAAATCTCATTTAACTCGATGTGGAGGAAATTCCTAGCTGTCCCTCGGCCTAAGGGAAAAATTTTCAGTTTCAAAAAAAAAAAAAAAAAAAACTCTCCTTGGTCGTGTTTTCCGTAGATTTATAAGAATGAAAATCCAATGTACTGTGTTTTTATTTCATTAGTGATACTCTGCCTAACCTCTTTTTGTATGGAGTCAGGAGCAAAATTTGGAAAGGGAGAAGGCAATACTAACGCAAATATAGAACAAATTTAGGAAATTGCCAAACAAGAAACCTGAATGATGCTGAAAGAATACATCTGAAAATCCCTTATACACTCTACGTGGAGGGAATTCCTAGGTGTCCCCTCAGCAAAAGGGTAAAATTCCAAGTTCTAAAACAAAAATACTCAACTTGGTCAAGTTTTCTGTAGATTTATAAGCATGAAATGCCAATGTGCAGTGTTTTTTATTTCATTAGTGATACTCTGCCTGACCTCGTTTTGGATGGAGTCAGAATACCAAATTTGCAAAGGAAGAAGGCAAAACAAATGCAAACCCAGAACAAATTAAGGAAATTGCCAACCAAGGAACCTGAATGCTGGTGATTGAATACACCTAAAGATCCAATTTACACTCGATGTGGAGGGAATTCCTAGCTGTCCCCTAGGCAAAAATGTTCCATTTCATTATACAAAACAGAAAATCACACCATGGTAGATTTGCGTATAGTTTTCCTAACATGAAATGTCAATGTGCTGTTTTTTTGTTTCACTATGAATACATTGCATAACCTCTTTTGTGTATGGAGTCAGAATGCAAAATTTGAAAAGTAAGAAGGCAAAACAAACTCAAACCCAGAACAAATTTAGGAAATTGCCAAACAAGAAACCTGAATGCTGCTGATTGAATACACCTGAAAATCCTATTCAAACTCAATGTGGAGGGAATTCCTAGCTGTCCCCTTTGCAAAAGTGTAAAATTTCATATTTGAAACCACAAAAACTCTCCTTGCTCGAGTTGCCTGTAGTTTTCCTAGGATGAAACGCCAATGTGATGTGTTTTTTATTTCATTATGAATACTCTGCCAAAACTCTCTTTTGGATGGAGTCAGAATACAAATTTGGAAAGGAAGAAGGCAAAACAAACGCAAACCCAGAACAAATTTAGGTAATTGCCAAACAAGAAACCTAAATGCTGCTGATTGAATAAACCTGAAAATCTAATTTACACTCGATATGGAGGGAATTCCTAGCTGTGCCCTCAGCAAAATTGTTACATTACTTTTTCCAAAACACAAAAACTCACCTTGGTCGAGTTCTCTATAGATTTATAAGCATCCAACGCAAATGTGCTGTTTTTTATTTCTTTATTCATACTCTACCTAAGCTCTTTTTTGTATGGAGTCAGAATACAAAATTTGGCAGGAAGAAGGCAAAACAAACGCAAACCCAAAACAAATTTATGAAATTAAGAATCAAGAGACCTGAATGCTGCTGAAAGAATACACCTGAAAATCCCATTTGCACTCAATGTGGAGGAAATTCCTAGCTGTCACCTCAGCAAAAGTGTTAAATTTCATGTTCCAAAACACAAAAATTCACCTTGGTCGAGTTCTCTGTAGATTTATAAGCCTGAAACGCCAATGTACTGTGTTTTTTATTTCATGATGAATACTCTGCCGATCCTCTTTTTTGGATGCAGTGAGAATCCAAAATTTGGAAAGGAAGAAGGCCAAAGAAATGCAAACCCAGAACAAATTTAGTAAATTGCCATTAAGAGACCTGAATGCTGCTGATTGATTACACCTGAAAATTGCATTTACATTCGATGTGGAGGGAATTCCTAGCTGTCCCCTCTGCAAAAGGGTAAAATTTCATATTCCAAAACACAAAAACTCACCTTGGTCGAGTTTTCTGTAGATTTATAAGCAGGAAATGCCAATCTGCTGTGTTTTTTACTTCATTAGTGATACTCTGCCTAACCTCTTTATTGTATGGAGTCAGAATACCAAATTTGGAAAGGAACAAGGCAAAACAAATGCAACCCCAGAACTAATTTAGGAAATTGTCAATCAAGAGACCTGAATGTTGCTGATTGAATACACATGAAAATCCCATTCACACTCGATTTGGAGGGAATTCATAGCTGTACACTCGTCAAAAGTGTAAAATATCATGTTCTGAAACACAAAAACTGAAGTTGGTCGAGTTGCCTGTAGTTTTCCTAGCATGAAATGCCATTGTGCTTTGCTTTTCATTTCATTATGACTACTCTGCCTAACCTCTTTTTTGTTTGGAGTCACCATACAAAAATCGTAAAGGAAGAATCAAAACAAACATAAACCCAGAACAAATTTAGGAAATTGCCAATCAAGAAACCTGAATGCTGTTTATTGAATACACCTGAAAATCCCATTCACACTCGTTTTGGAGGGAATTCCTAGCTGTCCCCTCGGTGAAATGGTTACATTTCTTTTTCCAAAACACAAAAACTCACCTTGCTCGAGTTGCCTGTAGTTTTCCTAGCATGAAACGCCAATGTGCTCTGTTTTTTATTTCATTATGAATACTCTGTCTAACCTCATTTTTGAATGGAGTAGAATACAAAATTTACCAAGCTGTTTCAGCATTTTGTAGCCTGGGAATAGGCTTACACAATGTGCACAAAGTCGGTAGCCTGAGTGTTGGAGAAAGGGCATACAGGAGTTCTGTAACCTGAGTGTAGTGATTTACAGCGCACGTGAGTTCTTTATTGGAAGTGTGGAATGAAGCAGTTTGGAAGTGCTCTGTAGCCTGGGAGTAGGCATTCGCAATAGGCGGGATTTGTGTAGCCTGAGTGTAGGAATTGCAGCTTATGGGCCTTCTGCTTCCTGGCTGTAGAGAGATGCAGCTCACGGGAGTTGTGTATGCTAGTGGAGTGCAAAGTTGTTTCAGCGTTCTGAAATAGGCTTACCCAATGTGCGCAATGTCTGTAGCCTGCAGGTAGGAGAGAGAGTGTACAGGACCTCTCTAACCTAAGTGTGGTGAGATGCAGGGTACATGAGTTCTGTATCGGAGGTGTGGAACGAAGCACTTTGGAAGAGTTCTGTAGCCTGGGAGTAGGTATTCGCAATAGGCGGGATTTGTGTAGCCTGATTGTAGGAAACTTTGCTTATGGGCGTTCTGCGTCCTAGCTGTAGGGACATGTAGTTCACAGCACTTCTGTATGCTAGTGGAGTGCAAAGCTGTTTCAGAGTTCTGTAGCTTGGGAATACGCTTTCCTAGGTGTGCAATGCCTGTAGCCTGCGTGTAGGAGAGAGAGCATACAGGACCTCTCTAACCTGAGTGAAGTGAGATGCTGGGTACATGAGTTCTGTATCAGAGGTGTGGAACCAAGCAGTTTGGAAGAGTTCTGTAGCCTGGGAGTAGATATTCGCAATAGGTGGGATTTGTGTAGCCTATCTGTAGGAAACACAGCTTATGGGTGTTCTGCGTCCTAGCTGTAGAGAGATACAGTTCACGGCAGTTCTGTATGCTGGTGGAGTGCAAAGCTGTTTCAGCTTTCTGTCGCCTGGGAATAGGCTTACACCATGTGTGCAAAGTCGGTAGCCTCAGTGTAGGAGACAGAGTGTACAGGAGTTCTGTAACCTGAGTGTAGTGATTTACAGCGCACATGAGTTCTGTATCGGAGGTGTGGAACGAAGCAGTTTGGAAGTGTTCTGTAGCCTGGGAGTAGGCATTCGCAATCTGCGGGATTTCTGTAGCCTGACTGTAGGAAACACAACTATGGGCATTCTGCTTCCTGGCTGTATAGAGATGCAGTTCACGGCAGTTCTGTATGCTAGTGGAGTGCAAAGCTGTTTCAGAGTTCTGTAGCTTGGGAATAGGCTTACCCAATGTGCGCAATGTATGTAGCCTGCGTGTAGGAGAAAGCGTACAGGACTTCTGTAACCTGAGTGTGGTGAGATGCAGCGTCCATGAGTTGTGTATCAGAGGTGTGGAACGAAGCAGTTAGGAAGGGTTCTGTAGCCTGTGAGTAGGCATTCCCAATCTGTGGGATTTGTGTAGCCTGACTGCAGGAAACGCAGCTTATGGGCATTCTGCTTCCTGGCTGTAGAGAGATGCAGTTCACGGCAGTTCTGTATGCTAGTGGAGTGCAAAGCTATTCCAGCATTCCTTAGCCTGTGAATAGGCTTACGCAATATGCGCAAAGTCGGTAGCCTTAGTGTAGGAGAAAGATCGTACAGGAGTTCTGTAACCTGAGTGTAGTGATTTACATTGCACATGAGTTCAGTATCAGAGGTGTGGAACGATGCAGTTTGTAAGAGTTCTGTAGCCTGGGAGTAGGCATTCGCAATCTGTGGGATTTGTGTAGCCTATCTGTAGGAAACGCAGCTTATGTGCATTCTGCATCCTGGCTGTAGAGAGATGCAGTTCACGGGAATTCTGTATGCTAGTGGGGTTCAAAGTTGTTTCAGCATTCTGTAGCCTGTGAATAGGCTTACCCAATGTGCACAATGTCTGTAGCCTGCGGGTAGGAGAGAGAGTGTGCAGGACCTCTCTAACCTAAGTATGGTGAGATGCAGGGTACATGAGTTCTGTATAGGAGGTGTGGAACGAAGCAGTTAGGAAGGGTTCTGTAGCCTGTGAGTAGGCATTCGCAATAGGTGGGATTTGTGTAGCCTGACTGCAGGAAACGCAGCTTATGGGCATTCTGCTTCCTGGCTGTAGAGAGATGCACTTCACGGGTGTTCTGTATGCTAGTGGAGTGCAAAGCTGTTTCAGCATTCTGTAGCCTGGGAATAGGCTTACACAATGTGCGCAAAGTCGGTAGCCTGAGTGTAGGAGAAAGAGGGTACAGGAGTTCTATAACCTCAGTGTAGTTATTTACAACACACATGAGTTCTGTATTGGAGGTGTGGAATGAAGCTGTTTGGAAGTGTTCCGTATTCTGTGAGTAAGATTTTGCAATATGCGGGATTTCTGTAGCCTGACTGTAGGAAACACAGCTTATGGGCATTCAGCATCCTGCTGTGAAGAGATTCACTTCATGGGAGATCTGTATGCTAGTGGAGTGCAAAGCTGTTTCAGCGTTCTGTAGCTTGTGAATAGGCTTACACAATGTGCGCAAAGTTGGTAGCCTGAGTGGAGGAGACAGAGCTTACAGGAACTCTGTAACCTGAGTGTAGTGATTTACAGCGCACGTGAGTTCTGTATCGGAGGTGTGGAACCAAGCAGTTTGGAAGAGTTCTGTAGCCTGGGAGTAGGCATTCGCAATAGGTGGGATTTGTGTAGCCTGATTGTAGGCAACTTTGCTTATGGGCGTTCTGCGTCCTGGCTGTAGAGACATGTAGTTCACAGCACTTCTGTATGCTAGTGGAGTGCAAAGCTGTTTCAGAGTTCTGTAGCTTGGGAATACGCTTTCCCAGGTGCGCAATGTCTGTAGCCTGCGGGTAGGAGAGATAACATACAGGACCTCTCTAACCTGAGTGAAGTGAGATGCTGGATACATGAGTTCTGTATCAGAGGTGTGGAACCAAGCAGTTTGGAAGAGTTCTGTAGCCTGGGAGTAGGTATTTACAATAGGTGGGATTTCTGTAGCCTGACTTAGGAAATGAAGCTTATGGGCATTCTACTTCCAGGCTGTAGAGAAGGCAAAACAAACGCAAACCCAAAACAAATTAGGAAATTTTCAAACAAGAAATTTGAAAGCTGCTGATTGAATACACCTGAAAATCCCATTCACACTCAATTTGGAGGGAATTCCTAGCTGTCCCCTGAGCAAAATGATTACATTGCTTTTTTCAAAACACAAAAACTCACCTTGGTCAATTGCCTGTAGTTTTCCTAGCATGAAACGCCAATGTGCTTTGTTTTTTATTTCATTATGAATACTCTGCCTAACCTCTATTTTGTATGGAGTCAGAATATAAAATTTGGAATACAAGAAGGCAAAACAAACGCAAATCCAGAACAAATTTAGGAAAATATCAATCAAGAAACCTGAATGCTGCTGAAAGAATACACCTGAAAATCCCATTTACATTCAATGTGGAGGGAATTCCTAGCAGTCCCCTTGGCAAAAGGGTAAAATTTCATATTCCAAAATACAAAAACTCACCTTGGTCAATTGCCTGTAGTTTTCCTAGCATGAAACGCCAATGCGCTTTGTTTTTTATTTCATTATGAATACTCTGCCTAACCTCTTTTTTGGATGGAGTCAGAATACAAAATTTGGAAAGGAAGAAGGCAAAACAAACGCAAACCCAGAACAAATTTAGGAAAATCCCAATCAAGAAACCTGAATGCTGCTGAAAGAATACACCTGAAAATCCCATTTACATTCAATGTGGAGGGAATTCCTAGCAGTCCCCACGGCAAAAGGGTAAAATTTCATATTCCAAAACACAAAAACTCACCTTGGTCGAGTTCTCTGTAGATTTGTAAGCATGAAACCCAAATGTGCTGTGTTTTTTATTTTATTAGTGATACTCTGCCTAACCTCTTTTTTGTTTGGAGACAGAATACAAAATTTGGAAAGGAAGAAGGCAAAACAAACCCAATCCTAGAACAAATTTAGGAAATTGCCAATCAAGAGACTTGAATGCTGCTGATTGAATACACCTGAAAATCCCATTCAAACTCGATTTGGAAGGAATTCCTAGCTGTGACCTAAGCAAAATGTTTACATTTCATTTTCCAAAACACAAAAACTAACCCTTGTCGAGTTGCCTGTAGTTTTCCTAGCATGAAACGCCAATGTGCTTTGTTTTTTATTTCATGATGGATACTATGCCTAACCTCTTTTTTCTTGGAGTCAGAATACAAAATTTGGAAAGTAAGAAGGCAAAACAAACGCAAACCCAGAACAAATTTATGAAATTGCCAATCAAGAAACCTGAATGCTGCTGAGAGAATACACCTGAAAATCCAATTTACACAAGATTTGGAGGGAATTCTTAGCTATCCCCTCGGGAAAGGTTAAAATTTCATGGTCCAAAGCACAAAAACTCACCTTGGTCGAGTTTTCTGTAGATTTATAAGCATGAAATGCCAGTGGGCAGTGTTTTTTATTTCATTATTAATACTCGTCCTAACTCTTTTTTGTATGGAGTCAGAATATGAAATTTGTAAAAGAAGAAGGCAAAACAAATGCAAACCCAGAACTAATTTAGAAAATTGCCAAACAAGGTTCATGAATGCTGCTGATTGAATACACCTGAAAATCCCATTCACACTCAATTTTGAGGGAATTCATAGCTGTTCCAAGTCAAAAGTGTAAAATTTCATGTTCTAAAACAAAAAAACTCACCTAGGTCGAGTTGTCTGTAGTTTTCCTAGCATGAAACGCCAATGTGCTTTGTTGTTTTTCATTATGCATACTCTTCCTAACCTCTTTTTTGTTTGGAGTCAGAACAAAATTTGGAAAAGAAGAAGGCAAAACAAACGCAAACACAGAACAAATTTAGGAAATTGCCAATCAAGGAACCTGAATGCTGCTGATGTATATACCTGAAAATCCCATTCACACTGCATTTTCAGGGAATTCCTAGCTGTCCCCTCAGCAAAAGTGTTCCATTTCATGTTCCAAAACACAAAAACTCACCTTGGTCGTGTTCCCTGTAGTTTTCCTAGCATGAAACGCCAATGTGCTGTGTTTTGTATTTCATGATGAATACTCTGCCAAACCTCTTTTTTGTATGGAGTCAGAATACAAAATTAGGAAAGGAGAAGGAAAAAGAAATGCAAAATTAGAACAAATTTAGGAAATTGCCATTCAAGAAACTTGATTGCTGCTGAAAGAATACACCTGAAAATCCCATTTACACTCGATGTGGAGGGAATTCCTAGCTATCCCCTCGGGAAACGGGTAAAATTTCATGTTCCAAAACACAAAAACTCACCTTGGTTGTGTTTTCTGTATATTTATAAGGATGAAGTGGCAATGTGCTGTGTTTTTTATTTCATTATGAATACTCTGCCTAACCTCTTTTTTGTATGGAGTCAGAATACAAAATTTGGAAAGGAAGAAGGCAAAGCAAATGCAAACGCAGAACAAATTTAGGAAATTGCCAATCAAGGAACCTGAATGCTGCTGATGTATATACCTGAAAATCCCATTGAAATTCGATTTTGAGGGAATTCCTAGCTGTATTCTCAGCAAATGATTACATTTCTTTTTCCAAAACACAAAAACTTATCTTGGTTGTGTTTTCTGTAGAATTATAAGGATGAACCGCCAATGTTCTGTGTTTTTTATTTCATTGGTGATACTTTTCCTAACCTCTTTTTTGTATGGAGTCAGAATACAAAATTTGGAAAGGAAGTAGGCAAAACAAACGCAAACTCAGAACATATTTAGGAAATTTCCAAGCAAGGAACACGAATGCTGCTGATTGAATACACCTGAAAATCACATTTACACTCAATTTGGATGGAATTCCTTGCTGTCCCATCGGCAAAAGTTTTCTATTTCATTTTTCAAAACACAAAACCTCACCTTGGTCGAGTTGCCTGTAGTTTTCCTACCATGAAATGAAATGTGCTGTGTTTTTATTTCCTTATGAATACTCCACCTAACCTCTTATTTGTTTGGAGTCAGAATCCAAAATTTGGAAAGTAAGAGGCAAAAGAAATGCAAACACAGAACAAATTTAGGAAATTCCCAAAAAAGAAACTTGAATGCTACTGATTGAATACACCTTAAAATGCCATTCACACTCGATTTGGATGGAATTCCTTGCTGTCCCGTTTGCAAAGTGGTTACATTAGTTTTTCCAAAACAAAAAAATGAACATGGTCGAGTTGCCTGTAGTTTTACCTGCATGAAACACCCATATGCTGTGTTTTTTATTTCATTATGAATACTCTGCCTAACCTCTTTTTTGGATGGAGTCAGAATACAAAATTTGGAAAGAAAGAATGTAAAACAAACGCAAACCCAGAACAAATTTAGGAAATTGCGAATCTAGGCACCTGAATGCTTCTGAATGAATACACCTGAATATCCCATTCCCACGTGAATTGGAAAGAATTCCAAGCTGTCTCCTCAGCAAACGTGTAAAATTTAATGTTCCAAAACACAAAAACTCACCTTGGTCGAGTTGCCTGTAGATTTCTATGCATGAAACGCCAATGTGCTGTGTTTTTTCTTTCATTAGTGATACTCTGCCTAACCTCTTTTTTGTATGTAGTCAGAAGGCAAAAATTGGAAAGGAAGAAGGCAAAACAAACGCAAACCCTTAACAAATTTAGGAAATTGCCAATCAAAGAACCTGAATGCTTCTGATTGAATACACCTGATAATGCCATTCACACTGGAATTTGAGGGAATTCCTAGATGTCCCCTCAGAAAAAGGGTAAGATTTCATATTCCAAAACACAAAAACTCACCTTGGTCGAGTTGCCGATAGTTTTCCTAGCATGAAACGCCAATGTGCTGGGTTTTTTATTTCATTATGAATACTCTGCCTAACCTCTTTTTTGTATCAAGTCAGAATACAAAATTTGGAAAGGGAAGAAGGCAAAACAAATGCAAACCCAGAACAAATTTAGGAACTTCCAATCAAGACCTGAATGCTGCTGAATAAATACACCTGAAAATCCCATTTACACTTGATGTGGAGGTAGTTTCTTGCTGTCCAGTGGGCAATGTGTTCCATTTCATTTTCCAAAACACAAAAACTCACCTTGGTCGAGCTGCCTGTAGTTTTCGTAGCATGAAACGCCAATGTACTGTGTTTTTTATTTCATTAGTGAAACTCTGCCTGACCTCGTTTTGTAAGGAGTCATAATACAAAATTTGGAAAGGAAGAAGGCAAAACAAATGCAAACCCAGAACATATTTAGGAACTGCCAATCAAGACCTGAATGCTGCTGATTGAATACACCTGAAAATCCCTCTCACACTCGATGTGCAGGGAATTCCTAGCTGTCCCCTTGGCAAAAGGGTTACATTTCATATTTCAAAAGACAAAAACTCTCCTTGATCCAGTTTCCTGTAGTTTTCCTTGCATGAAACGCCAATGTGCTGTGTTTTTTATTTCATGATGAATACTCTGCCTAACCTCATTTTTGTATAGAGTCAGAATACAAAATTTGGAAATGAAGTAGGCAAAACAAATGCGAACCCAGAACAAATTTAGGGAATTGCCAAACAAGAAACCTGAATGCTCCTAAGAATAGACCTGAGTATCCAATTTACACTCGATTTGGAGGGAATTCCTAGCTGTCCTCTCGGCAAAAGGGTTACATTTCATATTCTAAAACACAAAAATTCACCTTGGTCGAGTTGCCTGTAGTTTTCCTAGCATGAAACGCCAATGTGCTGTGTTTTTTATTTCATTAGGGATACTCTTCCTAAATACTTTTTTGTAAGGAGTCATAATACAAAATTTGGAAATGAAGAAGGCAAAACAAACGCAAACCCAGAACAAGTTTAGGAAATTGCCAATTAAGGAACCTCAAAGCTGTTGAAACAATACACCTGAAAATCACATTTGCACTTGATTTAGAGGGAATTCCTTGCTGTCCCCTCGGGAAAAGTGTTCATTTCATTTTCGAAAACACATAAGCTCAACTTGGTCGAGCTGCATGTAGTTTTCCTAGCATGAAACGCCAATGTGCTCTGTTTTTATTTTATTATGAATACTCTGCCTAACCTCTTTTGACCGATGGAGGCAGAATACAATATTTGGAAAGGAAGAAGGCAAAACAAACACAAACATAGAACAAATATAGAAAAATTGGCAATCAAGAGACCTGAATGCTGCTGAAAAGATACACCTAAAATCGCATTTACACTCAATTTGGAGGGAATTCCTAGCTGTCCCCAAAGCAAAATATTTACATTTCTGTTTTCAAAACACAAAAACTCAACTTGGTTGAGTTTTCTGTAGTTGTCCTTGCATGAAACGCCAATGTTCTGTGTTTTTTAAGTTATTATGAATACTCTGCCTAACCTCCTTTTTGTTTGGATTCAGAATACCAAATTTGGAAAGGAAGAAGGCAAAACAAACACAAACCCAGAACAAGTTTAGTAAATTGCCAATCAAGGAACCTGAATGCTGCTGATTGAATACACCTGAAAATCACATTCACACTCGAATTGGAGGGAATTCCAAGCTGTCCCCTCGGTAAATCGGTTACATTTTATTTCCAAAACACAAAAGCTCTCCTTGGTCGAATTGCCTGTATATTTCCAACCATGAAACACCAAAGTGCTATGTTTTTTATTTCATTATGGACACTCTGCCTAACCTCTTTTTTGTATGCAGTCAGAATACAAAATTTGGAAAGGAAGAAGGCAAAACAAACGCAAACATTGAACAAATATAGGAAATTGCCAATCAAGAGACCTGAATGCTGCTGAAAGGATACACCTAAAATTGCATTTACACTCAATTTGAAGGGTATTCCTAGCTCTCCCCTAGGCAAAAGAGTAAAATTTCATGTTCCAAAACACAAAAACTCATCATGGTCGAGTTGCCTGGAGTTTTCCTAGCATGAAACGATAATGTGCTGTGTTTTAATTTCATTATGAATACTCTGCCTAACCTCTTTTTTTATGGAATCAGAATAAAAAATTTGGAAAGGAAGAAGGCAAAACAAACGCAAACCCAGAACAAATATAGGAAATTGCCAATAAAGAGACTGAATGCTGCTGAAAGGATACACCTAAAATCGCAATTACACTCGATTTGGAGGGTATTCCTAGCAGTCCCCTAGGCAAAAGGGTAAAATTTCATGTTCCAAAACGCAAAAAAAACCTTGGTAGAGCTGCCTCCAGTTTTCCTAGCATGAAACGCCAATGTGCTGAGTTTTTTATTTCATTATGAATACTCTGCCTATCCTCTTTTTTCGATGGAGTCAGAATAAAATATTTGGAAAGGAAGAAGGCAAAACAAACGCAAACATAGAACAAATATAGGAAATTGCCTATCATGAGACCTTAATGCTGCTAAAAGTATACACCTAAAATCGCATTTACACGCCATTTGCAGGGAATTCCTAGTTGTCCCCTTGACAAAAGGGTAAAATTTCATGTTCCAAAACACAAAAACTCACCTTAGGTGATTTTTCTGTAGATTTACAAGCATGAAACGCCAATATGCTGTGTTTTTATTTCATTAGGGATATTGTAGCTAACCTCTTTTTTTTATGGAGTCAGAATAAAAAAATTGGAAAGGTAGATGTCAAAGCAAACACAAACCCAGAACAAATTTTGGAAGTTGCCATTCGAGGAACCTGAATGCTGCTGAAACAATATACCTAAAAATCACATTTGCACATGATTTAGAGGGAATTCCTTGCTGTCCCCTCGGGAATAGTGTTCCATTTCATTTTCCAAAACACAACAATTCACCTTGGTCGAGTAGTCTGTAGTTTTCCTAGCATGAAACGCCAATGTACTTTTTTTTAGTTTCATTATGAATACTCTGCCTAACCTCTTTTTTGTTTGGAGTCAGAATAAGTTTAACATTACACTCGATTTGCAGGGAATTCCCTGCAGTCCCCTCGGGAAAAGTGTTCCATTTCATTTTCCAAAACACAAAAACTCAAGTTGGTCGAGCTGCCTGTAGATTTCCTTGAAAGAAACACCAATGTGATTTTTTTTTAATTTCATTATGAATACTCTGCCTAACCTCTTTTTTGTATGGAGTCAGAATACAATATTTGGAAAGGAAGAATGCAAAACAAATGCAAACATAGAACAAATTTAGGAAATTGCCAATCAAGAGACCTGAATGCTACTGAAAGAATACACCTAAAATCCCATTTACACTCGATGTGGAGTGAATTCCTAGCTGTCCCCTCAGGAAAAGGGTAAAATTTCATTTTTCTTTTTTTGTTTTTGTTTTTTTTTTTTTTTGACAGGCAGAGTGGATCCTGAGAGAGAGAGACAGAGAGAAAGGTCTTCCATTGCCGTTGGTTCACCCTCCAATGGCTGCCGCGGTTTGCGTACCGCGCTGATCGGATGGCAGGAGCCAGGTGCTAGGTGCTTTTCCTGGTCTCCCATGGGGTGCAGGGCCCAAGCACCTGGGCCATCCTCCACTGCACTCCTGGGCCACAGCAGAGGGCTGGCCTGGAAGAGGGGCAACTGGGACAGAATCCGGCGCCCCAGCCGGGACTAGAACCAGGTGTGCTGGCGCCACAAGGCGGAGGATTAATTTCATTTTTCAAAACACAAAAACTCACCTCTTTTTTGTATGGAGTCAGAATAAAAAAATTGGAAAGGAAGAAGGCAAAACAAACGCAAACCCAGAACAAATTTAGGAAATTGCCAATCAAGGAACATGAATGCTGTTGAAACAATACACCTGGAATCACATTTTCACTCGATTTAGAGGGAATTCCTTGCAGTCCCTTCGGGAAATATGTTCCATTTCATTTTCAAAAACACAAAAACTAGGCCGGCGCCGTGGCTCAACAGGCTAATCCTCCGCCTTGCGGCGCCGGCACACCGGGTTCTAGTCCCGGTCGGGGCGCCGGATTCTGTCCCGGTTGCCCCTCTTCCAGGCCAGCCCTCTGCTGTGGCCCGGGAGTGCAGTGGAGGATGGCCCAGGTGCTTGGGCCCTGCAACCCATGGGGAGACCTGGAAAAGCACCTGGCTCCTGGCTCCTGCCATCGGACGAACGCAGTGCACCGGGCGCAGCGCGCCGTCTGCGGCAGCCATTGGAGGGTGAACCAACAGCAACGGAAGACCTTTCACTCTGTCTCTCTCTCTCTCACTGTCCACTCTGCCTGTCAAAAAAAAAAAAAAAACACAAAAACTCAAGTTGGTCAAACTGCCAGTAGATTTCCTAGAAAGAAACGCCAATGTGCTGTGTTTTTTATTTCATTATGAATACTCTGCCTAACCTCTTTTTTGTATGGAGTCAGAATGCAAAATTTGGAAAGGAAGAAGGCAAAACAAACGCAAACCCAGAACAAATTTAGGAAATTGCCAATCAAGAAACCTGAATGCTGCTTATAGAATACACCTGAAAATCCCATTCACACTCGATTTGGAGGTAATTCCATGCTGTCCCCTCGGTAAATTGGTTACATTTTATTTCCAAAACACAAAAACTCACCTTGGTCGCGTTGCCTATATATTTCTTAGCAGGAAACGCCAATGTGCTCAGTTTTTTATTTCATTATGAATACTCTGCCTAACCTCTTTTTTGTATGGAGTCAGAATGCAAAATTTGGAAAGGAAGAAGGCTAAACAAACGCAAACCCAGAACAAATTTAGGAAATTGCCAGTCAAGAGACCTTAATGCTGCTGATGAATACACCTGAAAATCCCATTTACACTCGATGTGGAGGGATTCGTAGCCGTCCCCTTGGCAAATTAGTTACATTTTATTTCCAAAACACAAAAGCTCAACTTGGTCGAACTGCCTGTAGTTTTCCTAGCATGAAACGCCAATGTGCTGTGTTTTTTATATCGTTATGAACTCTCTGCCTAACCTCTTTTTTGTATGGGGTCAGAATAAAAAATTTGGAAAGGAAGAAGGCAAAACAATCACAAACCTAGAACAAATTTAGGAAATTGCCAATCAAAAGTCCTGAATGCTGCTGAAAGAGTACACCTGAAAATCTCATTTACACTCAATTTGGAGGGAATTCCTAGCTGCCCCTCAGCAAAAGTTTAACATTTCATGTTCCAAAACACACAAAAAAGCCTTGGTAGAGCTGCCTCCACTTTTCCTAGCATGAAACGCCAATGTGCTGTGTTTTTTATATCATTATGAACACTCTGCCTAACCTCTTTTTGTATGGGGTCAGAATAAAAAATTTGGAAAGGAAGAAGGCAAAACAATCACAAACCTAGAACAAATTTAGGAAATTGCCAATCAAAAGTCCTGAATGCTGCTGAAAGAATACACCTGAAAATCCCATTCACACGCAATTCGGTGGGAATTCCTAGCTGCCCCTCAGCAAAAGTTTAACATTTCATGTTCCAAAACACAGAAACTCACCTTGGTTGAGTTTTCTGTAGATTTATAAGCATGAGAAGCCACTGTGCTATGTTTTTTATTTCATTAGGGATACTCTGCCTAACCTCTTTTTTGTATGGAGTCAGAATAACAAATTTGGAAAGGAAGAAGGCAAAACAAACACAAACCCAGAACAAATTTAGGAAATTGCCAATCAAGGAAGCTGAATGCTGCTGAAACAATACATTTGAAAATCGGATTTGCCCTTGATTTAGAGGGAATTCCTTGCTGTTCCCTCCGTAAAAGTGTTCCATTTCATTTTCGAAAACACAAAAATTCAAGTTGGTCGAGCTGCCTGTAGTTTTCCTAGCATGAAACACCAATGTGCTTTTTTTCATTGTATTATGAATACTCTGTCGAACCTCTTTTTGGTATGGAGTCAGAATAGAAAATTTGGAAAGGAAGAAGGCAAAACAAACGCAAACCCAGAACAAATTTAGGAAATTACCAATCAAGGAACCTGAATGCTGCTGATTGAATACACCTGAAAATCGCATTTGCACTCATTTTAGAGGGAATTCCTTGCTGTCCCCTCGGGAAAATGTGTTCATTTCATTTTCCAAAACACAAAAGCTCAACTTGGTCGAGCTGCCTGTATTTTTCCTAGCATGAAACGCCAATGTGCTGAGTTTTTTATGTCATTATGAATACTCTGCCTAACCTTTTTTGTGGATGGAATCAGAATAAAATATTTGGAAAGGAAGAAGGCAAAACAAAGGCAAACCTATAACAAATTTAGGAAATTGCCAATCAAGAGACCTGAATGCTGCTAAAAGGATACACTGAAAATCGCATTTACACTCAATTTGGAGGGAATTCCTAGCTGTCCCCTCGGCAAAAGGGTAAAATTTCATGTTCCAAAACACAAAAACTCACCTTGGTCGAGTTGCCTGTAGTTTTCCTAGCATGAAACGCCAATGTGCTGTGTTTGTTATGTCATTATGAATACTCTGCCGAACCTCTTTTTTGTGTGGAGTCAGAATACAAAATTTAGAAAGGAAGAAGGCAAAACAAGTGCAAACCCAGAACAAATTTAGGAAATTGCCAATTACGGAACCTGAATGCTGCTGATTGAATACACATGAAAATCCCTTTCACACTCGATTTAGAAGGAATTCCTTGCTGTTGCCTCTGGAAAAGTGTTCCATTTCATTTTCCAAAACACAAAAACTCAACTTGGTCGAGCTGCCTGTAGTT
Source organism: Sylvilagus floridanus (assembly GCA_949820135.1). NCBI lineage: Eukaryota > Metazoa > Chordata > Mammalia > Lagomorpha > Leporidae > Sylvilagus > Sylvilagus floridanus. Next base: position 22,474,228 of record OX463234.1, on the reverse strand, counting down.
TTCCCAGCATGAAACGCCAATGCGCTGTGTTTTTTATGTCATTATGAATGCTCTGCCTAACCTCTTTTTTGTATGGAGTGAGAATGCAAAACTTGGAAAGGAAGAAGGCAAAACAAGTGCAAACCCATAAGAAGTTTAGGAAATTGCCAATCTTGGAACCTGAATGCTGCTGATTGAATACACCTGAAAATCGCATTTGCACTCAATTTGGAGGGAATTCCGAGCTGTTCACTTGGTAAATTGGTTACATTTTATTTCCAAAACACAAAAGCTCACATTGGTCGAATTGCCTGTATATTTCCTAGCATGAAACAGCAAAGTGCTGTCTTTTTTATTTCATTATGGACACTCTGCCTAACCTCTTTTTTGTATGCAGTCAGAATACAAAATTTGGAAAGGAAGAAGGCAAAACAAACGCAAACCCAGAACAAGTTTAGGAAATTGCCAATCAAGGAACCTGAATACTACTGATTGAATAAACCTGAAAATCACATTTGCACTCAATTTGGAGGGAATGCCTTGCTGTCCCCTCGGGAAAAGTGTTCATTTCATTTTTCAAAACACTAAAGCTCAACTTGGTTGAGCTGTCTGTAGTTTTCCTAGCATGAAACGCCAATGTGCTGTGTTTTAATTTCATTATGAATACTCTGCCAAACCTTTTTTCTTTGGAGTCAGAATACAAAATTTGGAAAGGCAAAAGGCAAAACAAACACAAACCCAGAGCAAATTCTGGAAATTGCCAATCAAGGAACCTGAATGCTGCTGAAAGAATAAACGTGAAAATCGAATTTACACTTGATTTAGAGGGAATTACTTACTCTCATCGGGAAGTTTCCATTTCATTTTCTAAAACTCAAAAACTCAACTTGGCCTAGCTGCCTGTAGTTATTGTGCTGTGTTTTTAATTTCATTAGAAATATTATACCTAACCTCTTTGTTGTTTGGAGTCAGAATACCAAATTTGGAAAGGAAGAAGACAAAACAAAAGCAAACCCAGAACAAATTTAGGAAATTGCCAATCAATGAACCTCAATGCTGCTGAAACAACACATCTGAAAATCGCATTTACACTCTATTTAGAGGGAATTCCTTGCTGTCCCCTTGGGAAAAATGTTCCATTTCATTTTCCAAAACACAATAACTCCCCTTCGTCGAGCTGCCTGTAGATTTCCTAGCATGAAACACCAATGTGCTTTTTTTTTCATTTCATTATGAATACTCGGCCTAACCACTTTTTTTTTATTTTTTTTATTTTTGAAAGGCAGAGTGGACAGTGAGAGAGAGAGAGACAGAGAGAAAGGTCTTCCTTTGCCGTTGGTTCACCCTCCAATGGCTGGCGCGGTCGATGCGCTGCGGCTGGTGCACCGCATTCATCTGATGGCAGGAGCCAGGTGCCAGATGCTTTTTCCTGGTCTCCCATGGGGTGCAGGGCCCAAGCACGTGGGCCATCCTCCACTGCACACCTGGGCCACAGCAGAGAGATGGCCTAGAAGAGGGGCCACCGGGACAGAATCCGGCGCCCCGACCAGGACTAGAACCCAGTGTGCTGGCGCCCCAAGGGGAGGATTAGCCTGTTGAGCCATGGCGCCGGCTCTAACCTCTTTTTTGTATAGAGTCAGAATACCAAATTTGGAAAGGAAGAAGGCAAATCAAACGCAAACCCAGAACAAATTTAGGAAATTGCCAATCAAGAGACCTGAATGCTGATGAAAGAATACACCTGAAAATCCCATTCACATGCAATTCGGAGGGAATTCCGAGGTGTCCCCTTTGTAAATTGGTTACATTTTATTTTCACAACACAAAAACTCACCTGGGTCGAGTTGCCTGCAGTTTTCCTAGCATGAAATGCCAATGTGCTGTGTTTTGTATTTCATTAGGAATACTCTGCCTAAACACTTTTTTGTATGGAGTCATAATACAAAATTTGGAAAGGAAGAAGGCAAAACAAACGCAAACCCAGAACAAGTGTAGGAAATTGCCAATCAAGGAACCTGAATGCTGCTGATTGAATACACCTGAAAATCGCATTTACACTCGATTTAGAGGGATTTCCTTGCTGTCTCCTCTGGAAAAGTGTTCATTTCATTTACCAAAACACAAAAGCTCAACTTGGTCGAATTGCCTGTAGTTTTCCTAACATGAAACGCCAATATGCTGAGTTTTTTATGTCATTATGAATACTCTGCCTAACCTCTTTTTTTCGATGGAGTCAGAATACAATATTTTGGAAAGGAAGAAGGCAAAACAAATGCAAACATAGAACAAATATATGAAATTGCCAATCAAAAGATCTGAATGCTGCTGAAAGGATACACTTAAAATCGCATTTACACTAAATTTGGAGGGAATTCCTAACTGTCACCTCGGCAGATGGGTAAAATTTCATGTTCCGAAACACACAAAAAAAACCCTTGGTTGAGTTTTCTGTAGTTTTCCTAGCATGAAATGCCAATGTGCTGAGTTTTTAATGTTATTATGAATACTCTGCCTAACCTCTTTTTTGTTTGGAGTCATAATACAAAATTTGGAAAGGAAGAAGGCAAAACAAGTGTAAAACCATAAAAAGTTTAGGAAATTGCCAATCTTGGAACCTGAATGCTGCTGATTGAATACAACTGAAAATCCCATTCACACTCGATGTGGAGGGAATTCCAAGCTGTCCACTCGGTAAATTGGTTACATTTTATTTCAAAAACACAAAAGCTCACCTTGGTCGAATTGCCTGTATATTTCCTAGCATGAAACACCAATGTGCTGTGCTTTTATTTCATTATGGACACTCTGCCTAACCTCTTTTTTTATGCAGTCAGAAATACAAAATTTGGAAAGGAAGAAGGCAAGAAAAACGCAAACATAGAACAAATATAGGAAATTGCCAATCAAGAGACCTGAATGCTGCTGAAAGATTACACAAAAAATCGCATTTACACTCCATTTGAAGGGTATTCCTAGCTGTCCCCTAGGCAAAAGAGTAAAATTTCATGTTCCAAAACACAACAAAAACCTTGGTAGAGCTGCCTCCAATTTTCCTAGCATGAAACGCCAATGAGCTGTGTTTTAATTTCATTAAGAATACTCTGAAAACCTCTTTTTTGTATGGAGTCAGAATACAAAATTTGGAAAGGAAGAAGGCAAAACAAACAAAAACTCCAAACAAATTTAGGAAATTGCCAATCAAGAGACCTGAATGCTGCTGAAAGGATACACCTAAAATCGCATTTACACTCAATCTGGAGGGAATTCCTTGCTCTCCCCTCAGCAAAAGGGTGAAATTTCATGTTCCAAAACACAAGAAAAAAAACCTTGATTGAGTTTTCTGTAGTTTTCCTAGCAAGAAACGCCAATGTGCTGTGTTTTAATTTCATTATGAATACTCTGCCTAACCTCTATTTTCGATGGAGTCAGGATACAATATTTCGAAAGGAAGAAGGCAAAACAAACGCAAACATAGAACAAATATAGGAAATTGCCAATCAAGAGACCTGAATGCTGCTGAAAGAATACACCTAAAAATTACATTTACACTCAATTTGGTGGGAATTCCGAGCTGTCCTCTCGGCAAAAGGGTAAAATTTCATGTTCCAAAACACAAAAACTCAACTTGGTTGAGTTTTCTGTAGATTTATAAGCATGAAACGCCAATGTGCTTTTTTTTAATTTCATTATGGATATTGTACCTAACCTCTTTTTGGTATGGAGTCAGAATACCAAATTTTAAAAGGAAGAAGGCAAAACAAACGCAAACCGAGAACAAGTTTAGGAAATTGCCAAGCAAGGAACCTGAATGCTGCTGATTGAATACACCTGAAAATCCCATTCACATTCGATTTAGAAGGAATTCCTTGCTGTCTCCTCGGGAAAAGTGTTTCATTTCATTTTCCAAAACACAAAAACTCAACTTGGTCGAGCTGCCTGCAGATTTCCTAGCATGAAACGCCAATGTGCTTTTTTTTTTATTTCATTATGAATATTCTGCCTAACCTCTTTTTTGTTTGCAGTCAGAATACAAAATTTGGAAAGGAAGAAGGCAAAGCAAACACAAACCAAGAACAAATTTATAAAATTGCCAATCAAAGAACCTGAACGCTGATGAAACAATACACCTGAAAATCGCATTTGCACTCGATTTTTCGGGAATTCCTTGCTATCCACTCTCAAAAGTGTTCCATTTCATTTTCCAAAACACAAAAATTCAAGTTGGTTGAGCTGCCTGTAGTTTTCCTAGCATGAAACGCCAATGTGCTTTTTTTATTGTATTATAAATACTCTGCCTAACCTCTTTTTGGTATGGAGTCAGAATATAAAATTTGGAACGGAAAAAGGCAAAACAAACGCAAACCCAGAAAAAATTTAGGAAATTGCCAATCAAGGAACATGAATGCTGCTGAAAGAATACACCTGAAAATCGCATTTTCACTCGATTTAGAGGGAATTCCTTGCAGTCCCTTCGGGAAAAGTGTTCCATTTCATTTTCCAAAACACAAAAACTCAAGTTGGTTGAGCTGCCTGTAGATTTCCTATCATGAAACGCCAATGTGCTTTTTTTTATTGTATTATGAATACTCTGCCTAACCTCTTTTTTGTATGGAGTCAGAATACAATAATTGGAAAGGAAGAAGGCAAAACAAACGCAAACCCAGAACAAATTTAGGAAATTGCCAATCAAGAGACCTGAATGCTACAGAAAGTATACACATAAAATCCCATTTACACTCGATGTGGAGGGAATTCCTAGCTGTCCCCTTGGCAAAAGGGTAAAATTTCATTTTTCAAAACACAAAAACTCAACCTGGTTGTCTTTTCTGTAGATTTATAAGCATGAAACGCCAATGTACTGTGTTTTATATTTCATTAGGTATATTGTACCTAACCTCTTTTTTGTATGGAGTCAGAATAAAAAAATTCGAAAGGAGGAAGGCAAAACAAATGCAAACCTATAACAAGTTTAGGAAATTGCCAATCAAGGAACCTGAATGCTGCTGAAACAATACACCTGAAAATCTCATTTGCACTTTATTTAGAAGGAATTCCTTGCAGTCCCTTTGGGAAAAATGTTACATTTCATTTTCCAAAACACAAAAACTAAAGTTGGTCGAGCTGCCAGAAGATTTCCTAGAAAGAAACGCCAATGTGCTGTGTTTTTATTTCATTATGAATACTCTGCCTAACCTCTTTTTTGTATGGAGTCAGAATGCAAAATTTGGAAAGGAAGAAGGCAAAACAAACGCAAACCCAGAACAAATTTAGGAAATTGAAAATCAAGAAACCTGAATGCTGCTGATTGAATACACATGAAAATCCCACTCGCACTCAATGTGGAGGGAATTCCGAGCTGTCCCCTTGGCAAATTAGTTACATTTTATTTCCAAAACACAACAACTCACCTTTGTTGAGTTGCCTGTAGTTTTCCTAGCATGAAACACCAATGTGCTGTGTTTTTTATTTCATTATGAACACTCTGCCTAACCTCTTTTTTGTATGGGGTCAGAATACAAAATTTGGAAAGGAAGAAGGCAAAACAATCACAAACCCAGAACAACTTTAGGAAATTGCCAATCAAAAGACCTGAATGCTGCTGAAAGAATACACCTGAACATCTTATTTACACTCAATTTGGAGGGATTTCCTAGCTGTCCCCTCAGCAAAAGTTTAAAATTTCATGTTCCAAAACACAGAAACTCACCTTGGTTGAGTTTTCTGTAGATTTATAATCATGAAACACCAATGTGCTGTTTTTTTTATTTCATTAGGGATATTGTACCTAACATCTTTTTTGTATTGAGTCAGATTAAAAAATTGGAAAGGAAGAAGGCAAAGCAAACACAAACCCAGAACAAATTTAGGAAATTGCCAATCAAGGAACCTGAATGCTGACAAAACAATACACTTGAAAATCGCATTTGACCTTGATTTAGAGGGAATTCCTTGCTGTCCCCTTGGCAAAAGTGTTCCATTTCCTTTTCCAAAACACAAAAATTCACGTTGGTCGAGCTGTCTGTAGTTTTCCTAGCATGAAACGCCAATGTGATGTGTTTTTTATGTCATTATGAATACTCTGTCGAACCTCTTTTTTCTATGGAGTCAGAATAGAAAATTTGGAAAGGAAGAAGGCAAAACAAACGCAAACCTATAACAAATTTAGGAAATTGCCAATCAAGAAACCTGAATGCTGCTGATTGAATACACATGAAAATCCCACTCACATTCGATGTGGAGGGAATTTCGAGCTGTCCCCTTTGTAAATTGGTTACATTTTATTCCAACACAGAAAAACTCACCTTGTTTGAGTTGCCTGTATATTTCCTAGCATGAAACGCCAATGTGCTGTGTTTTTTATTTCATTATGGGTACTCTGCCTAACCTCTTTTTTGTTTTTGGTCATAATACCAAATGTTGAAAGGAAGAAGGCAAAGCAAATGCAAACATAGAACAAATTTAGGAAACTGCCAAACAGGAAACCTGAATGCTGCTGAAAAGATACACCTGAATATCCCATTTACACTCGGTTTGCAGGGAATTCCTTGTGGCCCCCTCGGCAAAAGGGTTACATTTCATATTCCAAAAAGCGAAAACTCACCTTGGTCGAGTTGCCTGTAGTTTTCCTAACATGAAAAGCCAATGTGCTGTGTTTTTTATTTCATTAGAAATATTATACCTAACCTCTTTTTTCTATGGAGTCAGAATACCAAATTTGAAAAGGAAGAAGGCAAAAACAAACACAAACCAAGAACAAATTTAGGAAATTGCCAATCAAGGAACCTGAATGCTGCTGGAAGAATACTCCGGAAAATCGCATTTACCCTCGATTTTTTGGAAATCATAGCAGTCCCCTCGGCAAAAGGGTTCCATTTCATTGTCCAAAACACAACAACTCACCTTGGTCGAGTTGCCTGTAGTTTTCCTAGCATGAAATGCCAATGTGCTGTGTTTTTTATTTCATTATGAATACTCTGCCTAACCTCTTTTTTGTATGGAGTCAGAATACAAAATTTGGAAAGAAGAAGGCAAAACAAACGCAAAACAAGAACAAAATTTAGAAATTGCCAAACAAGAAACCTGAATGCTGCTGAAAGAATACAACTGAATATCCCATTTACACTGGATTTGGAGGGACTTCCTTGTTGTCCCCTCGGCAAAAGGGTTACATTTCATGTTCCAAAACAAAAAACTCACCCTGGTTGAGTTTTCCATAGATATATAAGCATGAAAGGCCCATGTGCTGTTTTTCTTTATTTCATTAGGGATACTCTGCCTAACCTCTTTTTTGTATGGAGTCAGAATACAAACTTTGGAAAGTAAGAAGGCAAAACAAACGCAAACCCATAAAAAGTTTAGGAAATTGCCAATCAAGGAACATGAATGCTGCTGAAAGAATAAACGTGAAAATCGAATTTATACTTGATGTAGAGGGAATTACTTGCTGTCCTCGGGAAAAGTTTCCATTTCATTTTCTAAAACTCAAAAACTCAACTTGGTCAAGCTGCCTGTAGTTTTCCTAGCATGAAACGCCAATGTGCTGTGTTTTTTTTATTTCATGATGAATACTCTGCCTAACCTCTTTTTTGTATGCAGTCAGAATACCAAATTTGGAAAGGAAGAAGGCAAAACAAACACAAACCCAGAACAAGTTTAGGAAATTGCCAATGAAGAGACCTGAATGCTGATGAAAGAATACACCTGAATATCCCATTTACACTCGATGTGGAGGGAATTCCTAGATGAACCCTCTGCAAAAGGGTAAAATTTCATGTTCCAAAACACAAAAACTCACCATGGTCGATTTCCCTGCAGTTTTCCTTGCATGAAATGCCAATGTGCTGTGTTTTGTATTACATTAGGGATACTCTTCCTAAACACTTTTTTGTAAGGAGTCATAATACAAAATTTGGAAAGGAAGAAGGCAAAACAAATGCAAACCCAGAACAAATTTAGGAAATTGCCAAAGAAGGAAACTTAATGCTGCTGATTGAATACACCTGAAAATCCCATTCACACTCAATTCGGAGGGAATTCCTAGCTGCCCCCGAAGCAAAATATTTACATTTCTGTTTCCAAAACACAAAAACTCACCTTGGTTGAGTTGCCTGTAGTTTTCCTAGCATGAAACGCCAATGTGCTGTGTTTTTTATGTCATTATGAATACTCTGCCGAACCTCTTTTTTGTATGGAGTCAGAATACAAAATTTGGAAAGGAAGAAGGCAAAACAAATGCAAACCTATAACAAATTTAGGAAATTGCCAATCAAGGAACCTGAATGCTGCTGATTGAATACACCTGAAAATCGCATTTGCACTCGATTTAGAGGGAATTCCTTGCTGACCCCTCGGGAAAAGTGTTCATTTCATTTTCCAAAACACAAAGCTCAACTTGGTCGAGCTGCCTGTAGTTTTCCTAGCATGAAACGCCAATGTGCTGAGTTTTTTATGTCATTATGAATACTCTGCCTAACCTCTTTTTTGTTTGGAGTCATAATACCAAATGTTGAAAGGAAGAAGGCAAAACAAATGCATCCATAGAACAAATATAGGAAATTGCCAATCAAGAGACTTGAATGCTGCTGAAAGGATGCACCTGAATATCCCATTTACACTCGATTTGCAGGGAATTCCTAGCTGTCCCCTCGGCAAAAGGGTTACATTTCATATTCCAAAAAGCAGAAACTCACCTTGGTCGAGGTACCTGTAGTTTTCCTAGCGTGAAACGCCAATGTGCTGTGTTTTTTATTTCATTAGAAATATTATACCTAACCACTTTTTGTATGGAGTCAGAATACCAAATTTGAAAAGGAAGAAGGCAAAACAAAGCAAAAACCAAGAACAAATTTAGGAAACTGTCAATCAAGAGACCTGAATGCTGCTGGAAGAAAACTCCGGAAAATCGCATTTACCCTCGATTTGGAGGGAATCATAGCTGTCCCCTCGGCAAAAGGGTTCCATTTGATTTTCTAAAACACAAAAGCTCAACTTGGTCGAGTTGCCTGTAGTTTTCCTAGCATGAAATACCAATGTGCTGTGTTTTTTATTTCATTATGAATACTCTGCCTAACCTCTTTTTTTGTATGGAGTCAGAATACAAAATTTGGAAAGGAAGAAGGCAAAACAAATGCAAAACAAGAACAAAATTTGGAAATTGCCAAACAAGAAACCTGAATGCTGCTGAAAGAATACAACTGAATATCCCATTTACACTGGATTTGGAGGGACTTCCTTGTTGTCCCCTCGGCAAAAGGGTTACATTTCATGTTCCAAAACAAAAAACTCACCCTGGTTGAGTTTTCCATAGATATATAAGCATGAAAGGCCCATGTGCTGTTTTTCTTTATTTCATTAGGGATACTCTGCCTAACCTCTTTTTTGTATGGAGTCAGAATACAAACTTTGGAAAGTAAGAAGGCAAAACAAACGCAAACCCATAAAAAGTTTAGGAAATTGCCAATCAAGGAACCTGAATGCTGCTGAAAGAATAAACGTGAAAATCGAATTTACACTTGATGTAGAGGGAATTACTTGCTGTCCTCGGAAAAAGTTTCCATTTCATTTTCTAAACCTCAAAATCTCAACTTGGTCGAGCTGCCTGTAGTTTTCCTAGCATGAAACGCCAATGTGCTGTGTTTTTTTATTTCATGATGAATACTCTGCCTAACCTCTTTTTTGTATGGAGTCAGAATACCAATTTTGGAAAGGAAGCAGGCAAAACAAACACAAACGCAGAACAAATTTAGGAAATTGCCAATCAAGAGACCTGAATGCTGATGAAAGAATACACCTGAAAATCCCATTTACACTGGATGTGGAGGGTTTCCTAGCTGTCCCCTCGGCAAAAGGGTAAAATTTCATGTTCCAAAACACAAAAACTCACTATGGTCGATTTGCCTGCAGTTTTCCTTGCATGAAATGCCAATATGCTGTGTTTTGTATTTCATTAGGGATACTCTTCCTAAACACTTTTTTGTAAGGAGTCATAATACAAAATTTGGAAAGGAAGAAAGCAAAAAAAAATGCAAACACAGAACTAATTTAGGAAATTGCCAAAGAAGGAAACTTAATGCTGCTGATTGAATACACCTGAAAATCCCATTCACACTCAATTCGGAGGGAATTCCTAGCTGTCTCCGAAGCAAAATATTTACATTTTTGTTTCCAAAACACAAAAATTCACCTTGGTTGAGTTGCCTGTATTTTTCCTAGCATGAAACGCCAATGTGCTGTGTTTTTTATGTCATTATGAATACTCTGCCGAACTTCTTTTTTGTATGGAGTCAGAATACAAAATTTGGAAAGGAAGAAGGCAAAACAAATGCAAACCTATAACGAATTTAGGAAATTGCCAATCAAGGAACCTGAATGCTGCTGATTGAATACACCTGAAAGTCGCATTTGCACTCGATTTAGAGGGAATTCCTTGCTGACCCCTCGGGAAAAGTGTTCATTTCATTTTCCAAAACACAAAAGCTCAACTTGGTCGAGCTGCCTGTAGTTTTCCTAGCATGAAACGCCAATGTGCTGAGTTTTTTATGTCACTATGAATACTCTGCCTAACCTCTTTTTTGTTTGGAGTCATAATACCAAATGTTGAAATGAAGAAGGCAAAACAAATGCAAACCCAGAACAAATATAGGAAATTGCCAATCAAGAGACTTGAATGCTGCTGAAAGGATGCACCTGAATATCCCATTTACACTCGATTTGCAGGGAATTCCTAGCTGTCCCCTCGGCAAAAGGGTTACATTTCATATTCCAAAAAGCAAAAACTCACCTTGGTCGAGTTGCCTGTAGTTTTCCTAGCATGAAACGCCAATGTGCTGTGTTTTTTATTTCATTATGAATACTCTGCCGAACCTCTTTTTTGTATGGAGTCAGAATACAAAATTTGGAAAGGAAGAAGGCAAAACAAATGCAAACCTATAACGAATTTAGGAAATTGCCAATCAAGGAACCTGAATGCTGCTGATTGAATACACCTGAAAATCGCATTTGCACTCGATTTAGAGGGAATTCCTTGCTGTCCCCTCGGAAAAAGTGTTCATTTCATTTTCCAAGACACAAAAGCTCAACTTGGTCGAGCTGCCTGTAGATTTCCTAGCATGAAACGGCAATGTGCTGAGTTTTTTATGTCATTATGAATACTCTGCCTAACCTCTTTTTTGTTTGGAGTCATAATACCAAATGTTGAAATGAAGAAGGCAAAACAAATGCAAACCCAGAACAAATATAGGAAATTGCCAATCAAGAGACTTGAATGCTACTGAAAGGATGCACCAGAATATCCCATTTACACTCGATTTGCAGGGAATTCCTAGCTGTCCCCTCGGCAAAAGGGTTACATTTCATATTCCAAAAAGCAAAAACTCACCTTGGTCGAGTTGCCTGTAGTTTTCCTAGCATGAAATGCCAATGTGCTGTGTTTTTTATTTCATTATGAATACTCTGCCGAACCTCTTTTTTGTATGGATTCAGAATACAAAATTTGGAAAGGAAGAAGGCAAAACAAATGCAAACCTATAACGAATTTAGGAAATTGCCAATCAAGGAACCTGAATGCTGCTGATTGAATACACCTGAAAATCGCATTTGCACTCGATTTAGAGGGAATTCCTTGCTGTCCCCTCGGGAAAAGTGTTCATTTCATTTTCCAAGACACAAAAGCTCAACTTGGTCGAGCTGCCTGTAGATTTCCTAGCATGAAACGGCAATGTGCTGAGTTTTTTATGTCATTATGAATACTCTGCCTAACCTCTTTTTTGTTTGGAGTCATAATACCAAATGTTGAAAGGAAGAAGGCAAAACAAATGCAAACATAGAACAAATATAGGAAATTGCCAATCAAGAGACTTGAATGCTGCTGAAAGGATGCACCTGAATATCCCATTTACACTCAATTTGCAGGGAATTCCTAGCTGTCCACTCGGCAAAAGGGTTACATTTCATATTCCAAAAAGCAAAAACTCACCTTGGTCGAGTTGCCTGTAGTTTTCCTAGCATGAAATGCCAATGTGCTGTGTTTTTTATTTCATTATGAATACTCTGCCGAACTTCTTTTTTGTATGGAGTCAGAATACAAAATTTGGAAAGGAAGAAGGCAAAACAAACGCCAACCTATAACAAATTTAGGAAATTGCCAATCAAGGAACCTGAATGCTGCTGATTGAATACACCTGAAAATCGCATTTGCACTCGATTTAGAGGGAATTCCTTGCTGTCCCCTCGGGAAAAGTGTTCATTTCATTTTCCAAGACACAAAAGCTCAAGTTGGTCGAGCTGTCTGTAGATTTCCTAGCATGAAACGCCAATGTGCTGAGTTTTTTATGTCACTATGAATACTCTGCCTAACCTCTTTTTTGTTTGGAGTCATAATACCAAATATTGAAAGGAAGAAGGCAAAACAAATGCATCCATAGAACAAATATAGGAAATTGCCAATCAAGAGACCTGAATGCTGCTGAAAGGATGCACCTGAATATCCCATTTACACTCGATTTGCAGGGAATTCCTAGCTGTCCCCTCGGCAAAAGGGTTACATTTCATATTCCAAAAAGCAAAAACTCACCTTGGTCGAGTTGCCTGTAGTTTTCCTAGCATGAAACGCCAATGTGCTGTGTTTTTTATTTCATTAGAAATATTATACCTAACCACTTTTTTGTATGGAGTCAGAATACCAAATTTGAAAAGGAAGAAGGCAAAACAAAGGAAAAACCAAGAACAAATTTAGGAAATTGCCAATCAAGAGACCTGTATGCTGCTGGAAAAATACTCCGGAAAATCGCATTTACCCTCGATTTGGAGGGAATCATAGCTGTCCCCTCGGTAAAAGGGTTCCATTTCATTTTCCAAAACACAACAACTCACCTTGGTCGAGTTGCCTATAGTTTTCCTAGCATGGAATGCCAATGTGCTGTGTTTTTTATTTCATTATGAATACTCTGCCTAACCTCTTTTTTGTATGGAGTCAGAATACAATATTTGGAAAGGAAGAAGGCAAAACAAACGCAAAACAAGAACAAAATTTGAAAATTGCCAAACAAGAAACCTGAATGCTGCTGAAAGAATACAACTGAATATCCCATTTACACTGGATTTGGAGGGACTTCCTTGTTGTCCCCTCGGCAAAAGGGTTACATTTCATGTTCCAAAACACAAAAACTCACCCTGGTTGAGTTTTCTGTAGATTTATAAGCATGAAAGGCCCATGTGCTGTGTTTTTTCCTTTATTATGAATACTCTGCTTAACCTCTTTTTTGTATGGAGTCAGAATACAAACTTTGGAAAGTAAGAAGGCAAAACAAACGCAAACCCATTAAAAACTTTAGGAAATTTCCAATCAAGGAAGATGAATGCTGCAGAAAGAATAAACGTGAAAATCGAATTTACACTTGATGTAGAGGGAATTACTTGCTGTCCTCGGGAAAAGTTTCCATTTCATTTTCTAAAACTCAAAAACTCAACTTGGACGAGCTGCCTGTAGATTTCCTAGCATGAAACACCAATGCGCTGTGTTTTTTTATTTCATGATGAATACTCTGCCTAACCTCTTTTTTGTATGGAGACAGAATACCAAATTTGGAAAGGAAGAAGGCAAAACAAACACAAACCCAGAACAAATTTAGGAAATTGCCAATCAAGAGACCTGAATGCTGATGAAAGAATACACCTGAATATCCCATTTACACTCGATGTGGGGGGAATTCCTAGATGAACCCTCAGCTAAGGGTAAAATTTCATGTTCCAAAACACAAAAACTCACTATGGTCGAGTTTTCTGTAGATTTATAAGCATGAAACGCCAATGTGCAGTGTTTTTTATTTCATTATGAATACTCTGCCTAACCTCTTTTGTGTATGCAGTCAGTATTCAAAGTTGTTAAAGGAAGAAGCCAAAACAAACGCAAACTCGGAACAAATTCAGGAAATTGCCAATCAAGGAACCTGAATGCTGCTGATTGGATAAACCTAAAAATCCCTTTTACACTGGATGTGGAGGGAAATCCTTGCTGTCCCCTCGGCAAAATGATTACATTTCTGTTTCCAAAAACATAATCTCACTTTGGTCGAGTTGCCTGCAATTTTCCTAGCATGAAACGCCAATGTGCTGTGTTTTTCATTTCATTACGAGTACTCTGCCCAACCTCTTTTTTGCATGCAGTCAGAATACAAATTTTGGAAAGGAAGAAGGAGAATCAAAAGCAAAGTGAGAGCAAATTTAGGAAATTGCCAATCAAGACACCCGAATGCCGCCGAAAGAATACACCTGAAAATCCCATTTACATTTCATGTGGAGAGAATTCCTACATGAACCCTCGGTAAAAATGTAAAAGTTCTTCTTCCAAAACACAAAAAATCACTTTGGTCGAGATTTCTGTAGTTTTATAAGCATGAAAAGCCAAAGCGGTGTGTTTTTTATTTCATTTAGGGATACTCTGCCTAACCTCTTTTTTGCATGGAGTCAGAATACCAAATTTGGAAAGGAAGAAGGCAAAAGAAACGCAAACCCAGAACAAATTTTAGGAAATTGCCAATCAAGGAACCTGAATGCTATGATTGAATACACCTGAAAATCCCATTCACACTCGTTGTGGAGGGAATTCCTAGCAGTCCCCTCGGCAAAATGGTTACATTTCTTTTTCCAAAACACAAAATCTCACCTTGGTCGAGTTTTCTGTAGATTTATATGAATGAACGCGAATGTGCTGTTCTTTTATTTCATTATAAATACTCTGCCTAACCTCTTTTGTGTATGCAGTCAGTATTCAAAATTGTTAAAGGAAGAAGCCAAAACAAATGCGAACTCGGAACAAATTTAGGAAATTGCCAATCAAGAAACCTGAATGCTGCTGATTGAATACACCTGAAAATCCCATTCACATACCATTTGGAGAGAATTCCTAGCTGTCTCCTCTGCAAAAGTGTAAAATTTCATGTTCCAAAAACCAAAATCTCAACTTGGTCGAGTTCTGTAGATTTATATGCATGAGAAGCCAATGTGCTATGTTTTTTATTTCATTATGTATACTCTGCCTAACCTCTTTTGTGTATGCAGTCAGTATTCAAAATTGTTAAAGGAAGAAGCCAAAACAAATGCAAACTCGGAACAAATTTAGGAAATTGCCAATCAAGGAACCTGAATGCTGTTGATTGGACAAACCTAAAAATCCCAATTACACTCAATGTGGAGGGAAATCCTTGCTGTCCCCTGGGACAATGATTACATTTCTGTTTCAAAAAAACAAAAACTCACTTTGGTCGAGTTGCCTGTAATTTTCCTAGCATGAAACGCCAATGTGCTGTGGGTTTTATATCATTAGGAATACTCTGCCTAACCTCTTTTTTGTTTGGAGTCAGAATACCAAATGTTGAAAGGAAGAAGGCAAAACAAATGCAAACATAGAACAAATATAGGAAATTGCCAATCAAGAGACTTGAATGCTGCTGAAAGGATGCACCTGAATATCCCATTTACACTCAATTTGCAGGGAATTCCTAGCTGTCCACTCGGCAAAAGGGTTACATTTCATATTCCAAAAAGCAAAAACTCACCTTGGTCGAGTTGCCTGTAGTTTTCCTAGCATGAAATGCCAATGTGCTGTGTTTTTTATTTCATTATGAATACTCTGCCGAACTTCTTTTTTGTATGGAGTCAGAATACAAAATTTGGAAAGGAAGAAGGCAAAACAAACGCCAACCTATAACAAATTTAGGAAATTGCCAATCAAGGAACCTGAATGCTGCTGATTGAATACACCTGAAAATCGCATTTGCACTCGATTTAGAGGGAATTCCTTGCTGTCCCCTCGGGAAAAGTGTTCATTTCATTTTCCAAGACACAAAAGCTCAAGTTGGTCGAGCTGTCTGTAGATTTCCTAGCATGAAACGCCAATGTGCTGAGTTTTTTATGTCACTATGAATACTCTGCCTAACCTCTTTTTTGTTTGGAGTCATAATACCAAATATTGAAAGGAAGAAGGCAAAACAAATGCATCCATAGAACAAATATAGGAAATTGCCAATCAAGAGACCTGAATGCTGCTGAAAGGATGCACCTGAATATCCCATTTACACTCGATTTGCAGGGAATTCCTAGCTGTCCCCTCGGCAAAAGGGTTACATTTCATATTCCAAAAAGCAAAAACTCACCTTGGTCGAGTTGCCTGTAGTTTTCCTAGCATGAAACGCCAATGTGCTGTGTTTTTTATTTCATTAGAAATATTATACCTAACCACTTTTTTGTATGGAGTCAGAATACCAAATTTGAAAAGGAAGAAGGCAAAACAAAGGAAAAACCAAGAACAAATTTAGGAAATTGCCAATCAAGAGACCTGTATGCTGCTGGAAAAATACTCCGGAAAATCGCATTTACCCTCGATTTGGAGGGAATCATAGCTGTCCCCTCGGTAAAAGGGTTCCATTTCATTTTCCAAAACACAACAACTCACCTTGGTCGAGTTGCCTATAGTTTTCCTAGCATGGAATGCCAATGTGCTGTGTTTTTTATTTCATTATGAATACTCTGCCTAACCTCTTTTTTGTATGGAGTCAGAATACAATATTTGGAAAGGAAGAAGGCAAAACAAACGCAAAACAAGAACAAAATTTGAAAATTGCCAAACAAGAAACCTGAATGCTGCTGAAAGAATACAACTGAATATCCCATTTACACTGGATTTGGAGGGACTTCCTTGTTGTCCCCTCGGCAAAAGGGTTACATTTCATGTTCCAAAACACAAAAACTCACCCTGGTTGAGTTTTCTGTAGATTTATAAGCATGAAAGGCCCATGTGCTGTGTTTTTTCCTTTATTATGAATACTCTGCTTAACCTCTTTTTTGTATGGAGTCAGAATACAAACTTTGGAAAGTAAGAAGGCAAAACAAACGCAAACCCATTAAAAACTTTAGGAAATTTCCAATCAAGGAAGATGAATGCTGCAGAAAGAATAAACGTGAAAATCGAATTTACACTTGATGTAGAGGGAATTACTTGCTGTCCTCGGGAAAAGTTTCCATTTCATTTTCTAAAACTCAAAAACTCAACTTGGACGAGCTGCCTGTAGATTTCCTAGCATGAAACACCAATGCGCTGTGTTTTTTTATTTCATGATGAATACTCTGCCTAACCTCTTTTTTGTATGGAGACAGAATACCAAATTTGGAAAGGAAGAAGGCAAAACAAACACAAACCCAGAACAAATTTAGGAAATTGCCAATCAAGAGACCTGAATGCTGATGAAAGAATACACCTGAATATCCCATTTACACTCGATGTGGGGGGAATTCCTAGATGAACCCTCAGCTAAGGGTAAAATTTCATGTTCCAAAACACAAAAACTCACTATGGTCGAGTTTTCTGTAGATTTATAAGCATGAAACGCCAATGTGCAGTGTTTTTTATTTCATTATGAATACTCTGCCTAACCTCTTTTGTGTATGCAGTCAGTATTCAAAGTTGTTAAAGGAAGAAGCCAAAACAAACGCAAACTCGGAACAAATTCAGGAAATTGCCAATCAAGGAACCTGAATGCTGCTGATTGGATAAACCTAAAAATCCCTTTTACACTGGATGTGGAGGGAAATCCTTGCTGTCCCCTCGGCAAAATGATTACATTTCTGTTTCCAAAAACATAATCTCACTTTGGTCGAGTTGCCTGCAATTTTCCTAGCATGAAACGCCAATGTGCTGTGTTTTTCATTTCATTACGAGTACTCTGCCCAACCTCTTTTTTGCATGCAGTCAGAATACAAATTTTGGAAAGGAAGAAGGAGAATCAAAAGCAAAGTGAGAGCAAATTTAGGAAATTGCCAATCAAGACACCCGAATGCCGCCGAAAGAATACACCTGAAAATCCCATTTACATTTCATGTGGAGAGAATTCCTACATGAACCCTCGGTAAAAATGTAAAAGTTCTTCTTCCAAAACACAAAAAATCACTTTGGTCGAGATTTCTGTAGTTTTATAAGCATGAAAAGCCAAAGCGGTGTGTTTTTTATTTCATTTAGGGATACTCTGCCTAACCTCTTTTTTGCATGGAGTCAGAATACCAAATTTGGAAAGGAAGAAGGCAAAAGAAACGCAAACCCAGAACAAATTTTAGGAAATTGCCAATCAAGGAACCTGAATGCTATGATTGAATACACCTGAAAATCCCATTCACACTCGTTGTGGAGGGAATTCCTAGCAGTCCCCTCGGCAAAATGGTTACATTTCTTTTTCCAAAACACAAAATCTCACCTTGGTCGAGTTTTCTGTAGATTTATATGAATGAACGCGAATGTGCTGTTCTTTTATTTCATTATAAATACTCTGCCTAACCTCTTTTGTGTATGCAGTCAGTATTCAAAATTGTTAAAGGAAGAAGCCAAAACAAATGCGAACTCGGAACAAATTTAGGAAATTGCCAATCAAGAAACCTGAATGCTGCTGATTGAATACACCTGAAAATCCCATTCACATACCATTTGGAGAGAATTCCTAGCTGTCTCCTCTGCAAAAGTGTAAAATTTCATGTTCCAAAAACCAAAATCTCAACTTGGTCGAGTTCTGTAGATTTATATGCATGAGAAGCCAATGTGCTATGTTTTTTATTTCATTATGTATACTCTGCCTAACCTCTTTTGTGTATGCAGTCAGTATTCAAAATTGTTAAAGGAAGAAGCCAAAACAAATGCAAACTCGGAACAAATTTAGGAAATTGCCAATCAAGGAACCTGAATGCTGTTGATTGGACAAACCTAAAAATCCCAATTACACTCAATGTGGAGGGAAATCCTTGCTGTCCCCTGGGACAATGATTACATTTCTGTTTCAAAAAAACAAAAACTCACTTTGGTCGAGTTGCCTGTAACTTTCCTAGCATGAAACGCCAATGTGCTGTGGGTTTTATATCATTAGGAATACTCTGCCTAACCTCTTTTTTGTACGGAGTCAGAATACAAAATTTGGAAAGGCAGATGGCAAAGCCAACCAAACCCAGAACAAATTTAGGAAATTGTCAAACAAGAAACCTGAATGCTGCGGATTGAATAAACCTGAAAATCCCATTTACACTCGATGTAGAGGGAATTCCTAGCTGTCCCCTTGGCAAAAGGGTAAAATTTCATGTTCCAAAACACAAAAACTCACCTTTGTCGAGTTTTCTGTAGATTTATAAGCATGAAACGCCAATGTGCTGTGTTTTTTATTTCATTAGGAATACTCTGCCTAACCTCTTTTGTGTATGCAGTCAGTATTCCAAATTTTGAAAGGAAGAAGGCAAAACAAATGCAAACCCAGAACAAATTTAGGAAATTGCCAATCAAGGAGCCTGAATGCTGCTGATTGAATACACCTGAAAATCCCATTTACACTCGATGTGGAGGGAAATCCTTGCTGTCCCCTCGTCAAAAGGGTAAAATTTCTTTTTCCAAAACTCAAAAACTCACCTTGGTCGAGTTAGCTGTAAATTTCCTAGCATGAAACGCCAATGTGCAGTGTTTTTCATTTCATTAAGAATATTCTGCCGAATCTCTCTTTTGTATGGAGAAAGAATACAAAATTTGGAAAGGAAGAAGGCAAAGACAACCAAACCCAGAACAAATTTAGGAAATTGTCAAACAAGAAACCTGAATGCTACTGATTGAATACACCTGAAAATCCCATTTACACTCGAGGTAGAGGGAATTTCTAGCTGACCCCTTGGCAAAAAGGGTAGAATTTCATCTTCCAAAACACAAAAACTCACCTTTGTTGAGTTTTCTGTAGATTTACCTGCATGAAACGCCAATGTGCTGTGTTTTTATTTCATTATGAATACTCTGCCTAACCTCTTTTGTGTATGCAGTCAGTATTCAAAATTGTTAAAGGAAGAAGCCAAAACAAACGCAAACTCGGAACAAATTTAGGTAATTGCCAATCAAGGAACCTGAATGCTGCTGATTGGATCAACCTAAAAATCCCTTTTACACTCGATGTGGAGGGAAATCCTTGCTGTCCCCTCGGCAAAATGATTACATTTCTGTTTCCAAAAACAAAAACTCACTTTGGTCGAGTTGCCTGCAATTTTCCTAGCATGAAACGTCAATGTGCTTTGTGTTTTATATCATTAGGAATACTCTGCTGAACCTCTCTTTTGTAAGGAGAAAGAATACAAAATTTGGAAAGGCAGAAGGCAAAGCCAACCAAACCCAGAACAAATTTAGGAAATTGCCAAACAAGAAACCTGAATGCTACTGATTGAATACACCTGAAAATCCCATTTACACTCGATGTAGAGGGAATTCCTAGCTGTCCCCTTTGCAAAAAGGGTAGAATTTCATTTTCCAAAACACAAAAACTCACCTTGGTCGAGTTTTCTGTAGATTTATATGCATGAAACGCCAATGTGCTGTGCTTTTTATTTCATTATGAATACTCTGCCTAACCTACTTTTTGTATGCAGTCATTATTCAAAATTGTTAAAGGAAGCAGCCAAAACAAACGCAAACTCGGATCAAATTTAGGAAATTGCCAGTTAAGGAACCTGAATGCTGCTGATTGGATCAACCTAAAAATCCCTTTTACACTCGATGTAGAGGCAAATCCTTGCTGTCCCCTCGGCAAAATGATTACATTTCTGTTTCCAAAAACAAAAACTCACTTTGGTCTAGTTGCCTGTAATTTTCCTAGCATGAAACGCCAATGTGCTGTGTTTTTCATTTCATTAGGAATACTCTGCCGAACCTCTCTTTTGTAAGGAGAAAGAATACAAATTTTGGAAAGGAAGAAGGAGAATCAAAAGCAAAGTTAGAACAAATTTAGGAAATTGCCAATCAAGACACCCGAATGCTGCCGAAAGAATACACCTGAAAATCCCATTTACACTTCATGTGGAGAGAATTCCTAGCTGAACCCTCGAAAAAATGTAAATGTTCTTTTCCCAAAACACAAAAACTCACTTTGGTCAAGATTTCTGTAGTTTTATAAGCATGAAAAGCCAAAGCGGTGTGTTTTTTATTTCATTTAGGGATACTCTGCCTAACCTCTTTTTTGCATGGAGTCAGAACACAAAATTAGGAAATTGCCAATCAAGGAACCTGAATGCTGCTGATTGGATCAACCTAAAAATCCCTTTTACACTCGATGTGGAGGGAAATCCTTGCTGTCCCCTCGGAAAAATGATTACATTTCTGTTTCCAAAAACAAAACCTCACTTTGGTCGAGTTGCCTGTAAATTTCCTAGCATGAAACGCCGATGTGCTGTGTTTTTAATTTCATTATGAATACTCTGCCTAATCTCTTTTTTGTATGGATTCAGAATACAAAATTTGGAAAGGAAGAAGGCAAAGACAACCAAACCCAGAACAAATTTAGGAAATTGCCAAACAAGAAACCTGAATGCTGCGGATTGAATACACCTGAAAATCCCATTCACCTTTGATTTGGAGAGAATTCCTAGCTGTCTCCTCTGCAAAAGTTTAAAATTTCATGTTCCAAAAACCAAAATCTCAACTTGGTCGAGTTCTGTAGATTTATATGCATGAGAAGCCAATGTGCTATGTTTTTTATTTCATTATGTATACTCTGCCTAACCTCTTTTGTGTATGCAGTCAGTATTCAAAATTGTTAAAGGAAGAAGCCAAAACAAATGCAAACTCGGAACAAATTTAGGACATTGCCAATCAAGGAACCTGAATGCTGTTGATTGGATAAACCTAAAAATCCCAATTACACTCAATGTGGAGGGAAATCCTTGCTGTCCCCTGGGACAATGATTACATTTCTGTTTCAAAAAAACAAAAACTCACTTTGGTCGAGTTGCCTGTAATTTTCCTAGCATGAAACGCCAATGTGCTGTGGGTTTTATATCATTAGGAATACTCTGCCTAACCTCTTTTTTGTACGGAGTCAGAATACAAAATTTGGAAAGGCAGATGGCAAAGCCAACCAAACCCAGAACAAATTTAGGAAATTGTCAAACAAGAAACCTGAATGCTGCGGATTGAATAAACCTGAAAATCCCATTTACACTCGATGTAGAGGGAATTCCTAGCTGTACCCTTGGCTAAAGGGTAAAATTTCATGTTCCAAAACACAAAAACTCACCTTTGTCGAGTTTTCTGTAGATTTATAAGCATGAAACGCCAATGTGCTGTGTTTTTTATTTCATTAGGAATACTCTGCCTAACCTCTTTTGTGTATGCAGTCAGTATTCCAAATTTTGAAAGGAAGAAGGCAAAACAAATGCAAACCCAGAACAAATTTAGGAAATTGCCAATCAAGGAGCCTGAATGCTGCTGATTGAATACACCTGAAAATCCCATTTACACTCGATGTGGAGGGAAATCCTTGCTGTCCCCTCGTCAAAAGGGTAAAATTTCTTTTTCCAAAACTCAAAAACTCACCTTGGTTGAGTTAGCTGTAAATTTCCTAGCACGAAACGCCAATGTGCAGTGTTTTTCATTTCATTAAGAATATTCTGCCGAATCTCTCTTTTGTATGGAGAAAGAATACAAAATTTGGAAAGGAAGAAGGCAAAGACAACCAAACCCAGAACAAATTTAGGAAATTGTCAAACAAGAAACCTGAATGCTGCTGATTGAATACACCTGAAAATCCCATTTACACTCGAGGTAGAGGGAATTTCTAGCTGACCCCTTGGCAAAAAGGGTAGAATTTCATCTTCCAAAACACAAAAACTCACCTTTGTTGAGTTTTCTGTAGATTTACCTGCATGAAACGCCAATGTGCTGTGTTTTTATTTCATTATGAATACTCTGCCTAACCTCTTTTGTGTATGCAGTCAGTATTCAAAATTGTTAAAGGAAGAAGCCAAAACAAATGCAAACTCGGAACAAATTTAGGAAATTGCCAATCAAGGAACCTGAATGCTGTTGATTGGATAAACCTAAAAATCCCAATTACACTCAATGTGGAGGGAAATCCTTGCTGTCCCCTCAGACAATGATTACATTTCTGTTTCAAAAAAACAAAAACTCACTTTGGTCGAGTTGCCTGTAATTTTCCTAGCATGAAACGCCAATGTGCTGTGGGTTTTATATCATTAGGAATACTCTGCCTAACCTCTTTTTTGTACGGAGTCAGAATACAAAATTTGGAAAGGCAGATGGCAAAGCCAACCAAACCCAGAACAAATTTAGGAAATTGTCAAACAAGAAACCTGAATGCTGCGGATTGAATAAACCTGAAAATCCCATTTACACTCGAGGTAGAGGGAATTCCTAGCTGTCCCCTTGGCAAAAGGGTAAAATTTCATGTTCCAAAACACAAAAACTCACCTTTGTCGAGTTTTCTGTAGATTTATAAGCATGAAACGCCAATGTGCTGTGTTTTTTATTTCATTAGGAATACTCTGCCTAACCTCTTTTGTGTATGCAGTCAGTATTCCAAATTTTGAAAGGAAGAAGGCAAAACAAATGCAAACCCAGAACAAATTTAGGAAATTGCCAATCAAGGAGCCTGAATGCTGCTGATTGAATACACCTGAAAATCCCATTTACACTCGATGTGGAGGGAAATCCTTGCTGTCCCCTCGTCAAAAGGGTAAAATTTCTTTTTCCAAAACTCAAAAACTCACCTTGGTCGAGTTAGCTGTAAATTTCCTAGCATGAAACGCCAATGTGCAGTGTTTTTCATTTCATTAAGAATATTCTGCCGAATCTCTCTTTTGTATGGAGAAAGAATACAAAATTTGGAAAGGAAGAAGGCAAAGACAACCAAACCCAGAACAAATTTAGGAAATTGTCAAACAAGAAACCTGAATGCTACTGATTGAATACACCTGAAAATCCCATTTACACTCGAGGTAGAGGGAATTTCTAGCTGACCCCTTGGCAAAAAGGGTAGAATTTCATCTTCCAAAACACAAAAACTCACCTTTGTTGAGTTTTCTGTAGATTTACCTGCATGAAACGCCAATGTGCTGTGTTTTTATTTCATTATGAATACTCTGCCTAACCTCTTTTGTGTATGCAGTCAGTATTCAAAATTGTTAAAGGAAGAAGCCAAAACAAACGCAAACTCGGAACAAATTTAGGTAATTGCCAATCAAGGAACCTGAATGCTGCTGATTGGATCAACCTAAAAATCCCTTTTACACTCGATGTGGAGGGAAATCCTTGCTGTCCCCTCGGCAAAATGATTACATTTCTGTTTCCAAAAACAAAAACTCACTTTGGTCGAGTTGCCTGCAATTTTCCTAGCATGAAACGTCAATGTGCTTTGTGTTTTATATCATTAGGAATACTCTGCTGAACCTCTCTTTTGTAAGGAGAAAGAATACAAAATTTGGAAAGGCAGAAGGCAAAGCCAACCAAACCCAGAACAAATTTAGGAAATTGCCAAACAAGAAACCTGAATGCTACTGATTGAATACACCTGAAAATCCCATTTACACTCGATGTAGAGGGAATTCCTAGCTGTCCCCTTTGCAAAAAGGGTAGAATTTCATTTTCCAAAACACAAAAACTCACCTTGGTCGAGTTTTCTGTAGATTTATATGCATGAAACGCCAATGTGCTGTGCTTTTTATTTCATTATGAATACTCTGCCTAACCTACTTTTTGTATGCAGTCATTATTCAAAATTGTTAAAGGAAGCAGCCAAAACAAACGCAAACTCGGATCAAATTTAGGAAATTGCCAGTTAAGGAACCTGAATGCTGCTGATTGGATCAACCTAAAAATCCCTTTTACACTCGATGTAGAGGCAAATCCTTGCTGTCCCCTCGGCAAAATGATTACATTTCTGTTTCCAAAAACAAAAACTCACTTTGGTCTAGTTGCCTGTAATTTTCCTAGCATGAAACGCCAATGTGCTGTGTTTTTCATTTCATTAGGAATACTCTGCCGAACCTCTCTTTTGTAAGGAGAAAGAATACAAATTTTGGAAAGGAAGAAGGAGAATCAAAAGCAAAGTTAGAACAAATTTAGGAAATTGCCAATCAAGACACCCGAATGCTGCCGAAAGAATACACCTGAAAATCCCATTTACACTTCATGTGGAGAGAATTCCTAGCTGAACCCTCGAAAAAATGTAAATGTTCTTTTCCCAAAACACAAAAACTCACTTTGGTCAAGATTTCTGTAGTTTTATAAGCATGAAAAGCCAAAGCGGTGTGTTTTTTATTTCATTTAGGGATACTCTGCCTAACCTCTTTTTTGCATGGAGTCAGAACACAAAATTAGGAAATTGCCAATCAAGGAACCTGAATGCTGCTGATTGGATCAACCTAAAAATCCCTTTTACACTCGATGTGGAGGGAAATCCTTGCTGTCCCCTCGGAAAAATGATTACATTTCTGTTTCCAAAAACAAAACCTCACTTTGGTCGAGTTGCCTGTAAATTTCCTAGCATGAAACGCCGATGTGCTGTGTTTTTAATTTCATTATGAATACTCTGCCTAATCTCTTTTTTGTATGGATTCAGAATACAAAATTTGGAAAGGAAGAAGGCAAAGACAACCAAACCCAGAACAAATTTAGGAAATTGCCAAACAAGAAACCTGAATGCTGCGGATTGAATACACCTGAAAATCCCATTCACCTTTGATTTGGAGAGAATTCCTAGCTGTCTCCTCTGCAAAAGTTTAAAATTTCATGTTCCAAAAACCAAAATCTCAACTTGGTCGAGTTCTGTAGATTTATATGCATGAGAAGCCAATGTGCTATGTTTTTTATTTCATTATGTATACTCTGCCTAACCTCTTTTGTGTATGCAGTCAGTATTCAAAATTGTTAAAGGAAGAAGCCAAAACAAATGCAAACTCGGAACAAATTTAGGACATTGCCAATCAAGGAACCTGAATGCTGTTGATTGGATAAACCTAAAAATCCCAATTACACTCAATGTGGAGGGAAATCCTTGCTGTCCCCTGGGACAATGATTACATTTCTGTTTCAAAAAAACAAAAACTCACTTTGGTCGAGTTGCCTGTAATTTTCCTAGCATGAAACGCCAATGTGCTGTGGGTTTTATATCATTAGGAATACTCTGCCTAACCTCTTTTTTGTACGGAGTCAGAATACAAAATTTGGAAAGGCAGATGGCAAAGCCAACCAAACCCAGAACAAATTTAGGAAATTGTCAAACAAGAAACCTGAATGCTGCGGATTGAATAAACCTGAAAATCCCATTTACACTCGATGTAGAGGGAATTCCTAGCTGTACCCTTGGCTAAAGGGTAAAATTTCATGTTCCAAAACACAAAAACTCACCTTTGTCGAGTTTTCTGTAGATTTATAAGCATGAAACGCCAATGTGCTGTGTTTTTTATTTCATTAGGAATACTCTGCCTAACCTCTTTTGTGTATGCAGTCAGTATTCCAAATTTTGAAAGGAAGAAGGCAAAACAAATGCAAACCCAGAAGAAATTTAGGAAATTGCCAATCAAGGAGCCTGAATGCTGCTGATTGAATACACCTGAAAATCCCATTTACACTCGATGTGGAGGGAAATCCTTGCTGTCCCCTCGTCAAAAGGGTAAAATTTCTTTTTCCAAAACTCAAAAACTCACCTTGGTCGAGTTAGCTGTAAATTTCCTAGCACGAAACGCCAATGTGCAGTGTTTTTCATTTCATTAAGAATATTCTGCCGAATCTCTCTTTTGTATGGAGAAAGAATACAAAATTTGGAAAGGAAGAAGGCAAAGACAACCAAACCCAGAACAAATTTAGGAAATTGTCAAACAAGAAACCTGAATGCTGCTGATTGAATACACCTGAAAATCCCATTTACACTCGAGGTAGAGGGAATTTCTAGCTGACCCCTTGGCAAAAAGGGTAGAATTTCATCTTCCAAAACACAAAAACTCACCTTTGTTGAGTTTTCTGTAGATTTACCTGCATGAAACGCCAATGTGCTGTGTTTTTATTTCATTATGAATACTCTGCCTAACCTCTTTTGTGTATGCAGTCAGTATTCAAAATTGTTAAAGGAAGAAGCCAAAACAAACGCAAACTCGGAACAAATTTAGGTAATTGCCAATCAAGGAACCTGAATGCTGCTGATTGGATCAACCTAAAAATCCCTTTTACACTCGATGTGGAGGGAAATCCTTGCTGTCCCCTCGGCAAAATGATTACATTTCTGTTTCCAAAAACAAAAACTCACTTTGGTCGAGTTGCCTGCAATTTTCCTAGCATGAAACGTCAATGTGCTTTGTGTTTTATATCATTAGGAATACTCTGCTGAACCTCTCTTTTGTAAGGAGAAAGAATACAAAATTTGGAAAGGCAGAAGGCAAAGCCAACCAAACCCAGAACAAATTTAGGAAATTGCCAAACAAGAAACCTGAATGCTACTGATTGAATACACCTGAAAATCCCATTTACACTCGATGTAGAGGGAATTCCTAGCTGTGCCCTTTGCAAAAAGGGTAGAATTTCATTTTCCAAAACACAAAAACTCACCTTGGTCGAGTTTTCTGTAGATTTATATGCATGAAACGCCAATGTGCTGTGCTTTTTATTTCATTATGAATACTCTGCCTAACCTACTTTTTGTATGCAGTCATTATTCAAAATTGTTAAAGGAAGCAGCCAAAACAAACGCAAACTCGGATCAAATTTAGGAAATTGCCAGTTAAGGAACCTGAATGCTGCTGATTGGATCAACCTAAAAATCCCTTTTACACTCGATGTAGAGGCAAATCCTTGCTGTCCCCTCGGCAAAATGATTACATTTCTGTTTCCAAAAACAAAAACTCACTTTGGTCTAGTTGCCTGTAATTTTCCTAGCATGAAACGCCAATGTGCTGTGTTTTTCATTTCATTAGGAATACTCTGCCGAACCTCTCTTTTGTAAGGAGAAAGAATACAAATTTTGGAAAGGAAGAAGGAGAATCAAAAGCAAAGTTAGAACAAATTTAGGAAATTGCCAATCAAGACACCCGAATGCTGCCGAAAGAATACACCTGAAAATCCCATTTACACTTCATGTGGAGAGAATTCCTAGCTGAACCCTCGAAAAAATGTAAATGTTCTTTTCCCAAAACACAAAAACTCACTTTGGTCAAGATTTCTGTAGTTTTATAAGCATGAAAAGCCAAAGCGGTGTGTTTTTTATTTCATTTAGGGATACTCTGCCTAACCTCTTTTTTGCATGGAGTCAGAACACAAAATTAGGAAATTGCCAATCAAGGAACCTGAATGCTGCTGATTGGATCAACCTAAAAATCCCTTTTACACTCGATGTGGAGGGAAATCCTTGCTGTCCCCTCGGAAAAATGATTACATTTCTGTTTCCAAAAACAAAACCTCACTTTGGTCGAGTTGCCTGTAAATTTCCTAGCATGAAACGCCGATGTGCTGTGTTTTTAATTTCATTATGAATACTCTGCCTAATCTCTTTTTTGTATGGATTCAGAATACAAAATTTGGAAAGGAAGAAGGCAAAGACAACCAAACCCAGAACAAATTTAGGAAATTGCCAAACAAGAAACCTGAATGCTGCGGATTGAATACACCTGAAAATCCCATTCACCTTTGATTTGGAGAGAATTCCTAGCTGTCTCCTCTGCAAAAGTTTAAAATTTCATGTTCCAAAAACCAAAATCTCAACTTGGTCGAGTTCTGTAGATTTATATGCATGAGAAGCCAATGTGCTATGTTTTTTATTTCATTATGTATACTCTGCCTAACCTCTTTTGTGTATGCAGTCAGTATTCAAAATTGTTAAAGGAAGAAGCCAAAACAAATGCAAACTCGGAACAAATTTAGGACATTGCCAATCAAGGAACCTGAATGCTGTTGATTGGATAAACCTAAAAATCCCAATTACACTCAATGTGGAGGGAAATCCTTGCTGTCCCCTGGGACAATGATTACATTTCTGTTTCAAAAAAACAAAAACTCACTTTGGTCGAGTTGCCTGTAATTTTCCTAGCATGAAACGCCAATGTGCTGTGGGTTTTATATCATTAGGAATACTCTGCCTAACCTCTTTTTTGTACGGAGTCAGAATACAAAATTTGGAAAGGCAGATGGCAAAGCCAACCAAACCCAGAACAAATTTAGGAAATTGTCAAACAAGAAACCTGAATGCTGCGGATTGAATAAACCTGAAAATCCCATTTACACTCGATGTAGAGGGAATTCCTAGCTGTACCCTTGGCTAAAGGGTAAAATTTCATGTTCCAAAACACAAAAACTCACCTTTGTCGAGTTTTCTGTAGATTTATAAGCATGAAACGCCAATGTGCTGTGTTTTTTATTTCATTAGGAATACTCTGCCTAACCTCTTTTGTGTATGCAGTCAGTATTCCAAATTTTGAAAGGAAGAAGGCAAAACAAATGCAAACCCAGAACAAATTTAGGAAATTGCCAATCAAGGAGCCTGAATGCTGCTGATTGAATACACCTGAAAATCCCATTTACACTCGATGTGGAGGGAAATCCTTGCTGTCCCCTCGTCAAAAGGGTAAAATTTCTTTTTCCAAAACTCAAAAACTCACCTTGGTCGAGTTAGCTGTAAATTTCCTAGCACGAAACGCCAATGTGCAGTGTTTTTCATTTCATTAAGAATATTCTGCCGAATCTCTCTTTTGTATGGAGAAAGAATACAAAATTTGGAAAGGAAGAAGGCAAAGACAACCAAACCCAGAACAAATTTAGGAAATTGTCAAACAAGAAACCTGAATGCTGCTGATTGAATACACCTGAAAATCCCATTTACACTCGAGGTAGAGGGAATTTCTAGCTGACCCCTTGGCAAAAAGGGTA
The DNA here is from genome assembly GCA_949820135.1 of Sylvilagus floridanus. Taxonomy (NCBI): domain Eukaryota; kingdom Metazoa; phylum Chordata; class Mammalia; order Lagomorpha; family Leporidae; genus Sylvilagus; species Sylvilagus floridanus. The sequence goes on along the minus strand of OX463234.1, from coordinate 22,444,545 downwards.
GAATTTCATCTTCCAAAACACAAAAACTCACCTTTGTTGAGTTTTCTGTAGATTTACCTGCATGAAACGCCAATGTGCTGTGTTTTTATTTCATTATGAATACTCTGCCTAACCTCTTTTGTGTATGCAGTCAGTATTCAAAATTGTTAAAGGAAGAAGCCAAAACAAACGCAAACTCGGAACAAATTTAGGTAATTGCCAATCAAGGAACCTGAATGCTGCTGATTGGATCAACCTAAAAATCCCTTTTACACTCGATGTGGAGGGAAATCCTTGCTGTCCCCTCGGCAAAATGATTACATTTCTGTTTCCAAAAACAAAAACTCACTTTGGTCGAGTTGCCTGCAATTTTCCTAGCATGAAACGTCAATGTGCTTTGTGTTTTATATCATTAGGAATACTCTGCTGAACCTCTCTTTTGTAAGGAGAAAGAATACAAAATTTGGAAAGGCAGAAGGCAAAGCCAACCAAACCCAGAACAAATTTAGGAAATTGCCAAACAAGAAACCTGAATGCTACTGATTGAATACACCTGAAAATCCCATTTACACTCGATGTAGAGGGAATTCCTAGCTGTGCCCTTTGCAAAAAGGGTAGAATTTCATTTTCCAAAACACAAAAACTCACCTTGGTCGAGTTTTCTGTAGATTTATATGCATGAAACGCCAATGTGCTGTGCTTTTTATTTCATTATGAATACTCTGCCTAACCTACTTTTTGTATGCAGTCATTATTCAAAATTGTTAAAGGAAGCAGCCAAAACAAACGCAAACTCGGATCAAATTTAGGAAATTGCCAGTTAAGGAACCTGAATGCTGCTGATTGGATCAACCTAAAAATCCCTTTTACACTCGATGTAGAGGCAAATCCTTGCTGTCCCCTCGGCAAAATGATTACATTTCTGTTTCCAAAAACAAAAACTCACTTTGGTCTAGTTGCCTGTAATTTTCCTAGCATGAAACGCCAATGTGCTGTGTTTTTCATTTCATTAGGAATACTCTGCCGAACCTCTCTTTTGTAAGGAGAAAGAATACAAATTTTGGAAAGGAAGAAGGAGAATCAAAAGCAAAGTTAGAACAAATTTAGGAAATTGCCAATCAAGACACCCGAATGCTGCCGAAAGAATACACCTGAAAATCCCATTTACACTTCATGTGGAGAGAATTCCTAGCTGAACCCTCGAAAAAATGTAAATGTTCTTTTCCCAAAACACAAAAACTCACTTTGGTCAAGATTTCTGTAGTTTTATAAGCATGTAAAGCCAAAGCGGTGTGTTTTTTATTTCATTTAGGGATACTCTGCCTAACCTCTTTTTTGCATGGAGTCAGAACACAAAATTAGGAAATTGCCAATCAAGGAACCTGAATGCTGCTGATTGGATCAACCTAAAAATCCCTTTTACACTCGATGTGGAGGGAAATCCTTGCTGTCCCCTCGGAAAAATGATTACATTTCTGTTTCCAAAAACAAAACCTCACTTTGGTCGAGTTGCCTGTAAATTTCCTAGCATGAAACGCCGATGTGCTGTGTTTTTAATTTCATTATGAATACTCTGCCTAATCTCTTTTTTGTATGGATTCAGAATACAAAATTTGGAAAGGAAGAAGGCAAAGACAACCAAACCCAGAACAAATTTAGGAAATTGCCAAACAAGAAACCTGAATGCTGCGGATTGAATACACCTGAAAATCCCATTCACCTTTGATTTGGAGAGAATTCCTAGCTGTCTCCTCTGCAAAAGTTTAAAATTTCATGTTCCAAAAACCAAAATCTCAACTTGGTCGAGTTCTGTAGATTTATATGCATGAGAAGCCAATGTGCTATGTTTTTTATTTCATTATGTATACTCTGCCTAACCTCTTTTGTGTATGCAGTCAGTATTCAAAATTGTTAAAGGAAGAAGCCAAAACAAATGCAAACTCGGAACAAATTTAGGACATTGCCAATCAAGGAACCTGAATGCTGTTGATTGGATAAACCTAAAAATCCCAATTACACTCAATGTGGAGGGAAATCCTTGCTGTCCCCTGGGACAATGATTACATTTCTGTTTCAAAAAAACAAAAACTCACTTTGGTCGAGTTGCCTGTAATTTTCCTAGCATGAAACGCCAATGTGCTGTGGGTTTTATATCATTAGGAATACTCTGCCTAACCTCTTTTTTGTACGGAGTCAGAATACAAAATTTGGAAAGGCAGATGGCAAAGCCAACCAAACCCAGAACAAATTTAGGAAATTGTCAAACAAGAAACCTGAATGCTGCGGATTGAATAAACCTGAAAATCCCATTTACACTCGATGTAGAGGGAATTCCTAGCTGTACCCTTGGCTAAAGGGTAAAATTTCATGTTCCAAAACACAAAAACTCACCTTTGTCGAGTTTTCTGTAGATTTATAAGCATGAAACGCCAATGTGCTGTGTTTTTTATTTCATTAGGAATACTCTGCCTAACCTCTTTTGTGTATGCAGTCAGTATTCCAAATTTTGAAAGGAAGAAGGCAAAACAAATGCAAACCCAGAACAAATTTAGGAAATTGCCAATCAAGGAGCCTGAATGCTGCTGATTGAATACACCTGAAAATCCCATTTACACTCGATGTGGAGGGAAATCCTTGCTGTCCCCTCGTCAAAAGGGTAAAATTTCTTTTTCCAAAACTCAAAAACTCACCTTGGTTGAGTTAGCTGTAAATTTCCTAGCATGAAACGCCAATGTGCAGTGTTTTTCATTTCATTAAGAATATTCTGCCGAATCTCTCTTTTGTATGGAGAAAGAATACAAAATTTGGAAAGGAAGAAGGCAAAGACAACCAAACCCAGAACAAATTTAGGAAATTGTCAAACAAGAAACCTGAATGCTGCTGATTGAATACACCTGAAAATCCCATTTACACTCGAGGTAGAGGGAATTTCTAGCTGACCCCTTGGCAAAAAGGGTAGAATTTCATCTTCCAAAACACAAAAACTCACCTTTGTTGAGTTTTCTGTAGATTTACCTGCATGAAACGCCAATGTGCTGTGTTTTTATTTCATTATGAATACTCTGCCTAACCTCTTTTGTGTATGCAGTCAGTATTCAAAATTGTTAAAGGAAGAAGCCAAAACAAACGCAAACTCGGAACAAATTTAGGTAATTGCCAATCAAGGAACCTGAATGCTGCTGATTGGATCAACCTAAAAATCCCTTTTACACTCGATGTGGAGGGAAATCCTTGCTGTCCCCTCGGCAAAATGATTACATTTCTGTTTCCAAAAACAAAAACTCACTTTGGTCGAGTTGCCTGCAATTTTCCTAGCATGAAACGTCAATGTGCTTTGTGTTTTATATCATTAGGAATACTCTGCTGAACCTCTCTTTTGTAAGGAGAAAGAATACAAAATTTGGAAAGGCAGAAGGCAAAGCCAACCAAACCCAGAACAAATTTAGGAAATTGCCAAACAAGAAACCTGAATGCTACTGATTGAATACACCTGAAAATCCCATTTACACTCGATGTAGAGGGAATTCCTAGCTGTGCCCTTTGCAAAAAGGGTAGAATTTCATTTTCCAAAACACAAAAACTCACCTTGGTCGAGTTTTCTGTAGATTTATATGCATGAAACGCCAATGTGCTGTGCTTTTTATTTCATTATGAATACTCTGCCTAACCTACTTTTTGTATGCAGTCATTATTCAAAATTGTTAAAGGAAGCAGCCAAAAGAAACGCAAACTCGGATCAAATTTAGGAAATTGCCAGTTAAGGAACCTGAATGCTGCTGATTGGATCAACCTAAAAATCCCTTTTACACTCGATGTAGAGGCAAATCCTTGCTGTCCCCTCGGCAAAATGATTACATTTCTGTTTCCAAAAACAAAAACTCACTTTGGTCTAGTTGCCTGTAATTTTCCTAGCATGAAACGCCAATGTGCTGTGTTTTTCATTTCATTAGGAATACTCTGCCGAACCTCTCTTTTGTAAGGAGAAAGAATACAAATTTTGGAAAGGAAGAAGGAGAATCAAAAGCAAAGTTAGAACAAATTTAGGAAATTGCCAATCAAGACACCCGAATGCTGCCGAAAGAATACACCTGAAAATCCCATTTACACTTCATGTGGAGAGAATTCCTAGCTGAACCCTCGAAAAAATGTAAATGTTCTTTTCCCAAAACACAAAAACTCACTTTGGTCAAGATTTCTGTAGTTTTATAAGCATGAAAAGCCAAAGCGGTGTGTTTTTTATTTCATTTAGGGATACTCTGCCTAACCTCTTTTTTGCATGGAGTCAGAACACAAAATTAGGAAATTGCCAATCAAGGAACCTGAATGCTGCTGATTGGATCAACCTAAAAATCCCTTTTACACTCGATGTGGAGGGAAATCCTTGCTGTCCCCTCGGAAAAATGATTACATTTCTGTTTCCAAAAACAAAACCTCACTTTGGTCGAGTTGCCTGTAAATTTCCTAGCATGAAACGCCGATGTGCTGTGTTTTTAATTTCATTATGAATACTCTGCCTAATCTCTTTTTTGTATGGATTCAGAATACAAAATTTGGAAAGAAAGAAGGCAAAGACAACCAAACCCAGAACAAATTTAGGAAATTGCCAAACAAGAAACCTGAATGCTGCGGATTGAATACACCTGAAAATCCCATTCACCTTTGATTTGGAGAGAATTCCTAGCTGTCCCCTAGGCAAAGTGTAAAATTTCATGTTCCAAAAACCAAAATCTCAACTTGGTCGAGTTTTCTGTAGATTTATAAGCATGAGAAGCCAATGTGCCCTGTTGTTTTATTTCATTATGAATACTCTGCCTAACCTCTTTTGTGTATGGAGTCAGAATACAAAATTTGGAAAGGCAGAAGACAAAGCCAACCAAACCCAGAACAAATTTAGCACATTGTCAAACAAGAAACCTGAATGCTGCTGATTGAATACACCTGAAAATCCCATTTACACTCAGTGTGGAGGGAATTCCTAGCTGTCCCCTCGTCAAAAGGGTAAAATTTCTTTTTCCAAAACACAAAAACTCACCTTGGTCGAGTTGCCTGTAGATTTCCTAGCATGAAACGCCAATGTGCTGTGTTTTTAAATTCATTATGAATACTCTGCCTAACCTCTTTTTTGTATAGAGTCAGAATACAAAATTTGGAAAGGCAGAAGGCAAAGCCAACCAAACCCAGAACAAATTTAGCACATTGCCAATCAACACACCCGAATGGTGCCGAAAGAATACACCTGAAAATCCCATTTACACTCGATGTAGAGGGAATTCCTAGCTGTGCCCTTGGAAAAAGGGTAAAATTTCATGTTCCAAAACACAAAAACTCACCTTGGTCGAGTTTTCTGTAGATTTATAAACATGAGACGCCAATGTGCTGTGTTTTTTATTTCATTATGAATACTCTGCCTAACCTCTTTTATGTATGCAGTCAGTATTCAAAATTGTTAAAGGAAGAAGCCAAAACAAACGCAAACTCGGAACAAATTGAGGAAATTGCCAATCAAGGAACCTGAATGCTGCTGATTGGATCAACCTAAAAATCCCTTTTACACTCGATGTGGAGGGAAATCCTTGCTGTCCCTTCGGCAAAATGATTACATTTCTGTTTCCAAAAACAAAAACTCACTTTGGTCGAGTTGCCTGTAATTTTCCTAGCATGAAACGCCAATGTGCTGTCTGTTTTATATCATTAGGAATACTCTGCCTAACCTCTTTTTTGTATGGAGTCAGAATACAAAATTTGGAAAGGCAGAAGGCAAAGCCAACCAAACCCAGAACAAATTTAGGAAATTGCCAAACAAGAAACCTGAATGCTGCTGATTGAATACACCTGAAAATCCCATTTACACTCGAGGTAGAGGGAATTCCTAGTTGTGCCCTTGGCAAAAGGATGAAATTTCATGTTCCAAAACACAAAAACTCACCTTGGTCGAGTTTTCTGTAGATTTATATGGAAGAAACGCCAATGTGCTCTGTTTTTTATTTCATTATGAATACTCTGCCTAACCTCTTTTGTGTATGCAGTCAGTATTCAGTATTCAAAATTGTAAAAGGAAGAAGCCAAAACAAACGCAAACTCGGAACAAATTGAGGAAATTGCCAATCAAGGAACCTGAATGCTGCTGATTGGATCAACCTAAAAATCCCTTTTACACTGGATGTGGAGGGAAATCCTTGCTGTCCCCTCGGCAAAATGATTACATTTCTGTTTCCAAAACACAAAAACTCACTTTGATCGAGTTGGCTGTAAATTTCCTAGCATGAAACGCCAATATGCTGTGGTTTTCATTTCATTATGAATACTCTGCCTAACCTCATTTTTGTGTGGAGTCAGAATAGAAAATTTGGAAAGGCAGAAGGCAAAGCCAACCAAACCCAGAACAAATTTAGCACAATGTCAAACAAGAAACCTGAATGCTGCTAATTGAATACACCTGAAAATCCCATTTACACTCAGTGTGGAGGGAATTCCTAGCTGTCCCCTCGTCAAAAGTGTAAAATTTCTTTTTCCAAAACTCAAAAACTCACCTTGGTCGAGTTGCCTGTAGATTTCCTAGCATGAAACGCCAATGTGCTGTGTTTTTAAATTCATTATGAATACTCTGCCTAACCTCTTTTTTGTATGGAGTCAGAATACAAAATTTGGAAAGGCAGAAGGCAAAGCCAACCAAACCCAGAACAAATTTAGGAAATTTCCAATCAACACACCCGAATGGTTCCGAAAGAATACACCTGAAAATCCCATTTACACTCGATGTAGATGGAATTCCTAGCTGTGCCCTTGGCAAAAGGGTAAAATTTCATGTTCCAAAACACAAAAACTCACCTTGGTCGAGTTTTCTGTAGATTTATATGGATGAAACGCCAATGTGCTGTGTTTTTTATTTCATTATGAATACTCTGCCTAACCTCTTTTGTGTATGCAGTCAGTATTCAAAATTGTTAAAGGAAGAAGCCAAAACAAACGCAAACTCGGAACAAATTGAGGAAATTGCCAATCAAGGAACCTGAATGCTGCTGATTGGATCAACCTAAAAATTCCTTTTACACTCGATGTGGAGGGAAATCCTTGCTGTCCCCTCGGCAAAATGATTACATTTCTGTTTCCAAAAACAAAAACTCACTTTGGTCGAGTTGCCTGTAGTTTTCCTAGCATGAAACGCCAATGTGCTGTGTGTTTTATATCATTAGGAATACTCTGCCTAACCTCTTTTTTGTATGGAGTCAGAATACAAAATTTGGAAAGGCAGAAGGCAAAGCCAACCAAACCCAGAACAAATTTAGGAAATTGCCAAACAAGAAACCTGAATGCTGCTGATTGAATACACCTGAAAATCCCATTTACACTCGAGGTAGAGGGAATTCCTAGTTGTGCCCTTGGCAAAAGGATGAAATTTCATGTTCCAAAACACAAAAACTCACCTTGGTCGAGTTTTCTGTAGATTTATATGGAAGAAACGCCAATGTGCTCTGTTTTTTATTTCATTATGAATACTCTGCCTAACCTCCTTTGTGTATGCAGTCAGTATTCAGTATTCAAAATTGTAAAAGGAGGAAGCCAAAACAAACGCAAACTCGGAACAAATTGAGGAAATTGCCAATCAAGGAACCTGAATGCTGCTGATTGGATCAACCTAAAAATCCCTTTTACACTCGATGTGGAGGGAAATCCTTGCTGTCCCCTCGGCAAAATGATTACATTTCTGTTTCCAAAAACAAAATCTCACTTTGGTCGAGTTGCCTGTAATTTTCCTAGCATGAAACGCCAATGTGCTGTGTGTTTTATATCATTAGGAATACTCTGCCTAACCTCTTTTTTGTATGGAGTCAGAATACAAAATTTGGAAAGGCAGAAGTCAAAGCAAACCAAACCAAGAACAAATTTAGGAAATTGCCAAACAAGAAACCTGAATGCTGCTGATTGAATACACCTGAAAATCCCATTTACACTCGATGTAGAGGGAATTCCTAGCTGTCCCCTTGGCAAAAGGGTAAAATTTCATGTTCCAAAACACAAAAACTCACCTTGGTCGAGTTTTCTGTAGATTTATAAGCATGAAACGCCAATGTGCAGTGTTTTTTATTTCATTATGAATACTCTGCCTAACCTCTTTTGTGTATGCAGTCAGTATTTAAAATTTTGAAAGGAAGAAGGCAAAACAAATGCAAACCCAGAACAAATTTAGGTAATTGCCAATCAAGGAACCTGAATGCTGCTGATTGAATACACCTGAAAATCCCATTTACACTCAGTGTGGAGGGAATTCCTAGCTGTCCCCTCGTCAAAAGGGTAAAATTTCTTTTTCCAAAACACAAACACTCACCTTGGTCGAGTTGCCTGTAGATTTCCTAGCATGAAACGCCAATGTGCTGTGTTTTTCATTTCATTAGGAATACTCTGCCGAACCTCTCTTTTGTAAGGAGTAAGAATACAAATTTTGGAAAGGAAGAAGGAGAATCAAAAGCAAAGTTAGAACAAATTTAGGAAATTGCCAATCAAGACACCCGAATGGTGCCTAAAGAATACACCTGAAAAGCCCATTTACACTTCATGTGGAGAGAATTCCTAGCTGAACCCTCGGTAAAAATGTAAAAGTTCTTTTTCCAAAACACAAAAACTCACTTTGGTCGAGATTTCTGTAGTTTTATAAGCATGAAAAGCCAAAGCGGTGTGTTTTTTATTTCATTTAGGGATACTCTGCCTAACCTCTTTTTTGCATGGAGTCAGAATACCAAATTTGGAAAGGAAGAAGGCAAAACAAATGCAAACCCTGAACAAATTTTAGGAAATTACCAATGAAGGAACCTGAATTCTATGATTGAATACACCTGAAAATCCCATTCACACTCGATGTGGAGGGAATTCCTAGCAGTCCCCTCGGCAAAATGGTTACATTTCTTTTTCCAAAACACAAAATCTCACCTTGGTCCAGTTTTCTGTAGATTTATATGAATGAAACGCAAATGTGCTGTGGTTTTCATTTCATTATGAATAATCTGCCTAACCTCTTTTTTGTGTGGAGGCAGAATAGAAAATTTGGAAAGGCAGAAGGCAAAGCCAACCAAACCCAGAACAAATTTAGGAAATTGCCAATCAAGAAACCTGAATGCTGCTGATTGAATACACCTGAAAATCCCATTTACACTCAATGTAGAGGGAATTCCTAGCTTTCCCCTTGGCAAAAGGGTAAAATTTCATGTTCCAAAACACAAAAACTCACCTTGGTCGAGTTTTCTGTAGATTTATAAGCATGAAACGCCAATGTGCTGTGTTTTTTATTTCATTAGGAATACTCTGCCTAACCTCATTTGTGTATGCAGTGAGTATTTAAAATTTTGAAAGGAAGAAGGCAAAACTAATGCAAACCCAGAACAAATTTAGGTAATTGCCAATCAAGGAACCTGAATGCTGCTGATTGAATACACCTGAAAATCCCATTTACACTCAGTGTGGAGGGAATTCCTAGCTGTCCCCTCGTCAAAAGGGTAAAATTTCTTTTTCCAAAACACAAACACTCACCTTGGTCGAGTTGCCTGTAGATTTCCTAGCATGAAACGCCAATGTGCTGTGTTTTTCATTTCATTAGGAATACTCTGCCGAACCTCTCTTTTGTAAGGAGTAAGAATACAAATTTTGGAAAGGAAGAAGGAGAATCAAAAGCAAAGTTAGAACAAATTTAGGAAATTGCCAATCAAGACACCCGAATGCTGCCGAAAGAATACACCTGAAAAGCCCATTTACACTTCATGTGGAGAGAATTCCTAGCTGAACCCTCGGTAAAAATGTAAAAGTTCTTTTTCCAAAACACAAAAACTCACTTTGGTCGAGATTTCTGTAGTTTTATAAGCATGAAAAGCCAAAGCGGTGTGTTTTTTATTTCATTTAGGGATACTCTGCCTAACCTCTTTTTTGCATGGAGTCAGAATACCAAATTTGGAAAGGAAGAAGGCAAAACAAATGCAAACCCTGAACAAATTTTAGGAAATTACCAATGAAGGAACCTGAATTCTATGATTGAATACACCTGAAAATCCCATTCACACTCGATGTGGAGGGAATTCCTAGCAGTCCCCTCGGCAAAATGGTTACATTTCTTTTTCCAAAACACAAAATCTCACCTTGGTCGAGTTTTCTGTAGATTTGTATGAATGAAACGCAAATGTGCTGTGGTTTTCATTTCATTATGAATAATCTGCCTAACCTCTTTTTTGTGTGGAGGCAGAATAGAAAATTTGGAAAGGCAGAAGGCAAAGCCAACCAAACCCAGAACAAATTTAGGAAATTGCCAAACAAGAAACCTGAATGCTGCTGATTGAATACACCTGAAAATCCCATTTACACTCAATGTAGAGGGAATTCCTAGCTTTCCCCTTGGCAAAAGGGTAAAATTTCATGTTCCAAAACACAAAAACTCACCTTGGTCGAGTTTTCTGTAGATTTATAAGCATGAAACGCCAATGTGCTGTGTTTTTTATTTCATTAGGAATACTCTGCCTAACCTCATTTGTGTATGCAGTGAGTATTTAAAATTTTGAAAGGAAGAAGGCAAAACTAATGCAAACCCAGAACAAATTTAGGTAATTGCCAATCAAGGAACCTGAATGCTGCTGATTGAATACACCTGAAAATCCCATTTACACTCAGTGTGGAGGGAATTCCTAGCTGTCCCCTCGTCAAAAGGGTAAAATTTCTTTTTCCAAAACACAAAAACTCACCTTGGTCGAGTTGCCTGTAGATTTCCTAGCATGAAACGCCAATGTGCTGTGTTTTTAAATTCATTTTGAATACTCTAGCTAACCTCTTTTTTGTATAGAGTCAGAATACAAAATTTGGAAAGGCAGAAGGCAAAGCCAACCAAACCCAGAACAAATTTAGCACATTGCCAATCAAGACACCCGAATGGTGCCTAAAGAATACACCTGAAAATCCCATTTACACTCGATGTAGAGGGAATTCCTAGCTGTGCCCTTGGCAAAAGGGTTAAATTTCATGTTCCAAAACACAAAAACTCACCTTGGTCGAGTTTTCTGTAGATTTATATGGATGAAACGCCAATGTGCTGTGTGTTTTATATCATTAGGAATACTCTGCCTAACCTCTTTTTTGTATGGAGTCAGAATACAAAATTTGGAAAGGCAGAAGGCAAAGCCAACCAAACCCAGAACAAATTTAGGAAATTGCCAAACAAGAAACCTGAATGCTGCTGATTGAATACACCTGAAAATCCCATTTACACTCGAGGTAGAGGGAATTCCTAGCTGTCCCCTTGGCAAAAGGGTGAAATTTCATGTTCCAAAACACAAAAACTCACCTTGGTCGAGTTTTCTGTAGATTTATATGGATGAAACACCAATCTGCTGTGTTTTTTATTTCATTATGAATACTCTGCCTAACCTCTTTTGTGTATGCAGTCAGTATTCAGTATTCAAAATTGTAAAAGGAAGAAGCCAAAACAAACGCAAACTCGGAACAAATTGAGGAAATTGCCAATCAAGGAACCTGAATGCTGCTGATTGGATAAACCTAAAAATCCCTTTTACACTCGATGTGGAGGGAAATCCTTGCTGTCCCCTCGGCAAAATGATTACATTTCTGTTTCCAAAAACAAAAACTCACTTTGGTCGAGTTGCCTGTAATTTTCCTAGCATGAAACGCCAATGTGCTGTGTGTTTTATATCATTATGAATACTCTGCCTAACCTCTTTTTTGTATGGAGTCAGAATACAAAATTTGGAAAGTCAGAAGGCAAAGCCAACCAAACCCAGAACAAATTTAGGAAATTGCCAAACAAGAAACCTGAATGCTGCTGATTTAATACACCTGAAAATCCCATTTACACTCGATGTAGAGGGAATTCCTAGCTGTCCCCTTGGCAAAAGGGTAAAATGTCATGTTCCAAAACACAAAAACTCACCTTGGTCGAGTTTTCTGTAGATTTATAAGCATGAAACGCCAATGTGCTGTGTTTTTTATTTCATTAGGAATACTCTGCCTAACTTCTTTTGTGTATGCAGTCAGTATTTAAAATTTTGAAAGGAAGAAGGCAAAACAAATGCAAACCCAGAACAAATTTAGGTAATTGCCAATCAAGGAACCTGAATGCTGCTGATTGAATACACCTGAAAATCCCATTTACACTCAGTGTGGAGGGAATTCCTAGCTGTCCCCTCGTCAAAAGGGTAAAATTTCTTTTTCCAAAACACAAAAACTCACCTTGGTCGAGTTGCCTGTAGATTTCCTAGCATGAAATGCCAATGTGCTGTGTTTTTAAATTCATTATGAATACTCTAGCTAACCTTCTTTTTGTATAGAGTCAGAATACAAAATTTGGAAAGGCAGAAGGCAAAGGCAACCAAACCCAGAACAAATTTAGGAAATTGCCAATCAAGACACCCGAATGGTGCCTAAAGAATACACCTGAAAATCCCATTTACACTGGATGTAGAGGGAATTCCTAGCTGTCCCCTTCGCAAAAGGGTAAAATGTCATGTTCCAAAACACAAAAACTCACCTTGGTCGAGTTTTCTGTAGATTTATATGGATGAAACGCCAATGTGCTGTGTTTTTTATTTCATTAGGAATACTCTGCCTAACCTCTTTTGTGTATGCAGTCAGTATTTAAAATTTTGAAAGGAAGAAGTCAAAACAAATGCAAACCCAGAACAAATTTAGGTAATTGCCAATCAAGGAACCTGAATGCTGCTGATTGAATACACCTGAAAATCCCATTTACACTCAGTGTGGAGGGAATTCCTAGCTGTCCCCTCGTCAAAAGGGTAAAATTTCTTTTTCCAAAACACAAAAACTCACCTTGGTCGAGTTGCCTGTAGATTTCCTAGCATGAAACGCCAATGTGCTGTGTTTTTAAATTCATTATGAATACTATAGCTAACCTCTTTTTTGTATAGAGTCAGAATACAAAATTTGGAAAGGCAGAAGGCAAAGGCAACCAAACCCAGAACAAATTTAGGAAATTGCCAATCAACACACCCGAATGGTGCCAAAAGAATACACCTGAAAATCCCATTTACACTCGATGTAGAGGGAATTCCTAGCTGTCCCCTTGGCAAAAGGGTAAAATTTCATGTTCCAAAACACAAAAACTCACTTTGGTCGAGTTTTCTGTAGATTTATAAGCATGAAACACGAATGAGCTGTGTTTTTTATTTCATTAGGAATACTCTGCCTAACTTCTTTTGTGTATGCAGTCAGTATTTAAAATTTTGAAAGGAAGAAGGCAAAACAAATGCAAACCCAGAACAAATTTAGGTAATTGCCAATCAAGGAACCTGAATGCTGCTGATTGGATCAACCTAAAAATCCTTTTTACACTCGATGTGGAGGGAAATCCTTGCTGTCCTCGGCAAAATGATTACATTTCTGTTTCCAAAAACAAAAACTCACTTTGGTCGAGTTGCCTGTAGATTTCCTAGCATGAAAGGCCAATGTGCTGTGTTTTTCATTTCATTAGGAATACTCTGCCGAACCTCTCTTTTGTAAGGAGTAAGAATACAAATTTTGGAAAGGAAGAAGGAGAATCAAAAGCAAAGTTAGAACAAATTTAGGAAATTGCCAATCAAGACACCCGAATGCTGCCGAAAGAATACACCTGAAAAGCCCATTTACACTTCATGTGGAGAGAATTCCTAGCTGAACCCTCGGTAAAAATGTAAAAGTTCTTTTTCCAAAACACAAAAACTCACTTTGGTCGAGATTTCTGTAGTTTTATAAGCATGAAAAGCCAAAGCGGTGTGTTTTTTATTTCATTTAGGGATACTCTGCCTAACCTCTTTTTTGCATGGAGTCAGAATACCAAATTTGGAAAGGAAGAAGGCAAAACAAACGCAAACCCAGAACAAATTTTAGGAAATTGCCAATCAAGGAACCTGAATGCTGGTTAAAATATACACCTGAAAATCCCATTCACACTGGATGTGGAGGGAATTCCTAGCAGTCCCCTCGGCAAAATGGTTACATTTCTTTTTCCAAAACACAAAATCTCACCTTGGTCGAGTTTTCTGTAGATTTATATGAATGAAACGCAAATGTGCTATTCTTTTATTTCATTATAAATACTCTGCCTAACCTCTTTTTAGCATGGATTCAGAATACAAAATTTGGAAAGGAAGAAGGCAAAAGAAACGCAAACCCAGAACAAATTTTGGAAGTTGCCAATCAAGGAACCTGTATGCTGCTGATTGAATACACCTGAAAATCCCATTCACATTCCATTTGGAGAGAATTCCTAGCTGTCCCCTAGGCAAAGTGTAAAATTTCATGTTCCAAAAACCAAAATCTCAACTTGGTCGAGTTTTTTGTAGATTTATAAGCATGAGAAGCCAATGTGCTGTGTTGTTTTATTTCATTATGTATACTCTGCCTAACCTCTTTTGTGTATGCAGTCAGTATTCAAAATTGTTAAAGGAAGAAGCAAAAACAACGCAAACTTGGAACAAATGTAGGACATTGCCAATCAAGGAACCTGAATGCTGCTGATTGAATACACCTAAAAATCCCAATTACACTCAGTGTGGAGGGAAATCCTTAGTGTCCCCTTGGCAAAATGATTACATTTCTGTTTCCAAACACAAAAACTCACTTTGGTCGAGTTGCCTGTAATTTTCCTAGCATGAAACGCCAATTTGCTGTGTGTTTTATATCATTAGGAATACTCTGCCTAACCTCTTTTTTGTATGGAGTCAGAATACAAAATTTGGAAAGGCAGAAGGCAAAGCCAACCAAACACAGAACAAATTTAGGAAATTGCCAAACAAGAAACCTGAATGCTGCTGATTGAATACACCTGAAAATCACATTTACACTCGAGGTAGAGGGAATTCCTAGCTGTGCCCTTGGCAAAAGGGTGAAATTTCATGTTCCGAAACACAAAAACTCACCTTGGTCGAGTTTTCTGTAGATTTATATGGATGAAACGCCAATGTGCTGTGTTTTTTATTTCATTATGAATACTCTGCCTAACCTCTTTTGTGTATGCAGTCAGTACTCAGTATTCAAAATTGTAAAAGGAAGAAGCCAAAACAAACGCAAACTCGGAACAAATTGAGGAAATTGCCAATCAAGGAACCTGAATGCTGCTGATTGGATCAACCTAAAAATCCCTTTTACACTCAATGTGGAGGGAAATCCTTGCTGTCCCCTCGGCAAAATGATTACATTTCTGTTTCCAAAAACAAAAACTCACTTTGGTCGAGTTGCCTGTAATTTTCCTAGCATGAAACGCCAATGTGCTGTGTGTTTTATATCATTATGAATACTCTGCCTAACCTCTTTTTTGTATGGAGTCAGAATACAAAATTTGGAAAGGCAGAAGGCAAAGCCAACCAAACCCAGAACAAATTTAGGAAATTGCCAAACAAGAAACCTGAGTGCTGCTGATTGAATACACCTGAAAATCCCATTTACACTCAATGTAGAGGGAATTCCTAGCTGTCCCCTTGGCAAAAGGGTAAAATGTCATGTTCCAAAACACAAAAACTCACCTTGGTCGAGTTTTCTGTAGATTTATAAGCATGAAACGCCAATGTGCTGTGTTTTTTATTTCATTAGGAATATTCTGCCTAACCTCTTTTGTGTATGCAGTCAGTATTTAAAATTTTGAAAGGAAGAAGGCAAAACAAATGCAAACCCAGAACAAATTTAGGTAATTGCCAATCAAGGAACCTGAATGCTGCTGATTGAATACACATGAAAATCCCATTTACACTCAGTGTGGAGGGAATTCCTAGCTGTCCCCTCGTCAAAAGGGTAAAATTTCTTTTTCCAAAACACAAAAACTCACCTTGGTCGAGTTGCCTGTAGATTTCCTAGCATGAAACGCCAATGTGCTGTGTTTTTAAATTCATTATGGATACTCTAGCTAACCTTTTTTTTGTATAGAGTCAGAATACAAAATTTGGAAAGGAAGAATGAGAATCAAAAGCAAAGTTAGAACAAATTTAGGAAATTGCCAATCAAGACACCCGAATGCTGCCGAAAGAATACACCTGAAAAGCCCATTTACACTTCATGTGGAGAGAATTCCTAGCTGAACCCTTGGTAAAAATGTAAAAGTTCTTTTTCCAAAACACAAAAACTCACTTTGGTCGAGATTTCTGTAGTTTTATAAGCATGAAAAGCCAAAGCGGTGTGTTTTTTATTTCATTTAGGGATACTCTGCCTAACCTCTTTTTTGCATGGAGTCAGAATACCAAATTTGGAAAGGAAGAAGGCAAAACAAATGCAAACCCTGAACAAATCTTAGGAAATTACCAGTCAAGGAACCTGAATGCTATGATTGAATACACCTGAAAATCCCATTCACACTGGATGTGGAGGGAATTCCTAGCAGTCCCCTCGGCAAAATGGTTACATTTCTTTTTCCAAAACACAAAATCTCACCTTGGTCGAGTTTTCTGTAGATTTATATGAATGAAACGCAAATGTGCTGTTCTTTTATTTCATTATAAATACTCTGCCTAACCTCTTTTTAGCATGGATTCAGAATACAAAATTTGGAAAGGAAGAAGGCAAAAGAAACGCAAACCCAGAACAAATTTTGGAAGTTGCCAATCAAGGAACCTGAATGCTGCTGATTGAATACACCTGAAAATCCCATTCACATTCCATTTGGAGAGAATTCCTAGCTGTCCCCTAGGCAAAGTGTAAAATTTCATGTTCCAAAAACCAAAATCTCAACTTGGTCGAGTTTTCTGTAGATTTATAAGCATGAGAAGCCAATGTGCTGTGTTGTTTTATTTCATTATGTATACTCTGCCTAACCTCTTTTGTGTATGCAGTCAGTATTCAAAATTGTTAAAGGAAGAAGCAAAAACAACGCAAACTTGGAACAAATGTAGGACATTGCCAATCAAGGAACCTGAATGCTGCTGATTGAATACACCTAAAAATCCCAATTACACTCAGTGTGGAGGGAAATCCTTACTGTCCCCTTGGCAAAATGATTACATTTCTGTTTCCAAACACAAAAACTCACTTTGGTCGAGTTGCCTGTAATTTTCCTAGCATGAAACGCCAATGTGCTGTGTGTTTTATATCATTAGGAATACTCTGCCTAACCTCTTTTTTGTATGGAGTCAGAATACAAAATTTGGAAAGGCAGAAGACAAAGCCAACCAAACCCGGAACAAATTTAGCACATTGTCAAACAAGAAACCTGAATGCTGCTGATTGAATACACCTGAAAATCCCATTTACACTCAATGTAGAGGGAATTCCTAGCTGTCCCCTTGGCAAAAGGGTAAAATTTCATGTTCCAAAACACAAAAACTCACCTTGGTCAAGTTTTCTGTAGATTTATAAGCATGAAACGCCAATGTGCTGTGTTTTTTATTTCATTATGAATACTCTGCCTAACCTCTTTTGTGTATGCAGTGAGTATTTAAAATTTTGAAAGGAAGAAGGCAAAACTAATGCAAACCCAGAACAAATGTAGGTAATTGCCAATCAAGGAACCTGAATGCTGCTGATTGAATACACCTGAAAATCCCATTTACACTCAGTGTGGAGGGAATTCCTAGCTGTCCCCTCGTCAAAAGGGTAAAATTTCTTTTTCCAAAACACAAAAACTCACCTTGGTCGAGTTGCCTGTAGATTTCCTAGCATGAAACGCCAATGTGCTGTGTTTTTAAATTCATTATGAATACTCTAGCTAACCTTTTTTTTGTATAGAGTCAGAATACAAAATTTGGAAAGGCAGAAGGCAAAGCCAACCAAACCAAGAACAAATTTAGCACATTGCCAATCAACACACCCGAATGGTGCCGAAAGAATACACCTGAAAATCCCAATTACACTCGATGTAGAGGGAATTCCTAGCTGTGCCCTTGGCAAAAGGGTTAAATTTCATGTTCCAAAACACAAAAACTCACCTTGGTCGAGTTTTCTGTAGATTTATATGGATGAAACGCCAATGTGCTGTGTTTTTTATTTCATTAGGAATACTCTGCCTAACCTCTTTTTTGTCTGCAGTCAGTATTCAGTATTCAAAATTGTAAAAGGAAGAAGCCAAAACAAACGCAAACTCGGAACAAATTGAGGAAATTGCCAATCAAGGAACCTGAATGCTGCTGATTGGATCAACCTAAAAATCCCTTTTACACTCGATGTGGAGGGAAATCCTTGCTGTCCCCTCGGCAAAATGATTACATTTCTGTTTCCAAAAACAAAAACTCACTTTGGTCGAGTTGCCTGTAATTTTCCTAGCATGAAACGCCAATGTGCTGTGTGTTTTATATCATTATGAATACTCTGCCTAACCTCTTTTTTGTATGGAGTCAGAATACAAAATTTGGAAAGGCAGAAGGCAAAGCAAACCAAACCCAGAACAAATTTAGGAAATTGCCAAACAAGAAACCTGAATGCTGCTGATTGAATACACCTGAACATCCCATTTACACTCGATGTAGAGGGAATTCCTAGCTGTCCCCTTGGCAAAAGGGTAAAATTTCATGTTCCAAAACACAAAAACTCACTTTGGTCGAGTTTTCTGTAGATTTATAAGCATGAAACACCAATGTGCTGTGTTTTTTATTTCATTAGGAATACTCTGCCTAACTTCTTTTGTGTATGCAGTCAGTATTTAAAATTTTGAAAGGAAGAAGGCAAAACAAATGCAAACCCAGAACAAATTTAGGTAATTGCCAATCAAGGAACCTGAATGCTGCTGATTGGATCAAGCTAAAAATCCCTTTTACACTCGATGTGGAGGGAAATCCTTGCTGTCCTCGGCAAAATGATTACATTTCTGTTTCCAAAAACAAAAACTCACTTTGGTCTAGTTGCCTGTAATTTTCCTAGCATGAAACGCCAATGTGCTGTGTTTTTCATTTCATTAGGAATACTCTGCCGAACCTCTCTTTTGTAAGGAGTAAGAATACAAATTTTGGAAAGGAAGAAGGAGAATCAAAAGCAAAGTTAGAACAAATTTAGGAAATTGCCAATCAAGACACCCGAATGCTGCCGAAAGAATACACCTGAAAATCCCATTTACACTTCATGTGGAGAGAATTCCTAGCTGAACCCTCGGTAAAAATGTAAAAGTTCTTTTTCCAAAACACAAAAACTCACTTTGGTCGAGATTTCTGTAGTTTTATAAGCATGAAAAGCCAAAGCGGTGTGTTTTTTATTTCATTTAGGGATACTCTGCCTAACCTCTTTTTTGCATGGAGTCAGAATACCAAATTTGGAAAGGAAGAAGGCAAAACAAACGCAAACCCAGAACAAATTTTAGGAAATTGCCAATCAAGGAACCTGAATGCTGGTTAAAATATACACCTGAAAATCCCATTCACACTGGATGTGGAGGGAATTCCTAGCAGTCCCCTCGGCAAAATGGTTACATTTCTTTTTCCAAAACACAAAATCTCACCTTGGTCAAGTTTTCTGTAGATTTATATGAATGAAACGTGAATGTGCTGTTCTTTTATTTCATTATAAATACTCTGCCTAAACTCTTTTTAGCATGGATTCAGAATACAAAATTTGCAAAGGAAGAAGGCAAAAGAAACGCAAACCCAGAACAAATTTTGGAAGATGCCAATCAAGGAACCTGAATGCTGCTGATTGAATACACCTGAAAATCCCATTCACATTCCATTTGGAGAGAATTCCTAGCTGTCCCCTAGGCAAACTGTAAAATTTCATGTTCCAAAAACCAAAATCTCAACTTGGTCGAGTTTTCTGTAGATTTATAAGCATGAGAAGCCAATGTGCTGTGTTGTTTATTTCATTATGTATACTCTGCCTAACCTCTTTTGTGTATGCAGTCAGTATTCAAAATTGTTAAAGGAAGAAGCCAAAACAAACGCAAACTCGGAACAAATAGAGGAAATTGCCAATCAAGGAACCTGAATGCTGCTGGTTGGATAAACCTAAAAATCCCTTTTACACTGGATGTAGAGGGAAATCCTTGCTGTCCCCTCGGCAAAATGATTACATTTCTGTTCCCAAAACAGAAAACCTCAGTTTGGTCGAGTTGCCTGTAAATTTCCTACCATGAAACGCCAAACTGCTGTGTTTTTCATTTCATTATGAATACTCTGCCTAACCTGTTTTTTGTGTGGAGTCAGAATACAAAATTTGGAAAGGCAGAAGGCAAAGCAAACCAAACCCAGAACAATTTTAGCACATTGCCAAACAAGAAACCTGAATGCTGCTGATTGAATACACCTGAAAATCCCATTTACACTCGATGTAGAGGGAATTCCTAGCTGTCCCCTTGGCAAAAGGGTAAAATTTCAGGTTCCAAAACACAAAAGCTCATCTTGGTCGAGTTTTCTGTAGATTTATAAGCATGAAACGCCAATGTGCTGTGTTTTTTATTTCATTATGAATGCTCTGCCTAACATACTTTTGGTATGCAGTCAGTATTCAAAATTTTGAAAGGAAGAAGGAAAAACAAATGCATTCCCAGAACAAATTTTAGGAAATTGCCAATCAAGAAACCTGAATGCTGCTGATTGAATACACCTGAAAATCCCATTTACACTCGAGGTAGAGGGAATTCCTAGCTGTCCCCTTGGCAAAAGGGTAAAATTTCATGTTCCAAAACACAAAAACTCACCTTGGTCGAGTTTTCTGTAGATTTATATGGATGAAATGCCAATGTGCAGTGTTTTTTATTTCATTATGAATGCTCTGCCTAACATACTTTTGGTATGCAGTCAGTATTCAAAATTTTGAAAGGAAGAAGGAAAAACAAATGCATTCCCAGAACAAATTTTAGGAAATTGCCAATCAAGAAACCTGAATGCTGCTGATTGAATACACCTGAAAATCCCATTTACACTCGAGGTAGAGGGAATTCCTAGCTGTCCCCTTGGCAAAAGGGTAAAATGTCATGTTCCAAAACACAAAAACTCACCTTGGTCGAGTTTTCTGTAGATTTATATGGATGAAATGCCAATGTGCAGTGTTTTTTATTTCATTATGAATACTCTGCCTAACCTCTTTTGTGTATGCAGTCAGTATTCAGTATTCAAAATTGTAAAAGGAAGAAGCCAAAACAAACGCAAACTCGGAACAAATTGAGGAAATTGCCAATCAAGGAACCTGAATGCTGCTGATTGGATCAACCTAAAAATCCCTTTTACACTCGATGTGGAGGGAAATCCTTGCTGTCCCCTCGGCAAAATGATTACATTTCTGTTTCCAAAAACAAAAACTCACTTTGGTCGAGTTGCCTGTAATTTTCCTAGCATGAAACGCCAATGTGCTGTGTGTTTTATATCATTAGGAATACTCTGCCTAACCTCTTTTTTGTATGGAGTCAGAATACAAAATTTGGAAAGGCAGAAGGCAAAGCGAACCAAACCCAGAAAAATTTTAGGAAATTGCCAAACAAGAAACCTGAATGCTGCTGATTGAATACACCTGAAAATCCCATTTACACTGGATGTAGAGGGAATTCCTAGCTGTCCCCTTGGCAAAAGGGTAAAATGTCATGTTCCAAAACACAAAAACTCACCTTGGTCGAGTTTTCTGTAGATTTATAAGCATGAAACGCCAATGTGCTGTGTTTTTTATTTCATTAGGAATACTCTGCCTAACCTCTTTTGTGTATGCAGTCAGTATTTAAAATTTTGAAAGGAAGAAGGCAAAACAAATGCAAACCCAGAACAAATTTAGGTAATTGCCAATCAAGGAACCTGAATGCTGCTGATTGAATACACCTGAAAATCCCATTTACACTCAGTGTGGAGGGAATTCCTAGCTGTCCCCTCGTCAAAAGTGTCAAATTTCTTTTTCCAAAACACAAAAACTCACCTTGGTCGAGTTGCCTGTAGATTTCCTAGCATGAAACGCCAATGTGCTGTGTTTTTAAATTCATTATGAATACTCTAGCTAACTTTTTTTTGTATAGAGTCAGAATACAAAATTTGGAAAGGAAGAAGGAGAATCAAAAGCAAAGTTAGAACAAATTTAGGAAATTGCCAATCAAGACACCCGAATGGTGCCGAAAGAAAACACCTGAAAATCCCATTTACACTGGATGTAGAGGGAATTCCTAGCTGTGCCCTTGGCAAAAGGGTAAAATGTCATGTTCCAAAACACAAAAACTCACCTTGGTCGACTTTTCTGTAGATTTATAAGCATGAAACGCCAATGTGCTGTGTTTTTTATTTCATTAGGAATACTCTGCCTAACCTCTTTTGTGTATGCAGTCAGTATTCAGTATTCAAAATTGTAAAAGGAAGAAGCCAAAACAAACGCAAACTCGGAACAAATTGAGGAAATTGCCAATCAAGGAACCTGAATGCTGCTGATTGGATCAACCTAAAAATCCCTTTTACACTCGATGTGGAGGGAAATCCTTGCTGTCCCCTCGGCAAAATGATTACATTTCTGTTTCCAAAAACAAAAACTCACTTTGGTCGAGTTGCCTGTAATTTTCCTAGCATGAAACGCCAATGTGCTGTGTGTTTTATATCATTATGACTACTCTGCCTAACCTCTTTTTTGTATGGAGTCAGAATACAAAATTTGGAAAGGCAGAAGGCAAAGCCAACCAAACCCAGAACAAATTTAGGAAATTGCCAAACAAGAAACCTGAATGCTGCTGATTGAATACACCTGAAAATCCCATTTACACTCGATGTAGAGGGAATTCCTAGCTGTCCCCTTGGCAAAAGGGTAAAATGTCATGTTCCAAAACACAAAAACTCACCTTGGTCGAGTTTTCTGTAGATTTATAAGCATGAAACGCCAATGTGCTGTGTTTTTTATTTCATTAGGAATACTCTGCCTAACCTCTTTTGTGTATGCAGTCAGTATTTAAAATTTTGAAAGGAAGAAGGCAAAACAAATGCAAACCCAGAACAAATTTAGGTAATTGCCAATCAAGGAACCTGAATGCTGCTGATTGAATACAACTGAAAATCCCATTTACACTCAGTGTGGAGGGAATTCCTAGCTGTCCCCTCGTCAAAAGGGTAAAATTTCTTTTTCCAAAACACAAACACTCACCTTGGTCGAGTTGCCTGTAGATTTCCTAGCATGAAAGGCCAATGTGCTGTGTTTTTCATTTCATTAGGAATACTCTGCCGAACCTCTCTTTTGTAAGGAGTAAGAATACAAATTTTGGAAAGGAAGAAGGAGAATCAAAAGCAAAGTTAGAACAAATTTAGGAAATTGCCAATCAAGACACCCGAATGGTGCCGAAAGAATACACCTGAAAAGCCCATTTACACTTCATGTGGAGAGAATTCCTAGCTGAACCCTCGGTAAAAATGTAAAAGTTCTTTTTCCAAAACACAAAAACTCACTTTGGTCGAGATTTCTGTAGTTTTATAAGCATGAAAAGCCAAAGCGGTGTGTTTTTTATTTCATTTAGGGATACTCTGCCTAACCTCTTTTTTGCATGGAGTCAGAATACCAAATTTGGAAAGGAAGAAGGCAAAACAAACGCAAACCCAGAACAAATTTTAGGAAATTGCCAATCAAGGAACCTGAATGCTATGATTGAATACACCTGAAAATCCCATTCACACTGGATGTGGAGGGAATTCCTAGCAGTCCCCTCGGCAAAATGGTTACATTTCTTTATCCAAAACACAAAATCTCACCTTGGTCGAGTTTTCTGTAGATTTATATGAATGAAACGCAAATGTGCTGTTCTTTTATTTCATTATAAATACTCTGCCTAACCTCTTTTTAGTATGGATTCAGAATACAAAATTTGGAAAGGAAGAAGGCAAAAGAAACGCAAACCCAGAACAAATTTAGGAAATTGCCAAACAAGAAACCTGAATGCTGCTGATTGAATACACCTGAAAATCCCATTTACACTCGAGGTAGAGGGAATTCCTAGCTGTCCCCTTGGCAAAAGGGTAAAATTTCATGTTCCAAAACACAAAAACTCACCTTGGTCGAGTTTTCTGTAGATTTATATGGATGAAATGCCAATGTGCAGTGTTTTTTATTTCATTATGAATACTCTGCCTAACCTCTTTTGTGTATGCAGTCAGTATTCAGTATTCAAAATTGTAAAAGGAAGAAGCCAAAACAAACGCAAACTCGGAACAAATTGAGGAAATTGCCAATCAAGGAACCTGAATGCTGCTGATTGGATCAACCTAAAAATCCCTTTTACACTCGATGTGGAGGGAAATCCTTGCTGTCCCCTCGGCAAAATGATTACATTTCTGTTTCCAAAAACAAAAACTCACTTTGGTCGAGTTGCCTGTAATTTTCCTAGCATGAAACGCCAATGTGCTGTGTGTTTTATATCATTAGGAATACTCTGCCTAACCTCTTTTTTGTATGGAGTCAGAATACAAAATTTGGAAAGGCAGAAGGCAAAGCGAACCAAACCCAGAAAAATTTTAGGAAATTGCCAAACAAGAAACCTGAATGCTGCTGATTGAATACACCTGAAAATCCCATTTACACTGGATGTAGAGGGAATTCCTAGCTGTCCCCTTGGCAAAAGGGTAAAATGTCATGTTCCAAAACACAAAAACTCACCTTGGTCGAGTTTTCTGTAGATTTATAAGCATGAAACGCCAATGTGCTGTGTTTTTTATTTCATTAGGAATACTCTGCCTAACCTCTTTTGTGTATGCAGTCAGTATTTAAAATTTTGAAAGGAAGAAGGCAAAACAAATGCAAACCCAGAACAAATTTAGGTAATTGCCAATCAAGGAACCTGAATGCTGCTGATTGAATACACCTGAAAATCCCATTTACACTCAGTGTGGAGGGAATTCCTAGCTGTCCCCTCGTCAAAAGTGTCAAATTTCTTTTTCCAAAACACAAAAACTCACCTTGGTCGAGTTGCCTGTAGATTTCCTAGCATGAAACGCCAATGTGCTGTGTTTTTAAATTCATTATGAATACTCTAGCTAACCTTTTTTTTGTATAGAGTCAGAATACAAAATTTGGAAAGGAAGAAGGAGAATCAAAAGCAAAGTTAGAACAAATTTAGGAAATTGCCAATCAAGACACCCGAATGGTGCCGAAAGAAAACACCTGAAAATCCCATTTACACTGGATGTAGAGGGAATTCCTAGCTGTGCCCTTGGCAAAAGGGTAAAATGTCATGTTCCAAAACACAAAAACTCACCTTGGTCGAGTTTTCTGTAGATTTATAAGCATGAAACGCCAATGTGCTGTGTTTTTTATTTCATTAGGAATACTCTGCCTAACCTCTTTTGTGTATGCAGTCAGTATTCAGTATTCAAAATTGTAAAAGGAAGAAGCCAAAACAAACGCAAACTCGGAACAAATTGAGGAAATTGCCAATCAAGGAACCTGAATGCTGCTGATTGGATCAACCTAAAAATCCCTTTTACACTCGATGTGGAGGGAAATCCTTGCTGTCCCCTCGGCAAAATGATTACATTTCTGTTTCCAAAAACAAAAACTCACTTTGGTCGAGTTGCCTGTAATTTTCCTAGCATGAAACGCCAATGTGCTGTGTGTTTTATATCATTATGACTACTCTGCCTAACCTCTTTTTTGTATGGAGTCAGAATACAAAATTTGGAAAGGCAGAAGGCAAAGCCAACCAAACCCAGAACAAATTTAGGAAATTGCCAAACAAGAAACCTGAATGCTGCTGATTGAATACACCTGAAAATCCCATTTACACTCGATGTAGAGGGAATTCCTAGCTGTCCCCTTGGCAAAAGGGTAAAATGTCATGTTCCAAAACACAAAAACTCACCTTGGTCGAGTTTTCTGTAGATTTATAAGCATGAAACGCCAATGTGCTGTGTTTTTTATTTCATTAGGAATACTCTGCCTAACCTCTTTTGTGTATGCAGTCAGTATTTAAAATTTTGAAAGGAAGAAGGCAAAACAAATGCAAACCCAGAACAAATTTAGGTAATTGCCAATCAAGGAACCTGAATGCTGCTGATTGAATACAACTGAAAATCCCATTTACACTCAGTGTGGAGGGAATTCCTAGCTGTCCCCTCGTCAAAAGGGTAAAATTTCTTTTTCCAAAACACAAACACTCACCTTGGTCGAGTTGCCTGTAGATTTCCTAGCATGAAAGGCCAATGTGCTGTGTTTTTCATTTCATTAGGAATACTCTGCCAAACCTCTCTTTTGTAAGGAGTAAGAATACAAATTTTGGAAAGGAAGAAGGAGAATCAAAAGCAAAGTTAGAACAAATTTAGGAAATTGCCAATCAAGACACCCGAATGGTGCCGAAAGAATACACCTGAAAAGCCCATTTACACTTCATGTGGAGAGAATTCCTAGCTGAACCCTCGGTAAAAATGTAAAAGTTCTTTTTCCGAAACACAAAAACTCACTTTGGTCGAGATTTCTGTAGTTTTATAAGCATGAAAAGCCAAAGCGGTGTGTTTTTTATTTCATTTAGGGATACTCTGCCTAACCTCTTTTTTGCATGGAGTCAGAATACCAAATTTGGAAAGGAAGAAGGCAAAACAAACGCAAACCCAGAACAAATTTTAGGAAATTGCCAATCAAGGAACCTGAATGCTATGATTGAATACACCTGAAAATCCCATTCACACTGGATGTGGAGGGAATTCCTAGCAGTCCCCTCGGCAAAATGGTTACATTTCTTTATCCAAAACACAAAATCTCACCTTGGTCGAGTTTTCTGTAGATTTATATGAATGAAACGCAAATGTGCTGTTCTTTTATTTCATTATAAATACTCTGCCTAACCTCTTTTTAGTATGGATTCAGAATACAAAATTTGGAAAGGAAGAAGGCAAAAGAAACGCAAACCCAGAACAAATTTAGGAAATTGCCAAACAAGAAACCTGAATGCTGCTGATTGAATACACCTGAAAATCCCATTTACACTCGAGGTAGAGGGAATTCCTAGCTGTCCCCTTGGCAAAAGGGTAAAATGTCATGTTCCAAAACACAAAAACTCACTTTGGTCGAGTTTTCTGTAGATTTATATGGATGAAACGCTAATGTGCTGTGTTTTTTATTTCATTATGAATACTCTGCCTAACCTCTTTTGTGTATGCAGTCAGTATTCAGTATTCAAAATTGTAAAAGGAAGAAGCCAAAACAAACGCAAACTCGGAACAAATTGAGGAAATTGCCAATCAAGGAACCTGAATGCTGCTGATTGGATCAACCTAAAAATCCCTTTTACACTCGATGTGGAGGGAAATCCTTGCTGTCCCCTCGGCAAAATGATTACATTTCTGTTTCCAAAACACGAAAACTCACTTTGGTCGGGTTGCCTGTAAATTTCCTAGCATGAAACGCCAATGTGCTGTGTGTTTTATATCATTATGACTACTCTGCCTAACCTCTTTTTTGTATGGAGTCAGAATACAAAATTTGGAAAGGCAGAAGGCAAAGCCAACCAAACCCAGAACAAATTTAGGAAATTGCCAAACAAGAAACCTGAATGCTGCTGATTGAATACACCTGAAAATCCCATTTACACTCGAGGTAGAGGGAATTCCTAGCTGTCCCCTTGGCAAAAGGGTAAAATGTCATGTTCCAAAACACAAAAACTCACCTTGGTCGAGTTTTCTGTAGATTTATAAGCATGAAACGCCAATGTGCTGTGTTTTTTATTTCATTAGGAATACTCTGCCTAACCTCTTTTGTGTATGCAGTCAGTATTTAAAATTTTGAAAGGAAGAAGGCAAAACAAATGCAAACCCAGAACAAATTTAGGTAATTGCCAATCAAGGAACCTGAATGCTGCTGATTGAATACACCTGAAAATCCCATTTACACTCAGTGTGGAGGGAATTCCTAGCTGTCCCCTCGTCAAAAGGGTAAAATTTCTTTTTCCAAAACACAAAAACTCACCTTGGTCGAGTTGCCTGTAGATTTCCTAGCATGAAAGGCCAATGTGCTGTGTTTTTCATTTCATTAGGAATGCTCTGCCGAACCTCTCTTTTGTAAGGAGTAAGAATACAAATTTTGGAAAGGAAGAAGGAGAATCAAAAGCAAAGTTAGAACAAATTTAGGAAATTGCCAATCAAGACACCCGAATGCTGCCGAAAGAATACACCTGAAAAGCCCATTTACACTTCATGTGGAGAGAATTCCTAGCTGAACCCTCGGTAAAAATGTAAAAGTTCTTTTTCCAAAACACAAAAACTCACTTTGGTCGAGATTTCTGTAGTTTTATAAGCATGAAAAGCCAAAGCGGTGTGTTTTTTATTTCATTTAGGGATACTCTGCCTAACCTCTTTTTTGCATGGAGTCAGAATACCAAATTTGGAAAGGAAGAAGGCAAAACAAACGCAAACCCAGAACAAATTTTAGGAAATTGCCAATCAAGGAACCTGAATGCTGGTTAAAATATACACCTGAAAATCCCATTCACACTGGATGTGGAGGGAATTCCTAGCAGTCCCCTCGGCAAAATGGTTACATTTCTTTTTCCAAAACACAAAATCTCACCTTGGTCAAGTTTTCTAGATTTATATGAATGAAACGCAAATGTGCTATTCTTTTATTTCATTATAAATACTCTGCCTAACCTCTTTTTATCATGGATTCAGAATACAAAATTTGGAAAGGAAGAAGGCAAAAGAAACGCAAACCCAGAACAAATTTTGGAAGTTGCCAATCAAGGAACCTGAATTCTGCTGATTGAATACACCTGAAAATCCCATTAACCTTTGATTTGGAGAGAATTCCTAGCTGTCCCCTAGGCAAAGTGTAAAATTTCATGTTCCAAAAACCAAAATCTCAACTTGGTCGAGTTTTCTGTAGATTTTTAAGCATGAGAAGCCAATGTGCTGTGTTGTTTTATTTCATTATGTATACTCTGCCTAACCTCTTTTGTGTATGCAGTCAGTATTCAAAATTGTTAAAGGAAGAAGCCAAAACTACGCAAACTCGGAACAAATTTAGGACATTGCCAATCAAGGAACCTGAATGCTGCTGATTGAATACACCTGAAAATCCCAATTACACTCAGTGTGGAGGGAAATCCTTACTGTCCCCTCGGCAAAATGATTACATTTCTGTTTCCAAAACATGAAAACTCACTTTGGTCGGGTTGCCTGTAAATTTACTAGCATGAAACGCCAATGTGCTGTGTGTTTTATATCATTATGAATACTCTGCCTAACCTCTTTTTTGTATGCAGTCAGTATTCAAAATTGTTAAAGGAAGAAGCAAAAACAACACAAACTTGGAACAAATGTAGGACATTGCCAATCAAGGAACCTGAATGCTGCTGATTGGATCAACCTAAAAATCCCTATTACACTCGATGTGGAGGGAAATCCTTGCTGTCCCCTCGGCAAAATGATTACATTTCTGTTTCCAAAAACAGAAACTCACTTTGGTCGAGTTGCCTGTAATTTTCCTAGCATGAAACGCCAATGTGCTGTGTGTTTTATATCATTAGGAATACTCTGCCTAACCTCTTTTTTGTATGGAGTCAGAATACAAAATTTGGAAAGGCAGAAGGCAAAGCCAACCAAACCCAGAACAAATTTAGGAAATTGCCAAACAAGAAACCTGAATGCTGCTGATTGAATACACCTGAAAATCCCATTTACACTCGATGTAGAGGGAATTCCTAGCTGTCCCCTTGGCAAAAGGGTAAAATGTCATGTTCCAAAACACAAAAACTCAACTTGGTCGAGTTTTCTGTAGATTTATATGGATGAAACGCCAATGTGCTGTGTTTTTTATTTCATTATGAATACTCTGCCTAACCTCTTTTGTGTATGCAGTCAGTATTCAGTATTCAAAATTGTAAAAGGAAGAAGCCAAAACAAACGCAAACTCGGAACAAATTGAGGAAATTGCCAATCAAGGAACCTGAATGCTGCTGATTGGATCAACCTAAAAATCCCTTTTACACTCGATGTGGAGGGAAATCCTTGCTGTCCCCTCGGCAAAATGATTACATTTCTGTTTCCAAAACACGAAAACTCACTTTGGTCGGGTTGCCTGTAAATTTCCTAGCATGAAACGCCAATGTGCTGTGTGTTTTATATCATTATGAATACTCTGCCTAACCTCTTTTTTGTATGGAGTCAGAATACAAAATTTGGAAAGGCAGAAGGCAAAGCCAACCAAACCCAGAACAAATTTAGGAAATTGCCAAACAAGAAACCTGAATGCTGCTGATTGAATACACCTGAAAATCCCATTTACACTCGAGGTAGAGGGAATTCCTAGCTGTCCCCTTGGCAAAAGGGTAAAATGTCATGTTCCAAAACACAAAAACTCACCTTGGTCGAGTTTTCTGTAGATTTATAAGCATGAAACGCCAATGTGCTGTGTTTTTTATTTCATTAGGAATACTCTGCCTAACCTCTTTTGTGTATGCAGTCAGTATTTAAAATTTTGAAAGGAAGAAGGCAAAACAAATGCAAACCCAGAACAAATTTAGGTAATTGCCAATCAAGGAACCTGAATGCTGCTGATTGAATACACCTGAAAATCCCATTTACACTCAGTGTGGATGGAATTCCTAGCTGTCCCCTCGTCAAAAGTGTAAAATTTCTTTTTCCAAAACACAAAAACTCACCTTGGTCGAGTTGCCTGTAGATTTCCTAGCATGAAATGCCAATGTGCTGTGTTTTTCATTTCATTAGGAATACTCTGCCGAACCTCTCTTTTGTAAGGAGTAAGAATACAAATTTTGGAAAGGAAGAAGGAGAATCAAAAGCAAAGTTAGAACAAATTTAGGAAATTGCCAATCAAGACACCCGAATGGTGCCGAAAGAATACACCTGAAAAGCCCATTTACACTTCATGTGGAGAGAATTCCTAGCTGAACCCTCGGTAAAAATGTAAAAGTTCTTTTTCCAAAACACAAAAACTCACTTTGGTCGAGATTTCTGTAGTTTTATAAGCATGAAAAGCCAAAGCGGTGTGTTTTTTATTTCATTTAGGGATACTCTGCCTAACCTCTTTTTTGCATGGAGTCAGAATTCCAAATTTGGATGGAAGAAGGCAAAACAAACGCAAACCCAGAACAAATTTTAGGAAATTGCCAATCAAGGAACCTGAATGCTATGATTGAATACACCTGAAAATCCCATTCACACTGGATGTGGAGGGAATTCCTAGCAGTCCCCTCGGCAAAATGGTTACATTTCTTTTTCCAAAACACAAAATCTCACCTTGGTCGAGTTTTCTGTAGATTTATATGAATGAAACGCAAATGTGCTGTTCTTTTATTTCATTATAAATACTCTGCCTAACCTCTTTTTAGTATGGATTCAGAATACAAAATTTGGAAAGGAAGAAGGCAAAAGAAACGCAAACCCAGAACAAATTTAAGAAATTGCCAAACAAGAAACCTGAATGCTGCTGATTGAATACACCTGAAAATCCCATTTACACTCGAGGTAGAGGGAATTCCTAGCTGTTCCCTTGGCAAAAGGGTAAAATGTCATGTTCCAAAACACAAAAACTCACCTTGGTCGAGTTTTCTGTAGATTTATATGGATGAAACGCTAATGTGCTGTGTTTTTTATTTCATTATGAATAGTCTGCCTAACCTCTTTTGTGTATGCAGTCAGTATTCAGTATTCAAAATTGTAAAAGGAAGAAGCCAAAACAAACGCAAACTCGGAACAAATTGAGGAAATTGCCAATCAAGGAACCTGAATGCTGCTGATTGGATCAACCTAAAAATCCCTTTTACACTCGATGTGGAGGGAAATCCTTGCTGTCCCCTCGGCAAAATGATTACATTTCTGTTTCCAAAACACGAAAACTCACTTTGGTCGAGTTGCCTGTAATTTTCCTAGCATGAAACGCCAATGTGCTGTGTGTTTTATATCATTAGGAATACTCTGCCTAACCTCTTTTTTGTATGGAGTCAGAATACAAAATTTGGAAAGGCAGAAGGCAAAGCCAACCAAACCCAGAACAAATTTAGGAAATTGCCAAACAAGAAACCTGAATGCTGCTGATTGAATACACCTGAAAATCCCATTTACACTCGAGGTAGAGGGAATTCCTAGCTGTCCCCTTGGCAAAAGGGTAAAATGTCATGTTCCAAAACACAAAAACTCACCTTGGTCGAGTTTTCTGTAGATTTATAAGCATGAAACGCCAATGTGCTGTGTTTTTTATTTCATTAGGAATACTCTGCCTAACCTCTTTTGTGTATGCAGTCAGTATTTAAAATTTTGAAAGGAAGAAGGCAAAACAAATGCAAACCCAGAACAAATTTAGGTAATTGCCAATCAAGGAACCTGAATGCTGCTGATTGAATACACCTGAAAATCCCATTTACACTCAGTGTGGAGGGAATTCCTAGCTGTCCCCTCGTCAAAAGGGTAAAATTTCTTTTTCCAAAACACAAAAACTCACCTTGGTCGAGTTGCCTGTAGATTTCCTAGCATGAAAGGCCAATGTGCTGTGTTTTTCATTTCATTAGGAATGCTCTGCCGAACCTCTCTTTTGTAAGGAGTAAGAATACAAATTTTGGAAAGGAAGAAGGAGAATCAAAAGCAAAGTTAGAACAAATTTAGGAAATTGCCAATCAAGACACCCGAATGCTGCCGAAAGAATACACCTGAAAAGCCCATTTACACTTCATGTGGAGAGAATTCCTAGCTGAACCCTCGGTAAAAATGTAAAAGTTCTTTTTCCAAAACACAAAAACTCACTTTGGTCGAGATTTCTGTAGTTTTATAAGCATGAAAAGCCAAAGCGGTGTGTTTTTTATTTCATTTAGGGATACTCTGCCTAACCTCTTTTTTGCATGGAGTCAGAATACCAAATTTGGAAAGGAAGAAGGCAAAACAAACGCAAACCCAGAACAAATTTTAGGAAATTGCCAATCAAGGAACCTGAATGCTGGTTAAAATATACACCTGAAAATCCCATTCACACTGGATGTGGAGGGAATTCCTAGCAGTCCCCTCGGCAAAATGGTTACATTTCTTTTTCCAAAACACAAAATCTCACCTTGGTCAAGTTTTCTAGATTTATATGAATGAAACGCAAATGTGCTATTCTTTTATTTCATTATAAATACTCTGCCTAACCTCTTTTTATCATGGATTCAGAATACAAAATTTGGAAAGGAAGAAGGCAAAAGAAACGCAAACCCAGAACAAATTTTGGAAGTTGCCAATCAAGGAACCTGAATTCTGCTGATTGAATACACCTGAAAATCCCATTAACCTTTGATTTGGAGAGAATTCCTAGCTGTCCCCTAGGCAAAGTGTAAAATTTCATGTTCCAAAAACCAAAATCTCAACTTGGTCGAGTTTTCTGTAGATTTATAAGCATGAGAAGCCAATGTGCTGTGTTGTTTTATTTCATTATGTATACTCTGCCTAACCTCTTTTGTGTATGCAGTCAGTATTCAAAATTGTTAAAGGAAGAAGCCAAAACTACGCAAACTCGGAACAAATTTAGGACATTGCCAATCAAGGAACCTGAATGCTGCTGATTGAATACACCTGAAAATCCCAATTACACTCAGTGTGGAGGGAAATCCTTACTGTCCCCTCGGCAAAATGATTACATTTCTGTTTCCAAAACATGAAAACTCACTTTGGTCGGGTTGCCTGTAAATTTACTAGCATGAAACGCCAATGTGCTGTGTGTTTTATATCATTATGAATACTCTGCCTAACCTCTTTTGTGTATGCAGTCAGTATTCAAAATTGTTAAAGAAAGAAGCAAAAACAACACAAACTTGGAACAAATGTAGGACATTGCCAATCAAGGAACCTGAATGCTGCTGATTGGATCAACCTAAAAATCCCTATTACACTCGATGTGGAGGGAAATCCTTGCTGTCCCCTCGGCAAAATGATTACATTTCTGTTTCCAAAAACAGAAACTCACTTTGGTCGAGTTGCCTGTAATTTTCCTAGCATGAAACGCCAATGTGCTGTGTGTTTTATATCATTAGGAATACTCTGCCTAACCTCTTTTTTGTATGGAGTCAGAATACAAAATTTGGAAAGGCAGAAGGCAAAGCCAACCAAACCCAGAACAAATTTAGGAAATTGCCAAACAAGAAACCTGAATGCTGCTGATTGAATACACCTGAAAATCCCATTTACACTCGAGGTAGAGGGAATTCCTAGCTGTCCCCTTGGCAAAAGGGTAAAATGTCATGTTCCAAAACACAAAAACTCACCTTGGTCGAGTTTTCTGTAGATTTATATGGATGAAACGCCAATGTGCTGTGTTTTTTATTTCATTATGAATACTCTGCCTAACCTCTTTTGTGTATGCAGTCAGTATTCAGTATTCAAAATTGTAAAAGGAAGAAGCCAAAACAAACGCAAACTCGGAACAAATTGAGGAAATTGCCAATCAAGGAACCTGAATGCTGCTGATTGGATCAACCTAAAAATCCCTTTTACACTCGATGTGGAGGGAAATCCTTGCTGTCCCCTCGGCAAAATGATTACATTTCTGTTTCCAAAACACGAAAACTCACTTTGGTCGGGTTGCCTGTAAATTTCCTAGCATGAAACGCCAATGTGCTGTGTGTTTTATATCATTATGAATACTCTGCCTAACCTCTTTTT
This sequence comes from Sylvilagus floridanus, assembly GCA_949820135.1. Classification (NCBI taxonomy): domain Eukaryota; kingdom Metazoa; phylum Chordata; class Mammalia; order Lagomorpha; family Leporidae; genus Sylvilagus; species Sylvilagus floridanus. The sequence goes on along the minus strand of OX463234.1, from coordinate 22,410,103 downwards.
TGTATGGAGTCAGAATACAAAATTTGGAAAGGCAGAAGGCAAAGCCAACCAAACCCAGAACAAATTTAGGAAATTGCCAAACAAGAAACCTGAATGCTGCTGATTGAATACACCTGAAAATCCCATTTACACTCGAGGTAGAGGGAATTCCTAGCTGTCCCCTTGGCAAAAGGGTAAAATGTCATGTTCCAAAACACAAAAACTCACCTTGGTCGAGTTTTCTGTAGATTTATAAGCATGAAACGCCAATGTGCTGTGTTTTTTATTTCATTAGGAATACTCTGCCTAACCTCTTTTGTGTATGCAGTCAGTATTTAAAATTTTGAAAGGAAGAAGGCAAAACAAATGCAAACCCAGAACAAATTTAGGTAATTGCCAATCAAGGAACCTGAATGCTGCTGATTGAATACACCTGAAAATCCCATTTACACTCAGTGTGGAGGGAATTCCTAGCTGTCCCCTCGTCAAAAGGGTAAAATTTCTTTTTCCAAAACACAAAAACTCACCTTGGTCGAGTTGCCTGTAGATTTCCTAGCATGAAAGGCCAATGTGCTGTGTTTTTCATTTCATTAGGAATGCTCTGCCGAACCTCTCTTTTGTAAGGAGTAAGAATACAAATTTTGGAAAGGAAGAAGGAGAATCAAAAGCAAAGTTAGAACAAATTTAGGAAATTGCCAATCAAGACACCCGAATGCTGCCGAAAGAATACACCTGAAAAGCCCATTTACACTTCATGTGGAGAGAATTCCTAGCTGAACCCTCGGTAAAAATGTAAAAGTTCTTTTTCCAAAACACAAAAACTCACTTTGGTCGAGATTTCTGTAGTTTTATAAGCATGAAAAGCCAAAGCGGTGTGTTTTTTATTTCATTTAGGGATACTCTGCCTAACCTCTTTTTTGCATGGAGTCAGAATACCAAATTTGGAAAGGAAGAAGGCAAAACAAACGCAAACCCAGAACAAATTTTAGGAAATTGCCAATCAAGGAACCTGAATGCTGGTTAAAATATACACCTGAAAATCCCATTCACACTGGATGTGGAGGGAATTCCTAGCAGTCCCCTCGGCAAAATGGTTACATTTCTTTTTCCAAAACACAAAATCTCACCTTGGTCAAGTTTTCTAGATTTATATGAATGAAACGCAAATGTGCTATTCTTTTATTTCATTATAAATACTCTGCCTAACCTCTTTTTATCATGGATTCAGAATACAAAATTTGGAAAGGAAGAAGGCAAAAGAAACGCAAACCCAGAACAAATTTTGGAAGTTGCCAATCAAGGAACCTGAATTCTGCTGATTGAATACACCTGAAAATCCCATTAACCTTTGATTTGGAGAGAATTCCTAGCTGTCCCCTAGGCAAAGTGTAAAATTTCATGTTCCAAAAACCAAAATCTCAACTTGGTCGAGTTTTCTGTAGATTTATAAGCATGAGAAGCCAATGTGCTGTGTTGTTTTATTTCATTATGTATACTCTGCCTAACCTCTTTTGTGTATGCAGTCAGTATTCAAAATTGTTAAAGGAAGAAGCCAAAACTACGCAAACTCGGAACAAATTTAGGACATTGCCAATCAAGGAACCTGAATGCTGCTGATTGAATACACCTGAAAATCCCAATTACACTCAGTGTGGAGGGAAATCCTTACTGTCCCCTCGGCAAAATGATTACATTTCTGTTTCCAAAACATGAAAACTCACTTTGGTCGGGTTGCCTGTAAATTTACTAGCATGAAACGCCAATGTGCTGTGTGTTTTATATCATTATGAATACTCTGCCTAACCTCTTTTTTGTATGCAGTCAGTATTCAAAATTGTTAAAGGAAGAAGCAAAAACAACACAAACTTGGAACAAATGTAGGACATTGCCAATCAAGGAACCTGAATGCTGCTGATTGGATCAACCTAAAAATCCCTATTACACTCGATGTGGAGGGAAATCCTTGCTGTCCCCTCGGCAAAATGATTACATTTCTGTTTCCAAAAACAGAAACTCACTTTGGTCGAGTTGCCTGTAATTTTCCTAGCATGAAACGCCAATGTGCTGTGTGTTTTATATCATTAGGAATACTCTGCCTAACCTCTTTTTTGTATGGAGTCAGAATACAAAATTTGGAAAGGCAGAAGGCAAAGCCAACCAAACCCAGAACAAATTTAGGAAATTGCCAAACAAGAAACCTGAATGCTGCTGATTGAATACACCTGAAAATCCCATTTACACTCGATGTAGAGGGAATTCCTAGCTGTCCCCTTGGCAAAAGGGTAAAATGTCATGTTCCAAAACACAAAAACTCAACTTGGTCGAGTTTTCTGTAGATTTATATGGATGAAACGCCAATGTGCTGTGTTTTTTATTTCATTATGAATACTCTGCCTAACCTCTTTTGTGTATGCAGTCAGTATTCAGTATTCAAAATTGTAAAAGGAAGAAGCCAAAACAAACGCAAACTCGGAACAAATTGAGGAAATTGCCAATCAAGGAACCTGAATGCTGCTGATTGGATCAACCTAAAAATCCCTTTTACACTCGATGTGGAGGGAAATCCTTGCTGTCCCCTCGGCAAAATGATTACATTTCTGTTTCCAAAACACGAAAACTCACTTTGGTCGGGTTGCCTGTAAATTTCCTAGCATGAAACGCCAATGTGCTGTGTGTTTTATATCATTATGAATACTCTGCCTAACCTCTTTTTTGTATGGAGTCAGAATACAAAATTTGGAAAGGCAGAAGGCAAAGCCAACCAAACCCAGAACAAATTTAGGAAATTGCCAAACAAGAAACCTGAATGCTGCTGATTGAATACACCTGAAAATCCCATTTACACTCGAGGTAGAGGGAATTCCTAGCTGTCCCCTTGGCAAAAGGGTAAAATGTCATGTTCCAAAACACAAAAACTCACCTTGGTCGAGTTTTCTGTAGATTTATAAGCATGAAACGCCAATGTGCTGTGTTTTTTATTTCATTAGGAATACTCTGCCTAACCTCTTTTGTGTATGCAGTCAGTATTTAAAATTTTGAAAGGAAGAAGGCAAAACAAATGCAAACCCAGAACAAATTTAGGTAATTGCCAATCAAGGAACCTGAATGCTGCTGATTGAATACACCTGAAAATCCCATTTACACTCAGTGTGGAGGGAATTCCTAGCTGTCCCCTCGTCAAAAGGGTAAAATTTCTTTTTCCAAAACACAAAAACTCACCTTGGTCGAGTTGCCTGTAGATTTCCTAGCATGAAAGGCCAATGTGCTGTGTTTTTCATTTCATTAGGAATACTCTGCCGAACCTCTCTTTTGTAAGGAGTAAGAATACAAATTTTGGAAAGGAAGAAGGAGAATCAAAAGCAAAGTTAGAACAAATTTAGGAAATTGCCAATCAAGACACCCGAATGGTGCCGAAAGAATACACCTGAAAAGCCCATTTACACTTCATGTGGAGAGAATTCCTAGCTGAACCCTCGGTAAAAATGTAAAAGTTCTTTTTCCAAAACACAAAAACTCACTTTGGTCGAGATTTCTGTAGTTTTATAAGCATGAAAAGCCAAAGCGGTGTGTTTTTTATTTCATTTAGGGATACTCTGCCTAACCTCTTTTTTGCATGGAGTCAGAATTCCAAATTTGGATGGAAGAAGGCAAAACAAACGCAAACCCAGAACAAATTTTAGGAAATTGCCAATCAAGGAACCTGAATGCTATGATTGAATACACCTGAAAATCCCATTCACACTGGATGTGGAGGGAATTCCTAGCAGTCCCCTCGGCAAAATGGTTACATTTCTTTTTCCAAAACACAAAATCTCACCTTGGTCGAGTTTTCTGTAGATTTATATGAATGAAACGCAAATGTGCTGTTCTTTTATTTCATTATAAATACTCTGCCTAACCTCTTTTTAGTATGGATTCAGAATACAAAATTTGGAAAGGAAGAAGGCAAAAGAAACGCAAACCCAGAACAAATTTAAGAAATTGCCAAACAAGAAACCTGAATGCTGCTGATTGAATACACCTGAAAATCCCATTTACACTCGAGGTAGAGGGAATTCCTAGCTGTTCCCTTGGCAAAAGGGTAAAATGTCATGTTCCAAAACACAAAAACTCACCTTGGTCGAGTTTTCTGTAGATTTATATGGATGAAACGCTAATGTGCTGTGTTTTTTATTTCATTATGAATAGTCTGCCTAACCTCTTTTGTGTATGCAGTCAGTATTCAGTATTCAAAATTGTAAAAGGAAGAAGCCAAAACAAACGAAACTCGGAACAAATTGAGGAAATTGCCAATCAAGGAACCTGAATGCTGCTGATTGGATCAACCTAAAAATCCCTTTTACACTCGATGTGGAGGGAAATCCTTGCTGTTCCCTCGGCAAAATGATTACATTTCTGTTTCCAAAACACGAAAACTCACTTTGGTCGAGTTGCCTGTAATTTTCCTAGCATGAAACGCCAATGTGCTGTGTGTTTTATATCATTAGGAATACTCTGCCTAACCTCTTTTTTGTATGGAGTCAGAATACAAAATTTGGAAAGGCAGAAGGCAAAGCCAAACAAACCCAGAACAAATTTAGGAAATTGCCAAACAAGAAACCTGAATGCTGCTGATTGAATACACCTGAAAATCCCATTTTCACTCGATGTAGAGGGAATTCCTAGCTGTCCCCTTGGCAAAAGGGTAAAATGTCATGTTCCAAAACACAAAAACTCACCTTGGTCGAGTTTTCTGTAGATTTATAAGCATGAAACGCCAATGTGCTGTGTTTTTTATTTCATTAGGAATACTCTGCCTAACCTCTTTTGTGTATGCAGTCAGTATTTAAAATTTTGAAAGGAAGAAGGCAAAACAAATGCAAACCCAGAACAAATTTAGGTAATTGCCAATCAAGGAACCTGAATGCTGCTGATTGAATACACCTGAAAATCCCATTTACACTCAGTGTGGAGGGAATTCCTAGCTGTCCCCTCGTCAAAAGGGTAAAATTTCTTTTTCCAAAACACAAAAACTCACCTTGGTCGAGTTGCCTGTAGATTTCCTAGCATGAAAGGCCAATGTGCTGTGTTTTTCATTTCATTAGGAATACTCTGCCGAACCTCTCTTTTGTAAGGAGTAAGAATACAAATTTTGGAAAGGAAGAAGGAGAATCAAAAGCAAAGTTAGAACAAATTTAGGAAATTGCCAATCAAGACACCCGAATGGTGCCGAAAGAATACACCTGAAAAGCCCATTTACACTTCATGTGGAGAGAATTCCTAGCTGAACCCTCGGTAAAAATGTAAAAGTTCTTTTTCCAAAACACAAAAACTCACTTTGGTCGAGATTTCTGTAGTTTTATAAGCATGAAAAGCCAAAGCGGTGTGTTTTTTATTTCATTTAGGGATACTCTGCCTAACCTCTTTTTTGCATGGAGTCAGAATTCCAAATTTGGACGGAAGAAGGCAAAACAAACGCAAACCCAGAACAAATTTTAGGAAATTGCCAATCAAGGAACCTGAATGCTATGATTGAATACACCTGAAAATCCCATTCACACTGGATGTGGAGGGAATTCCTAGCAGTCCCCTCGGCAAAATGGTTACATTTCTTTTTCCAAAACACAAAATCTCACCTTGGTCGAGTTTTCTGTAGATTTATATGAATGAAACGCAAATGTGCTGTTCTTTTATTTCATTATAAATACTCTGCCTAACCTCTTTTTAGTATGGATTCAGAATACAAAATTTGGAAAGGAAGAAGGCAAAAGAAACGCAAACCCAGAACAAATTTAAGAAATTGCCAAACAAGAAACCTGAATGCTGCTGATTGAATACACCTGAAAATCCCATTTACACTCGAGGTAGAGGGAATTCCTAGCTGTTCCCTTGGCAAAAGGGTAAAATGTCATGTTCCAAAACACAAAAACTCACCTTGGTCGAGTTTTCTGTAGATTTATATGGATGAAACGCTAATGTGCTGTGTTTTTTATTTCATTATGAATAGTCTGCCTAACCTCTTTTGTGTATGCAGTCAGTATTCAGTATTCAAAATTGTAAAAGGAAGAAGCCAAAACAAACGCAAACTCGGAACAAATTGAGGAAATTGCCAATCAAGGAACCTGAATGCTGCTGATTGGATCAACCTAAAAATCCCTTTTACACTCGATGTGGAGGGAAATCCTTGCTGTTCCCTCGGCAAAATGATTACATTTCTGTTTCCAAAACACGAAAACTCACTTTGGTCGAGTTGCCTGTAATTTTCCTAGCATGAAACGCCAATGTGCTGTGTGTTTTATATCATTAGGAATACTCTGCCTAACCTCTTTTTTGTATGGAGTCAGAATACAAAATTTGGAAAGGCAGAAGGCAAAGCCAAACAAACCCAGAACAAATTTAGGAAATTGCCAAACAAGAAACCTGAATGCTGCTGATTGAATACACCTGAAAATCCCATTTTCACTCGATGTAGAGGGAATTCCTAGCTGTCCCCTTGGCAAAAGGGTAAAATGTCATGTTCCAAAACACAAAAACTCACCTTGGTCGAGTTTTCTGTAGATTTATAAGCATGAAACGCCAATGTGCTGTGTTTTTTATTTCATTAGGAATACTCTGCCTAACCTCTTTTGTGTATGCAGTCAGTATTTAAAATTTTGAAAGGAAGAAGGCAAAACAAATGCAAACCCAGAACAAATTTAGGTAATTGCCAATCAAGGAACCTGAATGCTGCTGATTGAATACACCTGAAAATCCCATTTACACTCAGTGTGGAGGGAATTCCTAGCTGTCCCCTCGTCAAAAGGGTAAAATTTCTTTTTCCAAAACACAAAAACTCACCTTGGTCGAGTTGCCTGTAGATTTCCTAGCATGAAAGGCCAATGTGCTGTGTTTTTCATTTCATTAGGAATACTCTGCCGAACCTCTCTTTTGTAAGGAGTAAGAATACAAATTTTGGAAAGGAAGAAGGAGAATCAAAAGCAAAGTTAGAACAAATTTAGGAAATTGCCAATCAAGACACCCGAATGGTGCCGAAAGAATACACCTGAAAAGCCCATTTACACTTCATGTGGAGAGAATTCCTAGCTGAACCCTCGGTAAAAATGTAAAAGTTCTTTTTCCAAAACACAAAAACTCACTTTGGTCGAGATTTCTGTAGTTTTATAAGCATGAAAAGCCAAAGCGGTGTGTTTTTTATTTCATTTAGGGATACTCTGCCTAACCTCTTTTTTGCATGGAGTCAGAATACCAAATTTGGATGGAAGAAGGCAAAACAAACGCAAACCCAGAACAAATTTTAGGAAATTGCCAATCAAGGAACCTGAATGCTATGATTGAATACACCTGAAAATCCCATTCACACTGGATGTGGAGGGAATTCCTAGCAGTCCCCTCGGCAAAATGGTTACATTTCTTTTTCCAAAACACAAAATCTCACCTTGGTCGAGTTTTCTGTAGATTTATATGAATGAACGCGAATGTGCTGTTCTTTTATTTCTTTATAAATACTCTGCCTAACCTCTTTTTAGTATGGATTCAGAATACAAAATTTGGAAAGGAAGAAGGCAAAAGAAACGCAAACCCAGAACAAATTTTGGAAGTTGCCAATCAAGGAACCTGAATGCTGCTGATTGAATACACCTGAAAATCCCATTCACCTTTGATTTGGAGAGAATTCCTAGCTGTCCCCTAGGCAAAGTGTAAAATTTCATGTTCCAAAAACCAAAATTTCAACTTGGTCGAGTTTTCTGGAGATTTATAAGCATGAGAAGCCAATGTGCTGTGTTGTTTTATTTCATTATGAATACTCTGCCTAACCTCTTTTGTGTATGCAGTCAGTATTCAAAATTGTTAAAGGAAGAAGCAAAAACAACGCAAACTTGGAACAAATGTAGGACATTGCCAATCAAGGAACCTGAATGCTGCTGATTGAATACACCTAAAAATCCCAATTACACTCAGTGTGGAGGGAAATCCTTACTGTCCCCTTGGCAAAATGATTACATTTCTGTTTCCAAAACACGAAAACTCACTTTGGTCGGGTCGCCTGTAAATTTCCTAGCATGAAACGCCAATGTGCTGTGTGTTTTATATCATTATGAATACTCTGCCTAACCTCTTTTTTGTATGGAGTCAGAATACAAAATTTGGAAAGGCAGAAGGCAAAGCCAACCAAACCCAGAACAAATTTAGGAAATTGCCAAACAAGAAACCTGAATGCTGCTGATTGAATACACCTGAAAATCCCATTTACACTCGATGTAGAGGGAATTCCTAGCTGTCCCCTTGGCAAAAGGGTAAAATTTCAAGTTCCAAAACACAAAAACTCACCTTGGTTGAGTTTTCTGTAGATTTATAAGCATGAAACGCCAATGTGCTGTGTTTTTTATTTCATTAGGAATACTCTGCCTAACCTCTTTTGTGTATGCAGTAAGTATTTAAAATTTTAAAGGAAGAAGGCAAAGCAAATGCAAACCCAGAACAAATTTAGGTAATTGCCAATCAAGGAACCTGAATGCTGCTGATTGAATACACCTGAAAATCCCATTTACACTCAGTGTGGAGGGAATTCCTAGCTGTCCCCTCGTCAAAAGGGTAAAATTTCTTTTTCCAAAACACAAAAACTCAACTTGGTCGAGTTGCCTGTAGATTTCCTAGCATGAAACGCCAATGTGCTGTGTTTTTCATTTCATTAGGAATACTCTGCCGAACCTCTCTTTTGTAAGGAGTAAGAATACAAATTTTGGAAAGGAAGAAAGAGAATCAAAAGCAAAGTTAGAACAAATTTAGGAAATTGCCAATCAAGACACCCGAATGGTGCCGAAAGAATACACCTGAAAAGCCCATTTACACTTCATGTGGAGAGAATTCCTAGCTGAACCCTCGGTAAAAATGTAAAAGTTCTTTTTCCAAAACACAAAAACTCACTTTGGTCGAGATTTCTGTAGTTTTATAAGCATGAAAAGCCAAAGCGGTGTGTTTTTTATTTCATTTAGGGATACTCTGCCTAACCTCTTTTTTGCATAGAGTCAGAATACCAAATTTGGAAAGGAAGAAGGCAAAACAAACGCAAACCCAGAACAAATTTTAGGAAATTGCCAATCAAGGAACCTGAATGCTATGATTGAATACACCTGAAAATCCCATTCACACTGGATGTGGAGGGAATTCCTAGCAGTCCCCTCGGCAAAATGGTTACATTTCTTTTTCCAAAACACAAAATCTCACCTTGGTCGAGTTTTCTGTAGATTTATATGAATGAAACGCAAATGTGCTGTTCTTTTATTTCATTATAAATACTCTGCCTAACCTCTTTTTAGTATGGATTCAGAATACAAAATTTGGAAAGGAAGAAGGCAAAAGAAACGCAAACCCAGAACAAATTTTGGAAGTTGCCAATCAAGGAACCTGAATGCTGCTGATTGAATACACCTGAAAATCCCATTCACCTTTGATTTGGAGAGAATTCCTAGCTGTCCCCTAGGCAAAGTGTAAAATTTCATGTTCCAAAAACCAAAATCTCAACTTGGTCGAGTTTTCTGTAGATTTATAAGCATGAGAAGCCAATGTGCTGTGTTGTTTTATTTCATTATGTATACTCTGCCTACCCTCTTTTGTGTATGCAGTCAGTATTCAAAATTGTTAAAGGAAGAAGCCAAAACTACGCAAACTCGGAACAAATTTAGGACATTGCCAATCAAGGAACCTGAATGCTGCTGATTGAATACACCTGAAAATCCCAATTACACTCAGTGTGGAGGGAAATCCTTACTGTCCCCTCGGCAAAATGATTACATTTCTGTTTCCAAAACACGAAAACTCACTTTGGTCGGGTTGCCTGTAAATTTCCTAGCATGAAACGCCAATGTGCTGTGTGTTTTATATCATTATGAATACTCTGCCTAACCTCTTTTTTGTATGGAGTCAGAATACAAAATTTGTAAAGGCAGAAGGCAAAGCCAACCAAACCCAGAACAAATTTAGGAAATTGCCAAACAAGAAACCTGAATGCTGCTGATTGAATACACCTGAAAATCCCATTTACACTCGATGTAGAGGGAATTCCTAGCTGTCCCCTTGGCAAAAGGGTAAAATGTCATGTTCCAAAACACAAAAACTCACCTTGGTCGAGTTTTCTGTAGATTTATAAGCATGAAACACCAATGTGCTGTGTTTTTTATTTCATTAGGAATACTCTGCCTAACCTCTTTGTGTATGCAGTCAGTATTTAAAATTTTGAAAGGAAGAAGGCAAAACAAATGCAAACCCAGAACAAATTTAGGTAATTGCCAATCAAGGAACCTGAATGCTGCTGATTGAATACACCTGAAAATCCCATTTACACTCAGTGTGGAGGGAATTCCTAGCTGTCCCCTCGTCAAAAGGGTAAAATTTCTTTTTCCAAAACACAAAAACTCACCTTGGTCGAGTTGCCTGTAGATTTCCTAGCATGAAAGGCCAATGTGCTGTGTTTTTCATTTCATTAGGAATATTCTGCCGAACCTCTCTTTTGTAAGGAGTAAGAATACAAATTTTGGAAAGGAAGAAGGAGAATCAAAAGCAAAGTTAGAACAAATTTAGGAAATTGCCAATCAAGACACCCGAATGGTGCCGAAAGAATACACCTGAAAAGCCCATTTACACTTCATGTGGAGAGAATTCCTAGCTGAACCCTCGGTAAAAATGTAAAAGTTCTTTTTCCAAAACACAAAAACTCACTTTGGTCGAGATTTCTGTAGTTTTATAAGCATGAAAAGCCAAAGCGGTGTGTTTTTTATTTCATTTAGGGATACTCTGCCTAACCTCTTTTTTGCATGGAGTCAGAATACCAAATTTGGAAAGGAAGAAGGCAAAACAAACGCAAACCCAGAACAAATTTTAGGAAATTGCCAATCAAGGAACCTGAATGCTATGATTGAATACACCTGAAAATCCCATTCACACTGGATGTGGAGGGAATTCCTAGCAGTCCCCTCGGCAAAATGGTTACATTTCTTTATCCAAAACACAAAATCTCACCTTGGTCGAGTTTTCTGTAGATTTATATGAATGAAACGCAAATGTGCTGTTCTTTTATTTCATTATAAATACTCTGCCTAACCTCTTTTTAGTATGGATTCAGAATACAAAATTTGGAAAGGAAGAAGGCAAAAGAAACGCAAACCCAGAACAAATTTTGGAAGTTGCCAATCAAGGAACCTGAATGCTGCTGATTGAATACACCTGAAAATCCCATTCACCTTTGATTTGGAGAGAATTCCTAGCTGTCCCCTAGGCAAAGTGTAAAATTTCATGTTCCAAAAACCAAAATCTCAACTTGGTCGAGTTTTCTGTAGATTTTTAAGCATGAGAAGCCAATGTGCTGTGTTGTTTTATTTCATTATGAATACTCTGCCTACCCTCTTTTGTGTATGCAGTCAGTATTCAAAATTGTTAAAGGAAGAAGCCAAAACAACGCAAACTCGGAACAAATGTAGGACATTGCCAATCAAGGAACCTGAATGCTGCTGATTGAATACACCTAAAAATCCCAATTACACTCAGTGTGGAGGGAAATCCTTACTGTCCCCTTGGCAAAATGATTACATTTCTGTTTCCAAAACACGAAAACTCACTTTGGTCGGGTTGCCTGTAAATTTCCTAGCATGAAACGCCAATGTGCTGTGTGTTTTATATCATTAGGAATACTCTGCCTAACCTCTTTTTTGTATGGAGTCAGTATACAAAATTTGGAAAGGCAGAAGGCAAAGCCAACCAAACCCAGAACAAATTTAGGAAATTGCCAAACAAGAAACCTGAATGCTGCTGATTGAATACACCTGAAAATCCCATTTACACTCGATGTAGAGGGAATTCCTAGCTGTCCCCTTGGCAAAAGGGTAAAATGTCATGTTCCAAAACACAAAAACTCACCTTGGTCGAGTTTTCTGTAGATTTATAAGCATGAAACACCAATGTGCTGTGTTTTTTATTTCATTAGGAATACTCTGCCTAACCTCTTTGTGTATGCAGTCAGTATTTAAAATTTTGAAAGGAAGAAGGCAAAACAAATGCAAACCCAGAACAAATTTAGGTAATTGCCAATCAAGGAACCTGAATGCTGCTGATTGAATACACCTGAAAATCCCATTTACACTCAGTGTGGAGGGAATTCCTAGCTGTCCCCTCGTCAAAAGGGTAAAATTTCTTTTTCCAAAACACAAAAACTCACCTTGGTCGAGTTGCCTGTAGATTTCCTAGCATGAAAGGCCAATGTGCTGTGTTTTTCATTTCATTAGGAATATTCTGCCGAACCTCTCTTTTGTAAGGAGTAAGAATACAAATTTTGGAAAGGAAGAAGGAGAATCAAAAGCAAAGTTAGAACAAATTTAGGAAATTGCCAATCAAGACACCCGAATGGTGCCGAAAGAATACACCTGAAAAGCCCATTTACACTTCATGTGGAGAGAATTCCTAGCTTAACCCTCGGTAAAAATGTAAAAGTTCTTTTTCCAAAACACAAAAACTCACTTTGGTCGAGATTTCTGTAGTTTTATAAGCATGAAAAGCCAAAGCGGTGTGTTTTTTATTTCATTTAGGGATACTCTGCCTAACCTCTTTTTTGCATGGAGTCAGAATACCAAATTTGGAAAGGAAGAAGGCAAAACAAACGCAAACCCAGAACAAATTTTAGGAAATTGCCAATCAAGGAACCTGAATGCTATGATTGAATACACCTGAAAATCCCATTCACACTGGATGTGGAGGGAATTCCTAGCAGTCCCCTCGGCAAAATGGTTACATTTCTTTTTCCAAAACACAAAATCTCACCTTGGTTGAGTTTTCTGTAGATTTATATGAATGAAACGCAAATGTGCTGTTCTTTTATTTCATTATAAATACTCTGCCTAACCTCTTTTTAGTATGGATTCAGAATACAAAATTTGGAAAGGAAGAAGGCAAAAGAAACGCAAACCCAGAACAAATTTTGGAAGTTGCCAATCAAGGAACCTGAATGCTGCTGATTGAATACACCTGAAAATCCCATTCACCTTTGATTTGGAGAGAATTCCTAGCTGTCCCCTAGGCAAAGTGTAAAATTTCATGTTCCAAAAACCAAAATCTCAACTTGGTCGAGTTTTCTGTAGATTTATAAGCATGAGAAGCCAATGTGCTGTGTTGTTTTATTTCATTATGAATACTCTGCCTACCCTCTTTTGTGTATGCAGTCAGTATTCAAAATTGTTAAAGGAAGAAGCAAAAACAACGCAAACTCGGAACAAATGTAGGACATTGCCAATCAAGGAACCTGAATGCTGCTGATTGAATACACCTAAAAATCCCAATTACACTCAGTGTGGAGGTAAATCCTTACTGTCCCCTTGGCAAAATGATTACATTTCTGTTTCCAAAACACGAAAACTCACTTTGGTCGGGTTGCCTGTAATTTTCCTAGCATGAAACGCCAATGTGCTGTGTGTTTTATATCATTATGACTACTCTGCCTAACCTCTTTTTTGTATGGAGTCAGAATACAAAATTTGGAAAGGCAGAAGGCAAAGCCAACCAAACCCAGAACAAATTTAGGAAATTGCCAAACAAGAAACCTGAATGCTGCTGATTGAATACACCTGAAAATCCCATTTACACTCGAGGTAGAGGGAATTCCTAGCTGTCCCCTTGGCAAAAGGGTAAAATGTCATGTTCCAAAACACAAAAACTCACCTTGGTCGAGTTTTCTGTAGATTTATATGGATGAAACGCCAATGTGCTGTGTTTTTTATTTCATTATGAATACTCTGCGTAACCTCTTTTGTGTATGCAGTCAGTATTCAGTATTCAAAATTGTAAAAGGAAGAAGCCAAAACAAACGCAAACTCGGAACAAATTGAGGAAATTGCCAATCAAGGAACCTGAATGCTGCTGATTGGATCAACCTAAAAATCCCTTTTACACTCAATGTGGAGGGAAATCCTTACTGTCCCCTCGGCAAAATGATTACATTTCTGTTTCCAAAACACGAAAACTCACTTTGGTCCGGTTGCCTGTAAATTTCCTAGCATGAAACGCCAATGTGCTGTGTGTTTTATATCATTAGGAATACTCTGCCTAACCTCTTTTTTGTATGGAGTCAGAATACAAAATTTGGAAAGGCAGAAGGCAAAGCCAACCAAACCCAGAACAAATTTAGGAAATTGCCAAACAAGAAACCTGAATGCTGCTGATTGAATACACCTGAAAATCCCATTTACACTCGAGGTAGAGGGAATTCCTAGCTGTCCCCTTGGCAAAAGGGTAAAATGTCATGTTCCAAAACACAAAAACTCACCTTGGTCGAGTTTTCTGTAGATTTATAAGCATGAAACGCCAATGTGCTGTGTTTTTTATTTCATTAGGAATACTCTGCCTAACTTCTTTTGTGTATGCAGTCAGTATTTAAAATTTTGAAAGGAAGAAGGCAAAACAAATGCAAACCCAGAACAAATTTAGGTAATTGCCAATCAAGGAACCTGAATGCTGCTGATTGAATACACCTGAAAATCCCATTTACACTCAGTGTGGAGGGAATTCCTAGCTGTCCCCTCGTCAAAAGGGTAAAATTTCTTTTTCCAAAACACAAAAACTCACCTTGGTCGAGTTGCCTGTAGATTTCCTAGCATGAAAGGCCAATGTGCTGTGTTTTTCATTTCATTAGGAATATTCTGCCGAACCTCTCTTTTGTAAGGAGTAAGAATACAAATTTTGGAAAGGAAGAAGGAGAATCAAAAGCAAAGTTAGAACAAATTTAGGAAATTGCCAATCAAGACACCCGAATGGTGCCGAAAGAATACACCTGAAAAGCCCATTTACACTTCATGTGGAGAGAATTCCTAGCTTAACCCTCGGTAAAAATGTAAAAGTTCTTTTTCCAAAACACAAAAACTCACTTTGGTCGAGATTTCTGTAGTTTTATAAGCATGAAAAGCCAAAGCGGTGTGTTTTTTATTTCATTTAGGGATACTCTGCCTAACCTCTTTTTTGCATGGAGTCAGAATACCAAATTTGGAAAGGAAGAAGGCAAAACAAACGCAAACCCAGAACAAATTTTAGGAAATTGCCAATCAAGGAACCTGAATGCTATGATTGAATACACCTGAAAATCCCATTCACACTGGATGTGGAGGGAATTCCTAGCAGTCCCCTCGGCAAAATGGTTACATTTCTTTATCCAAAACACAAAATCTCACCTTGGTCGAGTTTTCTGTAGATTTATATGAATGAAACGCAAATGTGCTGTTCTTTTATTTCTTTATAAATACTCTGCCTAACCTCTTTTTAGTATGGATTCAGAATACAAAATTTGGAAAGGAAGAAGGCAAAAGAAACGCAAACCCAGAACAAATTTTGGAAGTTGCCAATCAAGGAACCTGAATGCTGCTGATTGAATACACCTGAAAATCCCATTCACCTTTGATTTGGAGAGAATTCCTAGCTGTCCCCTAGGCAAAGTGTAAAATTTCATGTTCCAAAAACCAAAATCTCAACTTGGTCGAGTTTTCTGTAGATTTTTAAGCATGAGAAGCCAATGTGCTGTGTTGTTTTATTTCATTATGAATACTCTGCCTACCCTCTTTTGTGTATGCAGTCAGTATTCAAAATTGTTAAAGGAAGAAGTCAAAACAACGCAAACTCGGAACAAATGTAGGACATTGCCAATCAAGGAACCTGAATGCTGCTGATTGAATACACCTAAAAATCCCAATTACACTCAGTGTGGAGGGAAATCCTTACTGTCCCCTTGGCAAAATGATTACATTTCTGTTTCCAAAACACGAAAACTCACTTTGGTCGGGTTGCCTGTAAATTTCCTAGCATGAAACGCCAATGTGCTGTGTGTTTTATATCATTATGAATACTCTGCCTAACCTCTTTTTTGTATGGAGTCAGAATACAAAATTTGGAAAGGCAGAAGGCAAAGCCAACCAAACCCAGAACAAATTTAGGAAATTGCCAAACAAGAAACCTGAATGCTGCTGATTGAATACACCTGAAAATCCCATTTACACTCGAGGTAGAGGGAATTCCTAGCTGTCCCCTTGGCAAAAGGGTAAAATGTCATGTTCCAAAACACAAAAACTCACCTTGGTCGAGTTTTCTGTAGATTTATAAGCATGAAACGCCAATGTGCTGTGTTTTTTATTTCATTAGGAATACTCTGCCTAACCTCTTTTGTGTATGCAGTCAGTATTTAAAATTTTGAAAGGAAGAAGGCAAAACAAATGCAAACCCAGAACAAATTTAGGTAATTGCCAATCAAGGAACCTGAATGCTGCTGATTGAATACACCTGAAAATCCCATTTACACTCAGTGTGGAGGGAATTCCTAGCTGTCCCCTCGTCAAAAGGGTAAAATTTCTTTTTCCAAAACACAAAAACTCACCTTGGTCGAGTTGCCTGTAGATTTCCTAGCTTGAAAGGCCAATGTGCTGTGTTTTTCATTTCATTAGGAATACTCTGCCGAACCTCTCTTTTGTAAGGAGTAAGAATACAAATTTTGGAAAGGAAGAAGGAGAATCAAAAGCAAAGTTAGAACAAATTTAGGAAATTGCCAATCAAGACACCCGAATGGTGCCGAAAGAATACACCTGAAAAGCCCATTTACACTTCATGTGGAGAGAATTCCTAGCTGAACCCTCGGTAAAAATGTAAAAGTTCTTTTTCCAAAACACAAAAACTCACTTTGGTCGAGATTTCTGTAGTTTTATAAGCATGAAAAGCCAAAGCGGTGTGTTTTTTATTTCATTTAGGGATACTCTGCCTAACCTCTTTTTTGCATGGAGTCAGAATACCAAATTTGGATGGAAGAAGGCAAAACAAACGCAAACCCAGAACAAATTTTAGGAAATTGCCAATCAAGGAACCTGAATGCTATGATTGAATACACCTGAAAATCCCATTCACACTGGATGTGGAGGGAATTCCTAGCAGTCCCCTCGGCAAAATGGTTACATTTCTTTATCCAAAACACAAAATCTCACCTTGGTCGAGTTTCCTGTAGATTTATATGAATGAAACGCGAATGTGCTGTTCTTTTATTTCATTATAAATACTCTGCCTAACCTCTTTTTAGTATGGATTCAGAATACAAAATTTGGAAAGGAAGAAGGCAAAAGAAACGCAAACCCAGAACAAATTTTGGAAGTTGCCAATCAAGGAACCTGAATGCTGCTGATTGAATACACCTGAAAATCCCATTCACCTTTGATTTGGAGAGAAGTCCTAGCTGTCCCCTAGGCAAAGTGTAAAATTTCATGTTCCAAAAACCAAAATCTCAACTTGGTCGAGTTTTCTGTAGATTTATAAGCATGAGAAGCCAATGTGCCCTGTTGTTTTATTTCATTATGAATACTCTGCCTAACCTCTTTTGTGTATGCAGTCAGTATTCAGTATTCAAAATTGTAAAAGGAAGAAGCCAAAACAAACGCAAACTCGGAACAAATTGAGGAAATTGCCAATCAAGGAACCTGAATGCTGCTGATTGGATCAACCTAAAAATCCCTTTTACACTGGATGTGGAGGGAAATCCTTGCTGTTCCCTCGGCAAAATGATTACATTTCTGTTTCAAAAAAAAAAAACTCGCTTTGGTCGAGTTGCCTGTAATTTTCCTAGCATGAAACGCCAATGTGCTGTGTGTTTTATATCATTAGGAATACTCTGCCTAACCTCTTTTTTGTATGGAGTCAGAATACAAAATTTGGAAAGGCAGAAGGCAAAGCCAACCAAACCCAGAACAAATTTAGGAAATTGCCAAACAAGAAACCTGAATGCTGCGGATTGAATACACCTGAAAATCCCATTTACACTCGAGGTAGAGGGAATTCCTAGCTGTCCCCTTGGCAAAAGGGTAAAATGTCATGCTCCAAAACACAAAAACTCACCTTGGTCGAGTTTTCTGTAGATTTATAAGCATGAAATGCCAATGTGCTGTGTTTTTTATTTCATTAGGAATACTCTGCCTAACCTCTTTTGTGTATGCAGTCAGTATTTAAAATTTTGAAAGGAAGAAGGCAAAACAAATGCAAACCCAGAACAAATTTAGGTAATTGCCAATCAAGGAACCTGAATGCTGCTGATTGAATACACCTGAAAATCCCATTTACACTCAGTGTGGAGGGAATTCCTAGCTGTCCCCTCGTCAAAAGGGTAAAATTTCTTTTTCTAAAACACAAAACCTCAGTTTGGTCGAGTTGCCTGTAAATTTCCTAGAATGAAACGCCAATGTGCTGTGTTTTTCATTTCATTAGGAATACTCTGCCGAACCTCTCTTTTGTAAGGAGTAAGAATACAAATTTTGGAAAAGAAGAAGTAGAATCAAAAGCAAAGTTAGAACAAATTTAGGAAATTGCCAATCAAGACACCCGAATGGTGCCGAAAGAATACACCTGAAAAGCCCATTTACACTTCATGTGGAGAGAATTCCTAGCTGAACCCTCGGTAAAAATGTAAAAGTTCTTTTTCCAAAACACAAAAACTCACTTTGGTCGAGATTTCTGTAGTTTCATCAGCATGAAAAGCCAAAGCGGTGTGTTTTTTATTTCATTTAGGGATACTCTGCCTAACCTCTTTTTTGCATGGAGTCAGAATACCAAATTTGGATGGAAGAAGGCAAAACAAACGCAAACCCAGAACAAATTTTAGGAAATTGCCAATCAAGGAACCTGAATGCTATGATTGAATACACCTGAAAATCCCATTCACACTGGATGTGGAGGGAATTCCTAGCAGTCCCCTCGGCAAAATGGTTACATTTCTTTTTCCAAAACACAAAATCTCACCTTGGTCGAGTTTTCTGTAGATTTATATGAATGAACGCGAATGTGCTGTTCTTTTATTTCATTATAAATACTCTGCCTAACCTCTTTTTAGTATGGATTCAGAATACAAAATTTGGAAAGGAAGAAGGCAAAACAAACGCAAACCCAGAACAAATTTTGGAAGTTGCCAATCAAGGAACCTGAATGCTGCTGATTGAATACACCTGAAAATCCCATTCACCTTTGATTTGGAGAGAATTCCTAGCTGTACCCTAGGCAAAGTGTAAAATTTCATGTTCCAAAAACCAAAATTTCAACTTGGTCGAGTTTTCTGGAGATTTATAAGCATGAGAAGCCAATGTGCTGTGTTGTTTTATTTCATTATGAATACTCTGCCTAACCTCTTTTGTGTATGCAGTCAGTATTCAAAATTGTTAAAGGAAGAAGCAAAAACAACGCAAACTCCGAACAAATTTAGGACATTGCCAATCAAGGAACCTGAATGCTGCTGATTGAATACACCTAAAAATCCCAATTACACTCAGTGTGCAGGGAAATCCTTACTGTCCCCTTGGCAAAATGATTACATTTCTGTTTCCAAAACACGAAAACTCACTTTGGTCGGGTCGCCTGTAAATTTCCTAGCATGAAACGCCAATATGCTGTGTGTTTTATATCATTATGAATACTCTGCCTAACCTCTTTTTTGTATGGAGTCAGAATACAAAATTTGGAAAGGCAGAAGGCAAAGCCAACCAAACCCAGAACAAATTTAGGAAATTGCCAAACAAGAAACCTGAATGCTGCTGATTGAATACACCTGAGAATCCCAATTACACTCGATGTAGAGGGAATTCCTAGCTGTCCCCTTGGCAAAAGGGTAAAATTTCATGTTCCAAAACACAAAAACTCACCTTGCTCGAGTTTTCTGTAGATTTATAAGCATGAAACGCCAATGTGCTGTGTTTTTTATTTCATTAGGAATACTCTGCCTAACCTCTTTTGTGTATGCAGTCAGTATTTAAAATTTTGAAAGGAAGAAGGCAAAACAAATGCAAACCCAGAACAAATTTAGGTAATTGCCAATCAAGGAACCTGAATGCTGCTGATTGAATACACCTGAAAATCCCATTTACACTCAGTGTGGAGGGAATTCCTAGCTGTCCCCTCGTCAAAAGTGTAAAATTTCTTTTTCCAAAACACAAAAACTCACCTTGGTCGAGTTGCCTGTAGATTTCCTAGCATGAAAGGCCAATGTGCTGTGTTTTTCATTTCATTAGGAATACTCTGCCCAACCTCTCTTTTGTAAGGAGTAAGAATACAAATTTTGGAAAGGAAGAAAGAGAATCAAAAGCAAAGTTAGAACAAATTTAGGAAATTGCCAATCAAGATACCCGAATGGTGCCGAAAGAATACACCTGAAAAGCCCATTTACACTTCATGTGGAGAGAATTCCTAGCTTAACCCTCGGTAAAAATGTAAAAGTTCTTTTTCCAAAACACAAAAACTCACTTTGGTCGAGATTTCTGTAGTTTTATAAGCATGAAAAACCAAAGCGGTGTGTTTTTTATTTCATTTAGGGATACTCTGCCTAACCTCTTTTTTGCATAGAGTCAGAATACCAAATTTGGAAAGGAAGAAGGCAAAACAAACGCAAACCCAGAACAAATTTTGGAAGTTGCCAATCAAGGAACCTGAATGCTGCTGATTGAATACACCTGAAAATCCCATTCACCTTTGATTTGGAGAGAATTCCTAGCTGTCCCCTAGGCAAAGTGTAAAATTTCATGTTCCAAAAACCAAAATCTCAACTTGGTCGAGTTTTCTGTAGATTTATAAGCATGAGAAGCCAATGTGCCCTGTTGTTTTATTTCATTATGAATACTCTGCCTAACCTCTTTTGTGTATGAAGTCAGTATTCAAAATTGTTAAAGGAAGAAGCAAAAACAACGCTAACTCGGAACATATGTAGGACATTGCCAATCAAGGAACCTGAATGCTGCTGATTGAATACACCTAAAAATCCCAATTACACTCAGTGTGGAGGGAAATCCTTACTGTCCCCTTGGCAAAATGATTACATTTCTGTTTCCAAAACACGAAAACTCACTTTGGTCGGGTTGCCTGTCAATTTATTAGCATGAAACGCCAATGTGCTGTGTGTTTTATATCATTAGGAATACTCTGCCTAACCTCTTTTTTGTATGGAGTCAGAATACAAAATTTGGAAAGGCAGAAGGCAAAGCCAACCAAACCCAGAACAAATTTAGGAAATTGCCAAACAAGAAACCTGAATGCTGCTGATTGAATACACCTGAAAATCCCATTTACACTCGATGTAGAGGGAATTCCTAGCTGTCCCCTTGGCAAAAGGGTAAAATTTCATGTTCCAAAACACAAAAACTCACCTTGGTCGAGTTTTCTGTAGATTTATATGGATGAAACACCAATGTGCTGTGTTTTTTATTTCATTATGAATACTCTGCCTAACCTCTTTTGTGTATGCAGTCAGTATTCAAAATTGTTAAAGGAAGAAGCAAAAACTACGCAAACTCGGAACAAATTGAGGAAATTGCCAATCAAGGAACCTGAATGCTGCTGATTGGATCAACCTAAAAATCCCTTTTACACTCCATGTGGAGGGAAATCCTTGCTGTCCCTCAGCAAAATGATTACATTTCTGTTTCCAAAAACACAACTCACTTTGGTCGAGTTGCCTGTAATTTTCCTAGCATGAAACGCCAATGTGCTGTGTGTTTTATATCATTATGAATACTCTGCCTAACCTCTTTTTTGTATGGAGTCAGAATACAAAATTTGGAAAGGCAGAAGGCAAAGCCAACCAAACCCAGAACAAATTTAGGAAATTGCCAAACAAGAAACCTGAATGCTGCTGATTGAATACACCTGAAAATCCCATTTACACTCGATGTAGAGGGAATTCCTAGCTGTCCCCTTGGCAAAAGGGTAAAATGTCATGTTCCAAAACACAAAAACTCACCTTGCTCGAGTTTTCTGTAGATTTATAAGCATGAAACGCCAATGTGCTGTGTTTTTTATTTCATTATGAATACTCTGCCTAACCTCTTTTGTGTATGCAGTCAGTATTTAAAATTTTGAAAGGAAGAATGCAAAACAAATGCAAACCCAGAACAAATTTAGGTAATTGCCAATCAAGGAACCTGAATGCTGCTGATTGAATACACCTGAAAATCCCATTTACACTCAGTGTGGAGGGAATTCCTAGCTGTCCCCTCGTCAAAAGGGTAAAATTTCTTTTTCCAAAACACAAAAACTCACCTTGGTCGAGTTGCCTGTAGATTTCCTAGCATGAAACGCCAATGTGCTGTGTTTTTCATTTCATTAGGAATACTCTGCCGAACCTCTCTTTTGTAAGGAGTAAGAATACAAATTTTGGAAAAGAAGAAGTAGAATCAAAAGCAAAGTTAGAACAAATTTAGGAAATTGCCAATCAAGACACCCGAATGGTGCCGAAAGAATACACCTGAAAAGCCCATTTACACTTCATGTGGAGAGAATTCCTAGCTGAACCCTCGGTAAAAATGTAAAAGTTCTTTTTCCAAAACACAAAAACTCACTTTGGTCGAGATTTCTGTAGTTTTATAAGCATGAAAAGCCAAAGCGGTGTGCTTTTTATTTCATTTAGGGATACTCTGCCTAACCTCTTTTTTGCATGGAGTCTGAATACCAAATTTGGAAAGGAAGAAGGCAAAACAAACGCAAACCCAGAACAAATTTTAGGAAATTGCCAATCAAGGAACCTGAATGCTATGATTGAATACACCTGAAAATCCCATTCACACTCGATGTGGAGGGAATTCCTAGCAGTCCCCTCGGCAAAATGGTTACATTTCTTTTTCCAAAACACAAAATCTCACCTTGGTCGAGTTTTCTGTAGATTTATATGAATGAACGCGAATGTGCTGTTCTTTTATTTCATTATAAATACTCTGCCTAACCTCTTTTTAGTATGGATTCAGAATACAAAATTTGGAAAGGAAGAAGGCAAAAGAAACGCAAACCCAGAACAAATTTTGGAAGTTGCCAATCAAGGAACCTGAATGCTGCTAATTGAATACACCTGAAAATCCCATTCACCTTTGATTTGGAGAGAATTCCTAGCTGTCCCCTAGGCAAAGTGTAAGATTTCATGTTCCAAAAACCAAAATTTCAACTTGGTCGAGTTTTCTGTAGATTTATAAGCATGAGAAGCCAATGTGCCCTGTTGTTTTATTTCATTATGAATACTCTGCCTAACCTCTTTTGTGTATGCAGTCAGTATTCAAAATTGTTAAAGGAAGAAGCCAAAACAAACGCAAACTCGGAACAAATTGAGGAAATTGCCAATCAAGGAACCTGAATGCTGCTGATTGGATAAACCTAAAAATCCCTTTTACACTGGATGTGGAGGGAAATCCTTGCTGTCCCCTCGGCAAAATGATTACATTTCTGTTTCCAAAAACAAAAACTCACTTTGGTCGAGTTGCCTGTAATTTTCCTAGCATGAAACGCCAATGTGCTGTGTGTTTTATATCATTAGGAATACTCTGCCTAACCTCTTTTTTGTATGGAGTCAGAATACAAAATTTGGAAAGGCAGAAGGCAAAGCCAACCAAACCCAGAACAAATTTAGGAAATTGCCAAACAAGAAACCTGAATGCTGCTGATTGAATACACCTGAAAATCCCATTTACACTCGAGGTAGAGGGAATTCCTAGCTGTCCCCTTGGCAAAAGGGTAAAATGTCATGTTCCAAAACACAAAAACTCACCTTGCTCGAGTTTTCTGTAGATTTATAAGCATGAAACGCCAATGTGCTGTGTTTTTTATTTCATTAGGAATACTCTGCCTAACCTCTTTTGTGTATGCAGTCAGTATTTAAAATTTTGAAAGGAAGAATGCAAAACAAATGCAAACCCAGAACAATTTTAGGTAATTGCCAATCAAGGAACCTGAATGCTGCTGATTGAATACACCTGAAAATCCCATTTACACTCAGTGTGGAGGGAATTCCTAGCTGTCCCCTCGTCAAAAGGGTAAAATTTCTTTTTCCAAAACACAAAAACTCATCTTGGTCGAGTTGCCTGTAGATTTCCTAGCATGAAACGCCAATGTGCTGTGTTTTTCATTTCATTAGGAATACTCTGCCGAACCTCTCTTTTGTAAGGAGTAAGAATACAAATTTTGGAAAGGAAGAAGGAGAATCAAAAGCAAAGTTAGAACAAATTTAGGAAATTGCCAATCAAGACACCCGAATGGTGCCGAAAGAATACACCTGAAAAGCCCATTTACACTTCATGTGGAGAGAATTCCTAGCTTAACCCTCGGTAAAAATGTAAAAGTTCTTTTTCCAAAACACAAAAACTCACTTTGGTCGAGATTTCTGTAGTTTTATAAGCATGAAAAGCCAAAGCGGTGTGTTTTTTATTTCATTTAGGGATACTCTGCCTAACCTCTTTTTTGCATGGAGTCTGAATACCAAATTTGGATGGAAGAAGGCAAAACAAACGCAAACCCAGAACAAATTTTAGGAAATTGCCAATCAAGGAACCTGAATGCTATGATTGAATACACCTGAAAATCCCATTCACACTGGATGTGGAGGGAATTCCTAGCAGTCCCCTCGGCAAAATGGTTACATTTCTTTTTCCAAAACACAAAATCTCACCTTGGTCGAGTTTTCTGTAGATTTATATGAATGAACGCGAATGTGCTGTTCTTTTATTTCATTATAAATACTCTGCCTAACCTCTTTTTAGTATGGATTCAGAATACAAAATTTGGAAAGGAAGAAGGCAAAAGAAACGCAAACCCAGAACAAATTTTGGAAGTTGCCAATCAAGGAACCTGAATGCTGCTAATTGAATACACCTGAAAATCCCATTCACCTTTGATTTGTAGAGAATTCCTAGCTGTCCCCTAGGCAAAGTGTAAAATTTCATGTTCCAAAAACCAAAATCTCAACTTGGTCGAGTTTTCTGCAGATTTATAAGCATGAGAAGCCAATGTGCCCTGTTGTTTTATTTCATTATGAATACTCTGCCTAACCTCTTTTGTGTATGCAGTCAGTATTCAAAATTGTTAAAGGAAGAAGCCAAAACAACACAAACTCGGAACAAATGTAGGACATTGCCAATCAAGGAACCAGAATGCTGCTGATTGAATACACCTAAAAATCCCAATTACACTCAGTGTGGAGGGAAATCCTTACTGTCCCTTCGGCAAAATGATTACATTTCTGTTTCCAAAACACGAAAACTCACTTTGGTCGGGTTGCCTGTAAATTTCCTAGCATGAAACGCCAATGTGCTGTGTGTTTTATATCATTAGGAATACTCTGCCTAACCTCTTTTTTGTATGGAGTCAGAATACAAAATTTGGAAAGGCAGAAGGCAAAGCCAACCAAACCCAGAACAAATTTAGGAAATTGCCAAACAAGAAACCTGAATGCTGCTGATTGAATACACCTGAAAATCCCATTTACACTCGATGTAGAGGGAATTCCTAGCTGTCCTCTTGGCAAAAGGGTAAAATTTCATGTTCCAAAACACAAAAACTCACCTTGGTCGAGTTTTCTGTAGATTTATATGGATGAAACGCCAATGTGCTGTGTTTTTTATTTCATTATGAATACTCTGCCTAACCTCTTTTGTGTATGCAGTCAGTATTCAAAATTGTTAAAGGAAGAAGCCAAAACAAACGCAAACTCGGAACAAATTTAGGAAATTGCCAATCAAGGAACCTGAATGCTGCTGATTGGATAAACCTAAAAATCCCTTTTACACTCGATGTGGAGGGAAATCCTTGCTGTCCCCTCGGCAAAATGATTACATTTCTGTTTCCAAAAACAAAAACTCACTTTGGTCGAGTTGCCTGTAATTTTCCTAGCATGAAACGCCAATGTGCTGTGTGTTTTATATCATTATGACTACTCTGCCTAACCTCTTTTTTGTATGGAGTCAGAATACAAAATTTGGAAAGGCAGAAGGCAAAGCCAACCAAACCCAGAACAAATTTAGGAAATTGCCAAACAAGAAACCTGAATGCTGCTGATTGAATACACCTGAAAATCCCATTTACACTCGATGTAGAGGGAATTCCTAGCTGTCCCCTTGGCAAAAGGGTAAAATGTCATGTTCCAAAACACAAAAACTCACCTTGCTCGAGTTTTCTGTAGATTTATAAGCATGAAACGCCAATGTGCTGTGTTTTTTATTTCATTGGGAATACTCTGCCTAACCTCTTTTGTGTATGCAGTCAGTATTTAAAATTTTGAAAGGAAGAAGGCAAAACAAATGCAAACCCAGAACAAATTTAGGTAATTGCCAATCAAGGAACCTGAATGCTGCTGATTGAATACACCTAAAAATCCCATTTACACTCTATGTGGAGGGAAATCCTAGCTGTCCCCTCGTCAAAAGGGTAAAATTTCTTTTTCCAAAACACAAAAACTCACCTTGGTCGAGTCGCCTGTAGATTTCCTAGCATGAAACGCCAATGTGCTGTGTTTTTCATTTCATTAGGAATACTCTGCCGAACCTCTCTTTTGTAAGGAGTAAGAATACAAATTTTGGAAAGGAAGAAGGAGAATCAAAAGCAAAGTTAGAACAAATTTAGGAAATTGCCAATCAAGACACCCGAATGGTGCCGAAAGAATACACCTCAAAAGCCCATTTACACTTCATGTGGAGAGAATTCCTAGCTTAACCCTCGGTAAAAATGTAAAAGTTCTTTTTCCAAAACACAAAAACTCACTTTGGTCGAGATTTCTGTAGTTTTATCAGCATGAAAAGCCAAAGCGGTGTGCTTTTTATTTCATTTAGGGATACTCTGCCTAACCTCTTTTTTGCATAGAGTCAGAATACCAAATTTGGAAAGGAAGAAGGCAAAACAAACGCAAACCCAGAACAAATTTTAGGAAATTGCCAATCAAGGAACCTGAATGCTATGATTGAATGCACCTGAAAATCCCATTCACACTCGATGTGGAGGGAATTCCTAGCAGTCCCCTCGGCAAAATGGTTACATTTCTTTTTCCAAAACACAAAATCTCACCTTGGTCGAGTTTTCTGTAGATTTATATGAATGAAACGCAAATGTGCTGTTCTTTTATTTCATTATAAATACTCTGCCTAACCTCTTTTTTGTATGGATTCAGAATACAAAATTTGGAAAGGAAGAAGGCAAAAGAAACGCAAATCCAGAACAAATTTTGTAAGTTGCCAATCAAGGAACCTGAATGCTGCTGATTGAACACACCTGAAAATCCCATTCGCATTTGATTTGGAGAGAATTCCTATTTGTCCCTTGGCAAAAGTGTAAAATTTCATGTTCCAAAAACCAAAATCTCAACTAGGTCGGGTTTTCTGTAGATTTATAAGTATGAGAAGCCAATGTGCTGTGTTTTTTATTTCATTATGTATACTCTGCCTAACCTCTTTTGTGTATGAAATAGCACCTTGACAGTAGGGACTCCATTTTGGAGTCCTTGAGACTCCATTCTGGGAAAGCATCCCCCCCGTGAGACTCTGGTCTGAAACTATCATCTCAAATAGTGGGACAATAGCAGTGCACTACATTACCCTTGGCAGAGTATAGAAACCCCCTAGCATAATTGTTCAAGCTTAAAAGTAAAAAGGTTACACCTGGGTTAATGATAAAAATGAAATTTGTCTATGTCCTAACCAATACCTGGATTAATGTCAGGATTATAAAATTGTAACTGGTATTGTCAAAATTATAATTGATACTAATTTTGCATAGGTTTTAGGTCAGCTTGACCCCGGTAACCATGTATTCCCCCCTGTTCCTAGCAACCATGAATTCCCCTCCCGATTTTGTGATTTTTGCCTTTATAAACCCTGTTACTTTGGGCTTCAGGGTCGAGAGTTCTTTAGGGCATGATCCCACTCTCCACCGCCGGCAATAAAGGACCATCAAATTCTATCAATGTGTGGAGCTCCTTTGTTTGCACTCGCTCAGGTACAACATTTTGGAGGCCCCAACGAGATATGGAGACCACCTCCAGGAAGACCTCGCTCCGATCCTTCCAGGCTGGTGCTCTGGCCATAGGGGAGGCGCCCCCTGATAATGTTCCAGGGCCCTGTGTCCAGATTCAATGACCTGGGAGGCTCGGCTCGACCTCTTCACTGACCAATTGGCCTTAGGTCTTCTGGTAAGTTGACTTCTGTTTTCTGGTGGCGCCTTCTGAGTATTGGCAGTCTGACGAGACACCAATACAGTCTCCGTTCCGTTTAAGTGCGATGGCATTAGGATGGGAGACTCTGGTCTGGATAAAGAAAGGCCTTTCCTGGATATACTGGTTTCTGTTCCTGTTTCGTGGCCACTTTCTGATGTACTGTCTGCATCCTCAATCCTGGGAGGTAAACTCTTTTCCCTGTCCTGCCTGTTTGTCTACTTTATTCCCTTGTCTCTGGAGTTTCTCTGTCCCTTCCCTGAGCATGGGCTCTGCTCAGTCTAAGGGGACACCTTTTCAGTGTATGTTCAAAAATTTCTCTCCTTTATCTAAAAAGATTGCTGCCTTAAAAATTGCCTTGTAATTTGTCAAAGTTCTGTGGCTTGGTTTTTACAGATCTGGATGAAAAATAATAATGGGTAATCAGCCCTGATATGGATTTGTCAATCTCTGGTTTATGTCATTGATTTCTAACTGGAGTTTTATAAAAAGAGTAAAATTCCATGTAAATGTAGTTTTCACCTTAATTCAGACAAAGGTATAATACGATATCAACATGTTAAGTCACTGAGGTGTAACTGCTAAATATAAATTGGGTAAAGGTAAATGAGATAAATGTGTTTAACAAAAATGTCTTCATTAGAG
This sequence comes from Sylvilagus floridanus, assembly GCA_949820135.1. Taxonomy (NCBI): domain Eukaryota; kingdom Metazoa; phylum Chordata; class Mammalia; order Lagomorpha; family Leporidae; genus Sylvilagus; species Sylvilagus floridanus. The sequence goes on along the minus strand of OX463234.1, from coordinate 22,381,512 downwards.
TCCATATATAAAGAAATAATTCAAGATTACTTAAAAGTAACTAAGGTTAAAATTTAATGTGTTATTTTATTTTTAAAATGTTGTCTTAATTTACAGATTTTTGAAGGATTATTTTCATATAAATCTAAAATTCAGCAGATAAAAAGGCCACAAGTATAAAACTGTTCTTGGTTAAAAAAAAAACAAACAAATAGGTTTCAGTTAAAAAAAAAAGTTTAAATTGTAAAAGGTGTAAAAATGTCACAAAAGGTAATAAAAAGTTTCTAAATACAAAAGCTATTAATTCAAATATAATCCTCTTAAAACAATAAAGTTTTTGTAATACATATATGTTAGTATTTTAAAATAGTCTTTAAAATTCGTTATTCTTTTAATAGTTTTTATTTAATTGGTGACTCTGCCATTTTCAAGGTGGATCCAGTAAGCTCTCTTTTCTTTCCTGGTTCTGACTCTGTTCAAATTGTTCCAAGTTACGGGATGATTCCATGGGCTAACTTGTATTTAAGGATTTTATTTCCCATTTTATTGACAAAGAAACATCAATTTTGTATCCTATTGGTGTTCTCTGTCTCTCTTTTAGTCCTGATAGTTTAAAAACAGCTGTGTTTTTATTAAAAAAATTAAGGTTTGGTCAAATATATACTCATTCTAAAACATTTAAGTGTTCACTTTGTAACAGTAAAATCTGGTCTACTCATACAAATGTGCAAAAGTTACAAAAGTCTAATAATTTTGCTGTGTTATCAGTCACGATAGCTATCTTAAAAGGAGGCCCAGAGGACTAAAAAGAAATAAATGGTTAAAAAAAATCTTACAGGTACTTTCTAAAATAGTGTGTGGAGTAAACAAGTACCTCTTCTTGTTGTCTAGTAAGTTTTATAATTTTTTTTTTCTTTTTCTTTTTTTTTTTTTTTTTGACAGGCAGAGTGGACAGTGAGAGAGAGAGACAGAGAGAAAGGTCTTCCGTTGCCGTTGGTTCACCCTACAATGGCTGCCGCAGACGGCGCGCTGCGGCCGGCGCACCGCGCTCGTCCGATGGCAGGAGCCAGGAGCCAGGTGCTTTTCCTGGTCTCTCCATGGGGTGCAGGGCCCAAGCACCTGGGCCATCCTCCACTGCACTCCCGGGCCACAGCAGAGGGCTGGCCTGGAAGAGGGGCAACCGGGACAGAATCCGGCGCCCCGACCAGGACTAGAACCCGGTGTGCCAGCGCCGCAAGGCGGAGGATTAGCCTGTTGAGCCACGGCGCTGGCCTAGTTTTATAATTTTAACCATGACCACTTAAAGCCTTTTGTCAGTCACAGTTACTACTCATAAAAATTAAAACATTGTTGTTTATGTGTTTAAGTGTGTCCTCTTTCAGGTTTCAAAGGACTTCTTTTTCCTACCTACCTAAATAAATCTCTGTCTCAGGTGTTTTAAACTTGGTGTTTAAAAAAAAAACCAAAAATTTTTCAAAGTCATTAACATGTTTATGCTTGGGTTGGCTTGTCAAATAAGTTGCAGTTGTGTTAAATATTAAAAACAACTAAATTTATTTTGCCATGGATACAGTAAACAGGCAAAACCCCCCTTTTCAAACCAAACTAATAAAAAAAATATTAATTAATTAAAATAATTTAAATAAAATAGTCTTCATGTTTAATCTTATACATGCCTGTAACAACACATTTCTAGCCCAGACCACCAAAGATTAGTGATGGGATTGAGCACCCCCTTGGCTAACATCCTAAAGGCCTCTGTGGTCTACTTTAACAAGGACAAAAAAAAAGTTAACTGGACAGCAGGAACAATGTAAGGATAGGCCAATTAATAACAGCTGTACACAGCAACCTGCCATCAAGGAGACCCAACAGGCCAGTCCACCCTAAATGGCATTGGTTTTCATTGTGGAAAGCCAGGGCTTCGGACAGACATCAGTCACAACAGAAGCCAGCCTCTAAAGAGCTCCAGCAGCTCTGACAGCCAAGAGCTGGGTCACTAGAAACGGAACTGCCCTGGAGTCGAAGGACTCCTAGGTCAGAGCCGCAGACCTTGTTGGCTGTAAGCTGGAAAACCCTTCACTCTGCTCAGTTTCCAAAGTAACCACCGCCATCAGGGGGACAGCCTAGGGTCAGTAATATTGTAGACAAAGTTATAAATTTACTTTCAAAAATTCTGCCTATTCCATACTGACCTCCTATTCAGTCCAGCTCTGCTCCAGGCCAGCTAGGAACTGGGAGTCAACAGGGTGCCTGCCCTAAGGAGGTTCACACCTCCTTAATGATGTGTCTTCCTGTACCCCATGTAATTAATAATGACCCTGTCCTTTGTTTTAGACCCTGTGTATTTAATCTGCTTGTTAGATTTGTTTTCTCCAGATTTAAAGCAGTACAACTCTTAATGGCCATACACATAAAACCTTGGATGAAGACAGTTTCTACAAGACACTGCAACCCCCTCAAGAGGCCACCTCCTGTTGGAACCCTGTTTTGACTGCCACTCCCCACACCCTAAGGGGCCCCCAGGACAACGACCCCCTGTCAGCAGGAAGTAGCCAAGATAAGATCGACGCCCTGGGTCCCTATAATAGTAGGGTGTGGATTTAAACAGGGGGAGGACTGAGACTGTCTGGTTGGGCTAAGTGTCTGTGGGCCTCTAAGGCTTTAACAAAATGTCTTGTACATACAGACTGTAAGCTGTGAACAAAAGATTTACTCTGAGACCTGACCCTAACTCTCCCCACTGTGATATTCTGTATCCAAATCTAGCAACAGGGGGACTGGGTCCACCAAAGCAAACACTAGCTCTTAGCACTTCCTGTTCCAGCTGTCACCAAAAGGCCCCAGGTTAGTTCTGGTCCAGTGTGGCAGGCACTGCTGCCCTGGTTCTGGGTGAACTAAGTCCTCCCCAGACGCCAACATCAACATCAATGCCAGTTTTCTATTAACGTTACATAGCCAGGTAAAGTCTCTTGAAGGGGTTGTACTGATTGTAGTCCCCTGCATTCTGAACCAGTTACTAGATTTTATTAAACAAAACTCATAATTATACATACCTATTACTCTACTGTGAATATCCTTCCTGATCCATATGATGTGACTGAATCAAGGATTTGATTAGTCTCAAAACAAAAAGGGGGGAATGAAGTAGCACCTTGACAGTAGGGACTCCATTTTGGAGCACTTGAGACTCCATTCTGGGAAAGCACACCCCCCCGTGAGACTCTGGTCTGAAACTATCATCTCAAATAGTGGGACAATAGCAGTGCACTACATCACCCTTGGCAGAGTATAGAAACCCCCTAGCATAATTGTTCAAGCTTAAAAGTAAAAAGGTTACACCTGGGTTAATGATAAAAATGAAATTTGTCTATGTCCTAACCAATACCTGGATTAATGTCAGGATTATAAAATTGTAACTGGTATTGTCAAAATTATAATTGATACCAGTTTTGCATAGGTTTTAGGTCAGATTGACCCCGGTAACCATGTATTCCCCCCTGTTCCTAGCAACCATGAATTCCCCTCCCGATTTTGTGGTTTTTGCCTTTATAAACCCTGTTACTTTGGGCTTCAGGGTTGAGAGTTCTTTAGGGCATGAGCCCACTCTCCACCGCCGGCAATAAAGGACCATCAAATTCTATCAATGTGTGGAGCTCCTTTGTTTGCACTCGCTCAGCTACAACATGTATGCAGTCAGTATTCAAAATTGTTAAAGGAAGAAGCAAAAACTACGCAAACTTAGAACAAATTTAGGAAATTGCCAATCAAGGAACCTGAATGCTGCTGATTGAATACACATAAAAATCCCATTTACACTCGATGTGGAGGGAAATCCTTGCTGTCCCCTCGGCAAAATGATTACATTTCTGTTTCCAAAACACGAAAACTCACTTTGGTCGAGTTGCCTGTAACTTTGCTAGCATGAAACGCCAATGTGCTGACTGTTTTATATCACTATGAATACTCTGCCTCACCTCTTTTTTGTATGGAGTCAGAATACAAAATTTGGAAAGGCAGAAGGCAAAGCAAACCAAACCCAGAACAAATTTAGGAAATTGCCAAACAAGAAACCTGAATGCTGCTGATTGAATACACCTGAAAATCCCATTTACACTCGAGGTAGAGGGAATTCCTAGCTGTCCCCTTGGCAAAAGGGTAAAATTTCATGTTCCAAAACACAAAAACTCACCTTGGTCGAGTTTTCTGCAGATTTATATGCATGAAACACCAATGTGCTGTGTTTTTTATTTCATTAGGAATACTCTGCCTAACCTACTTTTTGTATGCAGCCAGTATTCAAAATTTTGAAAGGAAGAAGGCAAAACAAACGAAAACCCAGAACAAATTTTAGGAAATTGCCAATCAAGCAACCTGAATGCTATGATTGAATACACCTAAAAATCCAATTTACACTCGATGTGGAGGGAAATCCTTGCTGTCCCCTCGGCAAAATGATTACATTTCTGTTTCCAAAAACAAAAACTCACTTTGGTCGAGTTGGCTGTAGATTTCCTAGCATGAAACGCCAATGTGCTGTGTTTTTCATTTCATTAGGAATACTCTGCCGAACCTCTCTTTTGTAAGGAGAAAGAATACAAATTTTGGAAAGGAAGAAGGAGAATCAAAAGCAAAGTTAGAACAAATTTAGGAAATTGCCAATCAAGACACCCGAATGGTGCCGAAAGAATACACCTGAAAAGCCCATTTACACTTCCTGTGGAGAGAATTCCTAGCTGAACCCTCGGTAAAAATGTAAAAGTTCTTTTTCCAAAACACAAAAACTCACCTTGGTCGAGATTTCTATAGTTTTATAAGCATGAAAAGCCAAAGCGGTGTGTTTTTTATTTCATTTAGGGATACTCTGCCTAACCTCTTTTTTGCATGGAGTCAGAATACAAAATTTGGAAAGGAAGAAGGCAAAAGAAACGCAAACCCAGAACAAATTTTGGAAGTTGCCAATCAAGGAACCTGAATGCTGCTGATTGAATACACCTGAAAATCCCATTCACATACCATTTGGAGAGAATTCCTAGCTGTCCCCTAGGCAAAGTGTAAAATTTCATGTTCCAAAAACCAAAATCTCACCTTGGTCGAGTTTTCTGTAGATTTATAAGCATGAAACGCCAATGTGCTGTGTTTTTTATTTCATTATGTATACTCTGCCTAACCTCTTTTGTGTATGCAGTCAGTATTCAAAATTGTTAAAGGAAGAAGCCAAAACAAACGCAAACTCGGAACAAATTGAGGAAATTGCCAATAAAGGAACCTGAATGCTGCTGATTGGATACACCTAAAAATCCCATTTACACTTGGTGTGTAGGGAAATCCTTGCTGTCCCCTCGGCAAAATGATTACATTTATGTTTCCAAAACATGAAAACTCACTTTGGTCGTGTTGCCTGTAAATTTCCTAGCATGAAATGCCAATGTGCTGTGTGTTTTATATCATTATGAATACTCTGCCTAACCTCTTTTTTGTATGGAGTCAGAATACAAAATTTGGAAAGGCAGAAGGCAAAGCAAACCAAACCCAAAACAAATTTAGGAAATTGCCAAACAAGAAACCTGAATGCTGCTGATTGAATACACCTGAAAATCCCATTTACACTCGATGTAGAGGGAATTCCTAGCTGTCCCCTCATCAAAAGGGTAAAATTTCATGTACCAAAACACAAAAACTCAGCTTGGTCGAGTTTTCTGTAGATTTATAAGCATGAAACGCCAATGTGCTGTGTTTTTTATTTCATTAGGAATACTCTGCCTAACTTCTTTTGTGTATGCAGTCAGTATTTAAAATTTTGAAAGGAAGAAGGCAAAACAAATGCAAACCCAGAACAAATTTAGGTAATTGCCAATCAAGGAACCTGAATGCTGCTGATTGAATACACCTAAAAATCCAATTTACACTCGATGTGGAGGGAATTCCTTGCTGTCCCTTCGGCAAAATGATTACATTTCTGTTTCCAAAAACAAAACCTCACTTTGGTCGAGTTGCCTGTAGATTTCCTAGCATGAAACGCCAATGTGCTGTGTTTTTCATTTCATTAGGAATACTCTGCCGAACCTCTCTTTTGTAAGGAGAAAGAATACAAATTTTGGAAAGGAAGAAGGAGAATCAAAAGCAAAGTTAGAACAAATTTAGGAAATTGCCAATCAAGACACCCGAATGCTGCCGAAAGAATACACCTGAAAAGCCCATTTACACTTCATGTGGAGAGAATTCCTAGCTGAACCCTCGGTAAAAATGTAAAAGTTCTTTTTCCAAAACACAAAAACTCACTTTGGTCGAGATTTCTGTAGTTTTATAAGCATGAGAAGCCAAAGCGGTGTGTTTTTTATTTCATTTAGGGATACTCTGCCTAACCTCTTTTCTGCAATAGTCAGAATAAAATTTGGAAAGGAAGAAGGCAAAAAACGCAAACCCAGAACAAATTTTAGGAAATTGCCAATCAAGGAACCTGAATGCTATGATTGAATACACCTGAAAATCCCATTCACACTCGATGTGGAGGGAATTCCTAGCTGTCCCCTCGGCAAAATGGTTACATTTCTGTTTCAAAAACACAAAATCTCACCTTGGTCGAGTTTTCTGTAGATTTATATGAATGAAACGCGAATGTGCTATTCTTTTATTTCATTATAAATACTCTGCCTAACCTCTTTTTAGTATGGATTCAGAATACAAAATTTGGAAAGGAAGAAGGCAAAAGAAACGCAAACCCAGACCAAATTTTGGAAATTGCCAATCAAGGAACCTGAATGCTGCTGATTGAATACACCTGAAAATCCCATTCATATTCCATTTGGAAAGATTTCCTAGCTGTCCCCTAGGCAAAGTAAAATTTCATGTTCCAAAAACCAAAATCTCAACCTGGTCGAGTTTTCTGTAGATTTATAAGCATGAAACGCCAATGTGCTGTGTTTTTTATTTCATTATGTATACTCTGCCTAACCTCTTTTGTGTATGCAGTCAGTATTCAAAATTGTTAAAGGAAGAAGCCAAAACAAACGCAAACTCGGAACAAAATTAGGAAATTGCCAATCAAGGAACCTGAATGCTGCTGATTGGATCAACCTAAAAATCCCTTTAACACTCGATGTGGACGGAAATCCTTGCTGTCCCCTCGGCAAAATGATTACATTTCTGTTTCCAAAAACAAAAACTCACTTTGGTCCAGTTGCCTGTAATTTTCCTAGCATGAAACGCCAATGTGCTGTGTGTTTTATATCATTATGAATACTCTGCCTAACCTCTTTATTGTATGGAGTCAGAATACAAAATTTGGAAAGGCAGAAGGCAAAGCCAACCAAACCCAGAACAAATTTAGGAAATTGCCAAACGAGAAACCTGAATGCTGCTGATTGAATACACCTATAAATCCCATTTACACTCAATGTATAGGGAATTCCTAGCTTTCCCCTTTGCAAAAGTGTAAAATTTCATGTTCCAAAACACAAAAACTCAGCTTGGTCGAGTTTTCTGTAGATTTATAAGCATGAAACGCCAATGTGCTGTGTTTTTTGTTTCATTATGAATACTCTGCCTAAACTGCTTTTTGTATGCAGTGCATATTCCAAATTTTGAAAGGAAGAAGACAAAACAAACGCAAACCCAGAACAAATTTTAGGAAATTGCCAATCAAGGAACCTGAATGCTATGATTGAATACAGCTGAAAATCCCATTCACACTCGATGTGGAGGGAATTCCTAGCAGTCCCCTCAGCAAAATGGTTACATTTCTTTTTCCAAAACACAAAATCTCACCTTGGTCGAGTTTTCTGTAGATTTATATGAATGAAACGCGAATGTGCTGTTCTTTTATTTCATTATAAATACTCTGACTAACCTCTTTTTAGTATGGAGTCAGAATACAAAATTTGGAAAGGAAGAAGGCAAAAGATACTCAAACCCAGAACAAATTTGGGAAGTTGCCAATCAAGGAACCTGAATGCTGCTGATTGAATACACCCGAAAATCCCATTTACACTCAATGTAGAGGGAATTCCTAGCTGTCACCTTGGCTAAAGAGTAAAATTTCATGTTCCAAAACACAAAAACTCACCTTGGTCGAGTTTTCTGTAGATTTACAAGTTTGAGAAGCCAATCTGCTGTGTTTTTAATTTCATTATGAATACTCTGCCTAACCTCTTTTGTGTATGACTCAGTATTCAAAATTGTTAAAGGAAGAAGCCAAAACAAATGCAAACTTGGAACAAATTTAAGAAATTGCCTATATAGGAGCCTGAATGCTGCTGATTGAATACTCCTAAAAATCCCAATTACACTCGATGTGGAGGGAATTGCTAGCTCTCCCCTCCTCAAAAGGGTAAAATTTCTTTTTCCAAAACTCAAAAACTCACCTTGGTCGATTTCACTGTAGATTTCCTAGCATGAAACGTTAATATGCTGTGTTTTTATATCATTAGGAATACTCTGCCGAACCTCTCTTTTGTAAGGAGAAAGAATACAAATTTTGGAAAGGAAGAAGGAGAATCAAAAGCAAAGTTAGAACAAATTTAGGAAATTGCCAATCAAGACACCCGAATGCTGCCGAAAGAATACACCTGAAAATCCCATTTACACTTCATGTGGAGAGAATTCCTAGCTTAACCCTCGGTAAAAATGTAAAAGTTCTTTTTCCAAAACACAAAAACTCACTTTGGTCGAGATTTCTGTAGTTTTATAAGCATGAAAAGCCAAAGCGGTGTGCTTTTTATTTCATTTAGGGATACTCTGCCTAACCTCTTTTCTGCATGCAGTCAGAATACCAAATTTGGAAAGGAAGAAGGCAAAACAAACGCAAACCCAGAACAAATTTTTAGGAAATTGCCAATCAAGGAACCTGAATGCTGCTGATTGAATACACCTGAAAATCCCATTCACACTCGATGTGGAGGGAATTCCTAGCAGTCCCCTCAGCAAAATGGTTACATTTCTTTTTCCAAAACACAAAATCTCACCTTGGTCGAGTTTTCTGTAGATTTATATGAATGAAACGCGAATGTGCTGTTCTTTTATTTCATTATAAATACTCTGCCTAACCTCTTTTTAGTATGGAGTCAGAATACAAAATTTGGAAAGGAAGAAGGCAAAAGAAACTCAAACCCAGAACAAATTTGGGAAGTTGCCAATCAAGGAACCTGAATGCTGCTGATTGAATAAACCCGAAAATCCCATTTACACTCAATGTAGTGGGAATTCCTACCTGTCACCTTGGCTAAAGAGTAAAATTTCATGTTCCAAAACACAAAAACTCACCTTGGTCGAGTTTTCTGTAGATTTATAAACATGAGACGCCAATGTGCTGTGTTTTTTATTTCATTATGAATACTCTGCCTAACCTCTTTTGTGTATGCAGTCAGTATTCAAAATTGTTAAAGGAAGAAGCCAAAACAAACGCAAACTCAGAACAAAATTAGGAAATTGCCAATCAAGGAACCTGAATGCTGCTGATTGGATCAACCTAAAAATCCCTTTTACACTGGATGTGGAGGGAAATCCTTGCTGTCCCCTCGGCAAAATGATTACATTTCTGTTTCCAAAAACAAACACTCACTTTGGTCGAGATGCCTGTAAATTTCCTAGCATGAAACGACAATGTGCTGTGTGTTTTATATCATTATGAATACTCTGCCTAACCTCTTTTTTGTATAGAGTCAGAATACAAAATTTGGAAAGGCAGAAGACAAAGCCAACCAAACCCAGAACAAATTTAGGAAATTGCCAAACAAGAAACCTGAATGCTTCTGATTGAATAAACCTGAAAATCCCATTTACACTCGATGTAGAGGGAATTCCTAGCTGTCCCCTTGGCAAAAGGGTAAAATTTCATGTTCCAAAACACAAAAACTCAACTTGGTCGAGTTTTCTGTAGATTTATAAGCTTGAGACACCAATGTGCTGTGTTTTTTATTTCACTATGAATACTCTGCCTAACCTCTTTTGTTTATGCAGTCAGTATTCAAAATTGTTAAAGGAAGAAGCCAAAACAAACGCAAACTCGGAACAAATTGAGGAAATTGCCAATCAAGGAACCTGAATGCTGCTGATTGGATAAACCTAAAAATCCCAATTACACTCAATGTGGAGAGAAATCCTTGCTGTCCCCTCGGCAAAATGATTACATTTCTGTTTCCAAAAACAAAAACTCACTTTGGTCGGGTCGCCTGTAAATTTCCTAGCATGAAACGCCAATGTGCTGTGTGTTTTATATCATTATGAATACTCTGCCTAACATCTTTTTTGTATGGAGTCAGAATACAAAATTTGGAAAGGCTGAAGGCAAAGCCAACCAAACCCAGAACAAATTTAGGAAATTGCCAAACAAGAAACCTGAATTTTGCTGATTGAATACTCCTGAAAATCCCATTTACACTCAATGTAGAGGGAATTCCTAGCTGTCCCCTTGGCAAAAGGGTAAAATTTCATGTTCCAAAACACAGAAACTCACCTTGGTCGAGTTTTCTGTAGATTTAGAAGCATGAAACGCCAATGTGCTGTGTTTTTTATTTCATTATGAATACTCTGCCTAACCTACTTTTTGTATGCAGTCAGTATTCAAAAATTTGAAAGGAAGAAGGCAAAACAAATGCAAACCCAGTACAAATTTAGGTAATTGCCAATATAGGAGCCTGAATGCTGCTGATTGAATACTCCTAAAAATCCCAATTACACTCGATGTGGAGGGAATTCCTAGCTGTCCCCTCCTCAAAAGGGTAAAAATTCTTTTTCCAAAACTCAAAAACTCACCTTGGTCAATTTCCCTGTAGATTTCCTTGCATGAAACGCCAATGTGCTGTGTTTTTCATTTCATTAGGAATACTCTGCCGAACCTCTCTTTTGTAAGGAGTAAGAATACAAATTTTGGAAAGGAAGAAGGAGAATCAAAAGCAAAGTTAGAACAAATTTTGGAAATTGCCAATCAAGACACCCAAATGCTGCCGAAAGAATACACCTGAAAAGCCCATTTACACTTCATGTGGAGAGAATTCCTAGCTTAACCCTCGGTAAAAATGTAAAAGTTCTTTTTCCAAAACACAAAAACTCACTTTGGTCGAGATTTCTGTAGTTATATAAGCATGAATAGCCAAAGCGGTGTGCTTTTTATTTCATTTAGGGATACTCTGCCTAACCTCTTTTCTGCATGCAGTCAGAATCCCAAATTTGGAAAGGAAGAAGGCAAAACAAACGCAAACCCAGAACAAATTTTAGGAAATTGCCAATCAAGGAACCTGAATGCTATGATTGAATACACCTGAAAATCCCATTCACACTGGATGTGGAGGGAATTCCTAGCAGTCCCCTCGGCAAAATGGTTACATTTCTTTTTCCAAAACACAAAATCTCACCTTGGTCGAGTTTTCTGTAGATTTATATGAATGAAACGCGAATGTGCTGTTCTTTTATTTCATTATAAATACTCTGCCTAACCTCTTTTTAGTATGGAGTCAGAATACAAAATTTGGAAAGGAAGTAGGCAAAAGAAACGCAAACCCAGAACAAATTTTGGAAGTTGACAATCAAGGAACCTGAATGCTGCTGATTGGATAAACCCAAAAATCCCTTTTACACTCCATGTGGAGGGAAATCCTTTCTGTCCCCTCGGCAAAATGATTACATTTCTGTTTCCAAACAGAGAAACTCACCTTGGTCGAGTTGCCTGTAATTTTCCTAGCATGAAACACCAATGTGCTGTGTGTTTTATATCATTATGAATACTCTGCCTAACCTCTTTTTGTATGGAGTCAGAATACCAAATTTGGAAAGGAAGAAGGCAAAACAAACGCACACCCAGAACAAATTTTAGGAAATTGCCAATCAAGGAACCTGAATGCTATGATTGAATACATCTGAAAATCCCATTCACTCGATTTGGAGGGAATTCCTAGCCATCTCCTCCGTAAAATGGCCACATTTCTTTTTCCAAAACACAAAATCTCACCTTGGTCGATTTTTCTTTAGATTTATATGAATGAAACGCGAATGTGCTGTTCTTTTATTTCATTATAAATACTCTGCCTATCCTCTTTTGTGTATGCAGTCAGTATTCAAAATTTTTAAAGGAAGAAGCCAAAACAAATGCAAACCCGGAACAAATTTATGAAATTGCCAATCAAGGAACCTGAATGCTGCTGATTGAATAAACCTAAAAATCCCTTTTACACTCGATGTGTAGGGAATTCCTAGCTGTCCCCTTGGCAAAATGGTTACATTTCTTTTTCCAAAACACAAAATCTCACCGTGGTCGAGTTTTCTGTAGATTTATATGAATGAAACACGAATGTGCTGTTCTTTTATTTCATTATAAATACTCTGCCTAACCTCTTTTTAATATGGAATCAGAATACAAAATTTTTAAAGGCAGAAGGCAAAGCCAACCAAACCCAGAAGAAATTTAGAAAATTGCCAAACAAGAAACCTGAATGCTGCTGATTGAATACACCTGAAAATCCCATTTACACTCGATGTAGAGGGAATTCCTAGCTGTCCCCTTGGCAAAAGGGTAAAATTTCATGTTCCAAACCACAAAAACTCACCTTGGTCGAGTTTTCTGTATATTTATATGCATGAAACCTCAATGTGCTGTGTTTTTTATTTCATTATGAATACTCTGCCTAACCTCTTTTTTGTATGGAGTCAGAATACAAAATTTGGAAAGCCAGAAGGCAAAGCAAACCAAACCCAGAACAAATTTAGGAAATTGCCAAACAAGGAACCTGAATGCTGCTGATTGAATACACCTAAAAATCCCTTTTACACTCGATGTGGAGGGAAATCCTTGCTGTCCCCTCGGCAAAATGATTACATTTCTGTTTCCAAAAACAAAAACTCACTTTGGTCGAGTTGCCTGTAATTTTCCTAGCATGAAACGCCAATGTGCTGTGTCTTTCATTTCATTAGGAATACTCTGCCGAACCTCTCTTTTGTAAAGAGAAAGAATTCAAATTTTGGAAAGGAAGAAGGAGAATCAAAAGGAAAGTTAGAACAAATTTTGGAAATTGCCAATCAAGACACTCAAATGCTGCTGAAAGAATACACCTGAAAATCCCATTTACACTTCATGTGGATAGAATTCCTAGCTTAACCCTCGGTAAAAATGTAAAAGTTCTTTTTCCAAAACACAAAAACTCACTTTGGTCGAGATTTCTGTAGTTTTATAAGCATGAAAAGCCAAAGCGGTGTGTTTTTTATTTCATTTAGGGATACTCTGCCTAACCTCTTTTTCCATGGAGTCAGAATACCAAATTTGGAAAGGAAGAAGGCAAAAGTAACGCAAACCCAGAACAAATTTTAGGAAATTGCCAATCAAGGAACCTGAATGCTATGATTGAATACACCTGAAAATCCCATTCGCCCTCGATGTGGAGGGAATTCCTAGCAGTCCCCTCGACAAAATGGTTACATTTCTTTTTCCAAAACACAAAATCTCACCTTGGTCGAGTTTTCTGTAGATTTATATGAATGAAACGCGAATGTGCTGTTCTTTTATTTCATTATAAATACTCTGCCTAACCTCTTTTTAGTATGGATTCAGAATACAAAATTTGGAAAGGAAGAAGGCAAAAGAAACTCAAACCCAGAACAAATTTTGGAAGTTGCCAATCAAGGAACCTGAATGCTGCTGATTGAATATACCTGAAAATCCCATTCACATTTGATTTGGAGAGATTTGCTAGCTGTCTCCTCGGCAAAAGTGTAAAATTTCATCTTCCAAAAACCAAAAACTCAACTTGGTCGAGTTTTCTGTAGATTTATAAGCATGAGAAATCAATGTGCTGTGTTTTTTATTTCATTATGTATACTCTGCCTAAGCTCTTTTGTGTATGCAGTCAGTATTCAAAATTGTTAAAGGAAGAAGCCAAAACAAACGCAAACTCAGAACAAATTTAGGAAATTGCCAATCAAGACACCCGAATGCTGCCGAAAGAATACACCTGAAAATCCCATTTACACTTCATGTGGAGAGAATTCCTAGCTTAACCCTCGGTAAAAATGTAAAAGTTCTTTTTCCAAAACACAAAAACTCACTTTGGTCGTGATTTCTGTAGTTATATAAGCATGAAAAGCCAAAGCGGTGTGCTTTTTATTTCATTTAGGGATACTCTGCCTAACCTCTTTTTTGCATGGAGTCAGAATACAAAATTCAGAAAGGTAGAAGGCAAAACAAACGCAAACCCAGAACAAATTTTAGGAAATTGCCAATCAAGGAACCTGAATGCTGCTGATTGAATAAACCTAAAAATCCCTTTTACACTCGATCTGGAGGGAATTCCTTGCTATCCCCTCGGCAAAATGATTACATTTCTGTTTCCAAAAACAAAAGCTCACTTTGGTCGAGTTGCCTGTAATTTTCCTAGCATGAAACGCCAATGTGCTGTGTGTTTTATTTCATTAGGGTTACTCTGCCTAACCTCTTTTTTGTATGGAGTCAGAATACCAAATTTGGAAAGGCAGAAGGCAAAGCCAACCAAACCCAGAACAAATTTAGGAAATTGCCAAACGAGAAACCTGAATGCTGCTGATTGAATACACCTGAAAATCACATTTACACTCAATTTGGATGGAATTCCTTGCTGTCCCATCGGCAAAAGTGTTCTATTTCATTTTTAAAACACAAAATCTCACCTTGATCGAGTTGCCTGTAGTTTTCCTACCATGAAATGAAATGTGCTGTATTTTTTATTTCCTTATGAATACTCTGCCTAACCTCTTATTTGTTTGGAGTCAGAACCAAAAATTTGGAAAAAAAGAGGAAAAAGAAACGCAAACGCAGAACAAATTTAGGAAATTCCCAAAAAAGAAACTTGAATGCTACTGATTGAATACACCTGAAAATGCCATTCACACTCGATTTGGAGGGAATTCCTTGCTGTCCCATCGGCAAAGTGGCTACATTAGTTTTTCCAACACAAAAAAATAAACATGGTCGAGTTGCCTGTAGTTTTACCTGCATGAAACACCCATATGCTGTGTTTTTTATTTCATTATGAATACTCTGCCCAACCTCTTTTTTGGATGGAGTCAGAATACAAATTTTGGAAAGGAAGAAGGTAAAACAAACGCAAACCCAGAACAAATTTAGGAAATTGCGAATTTAGGCACCTGAATGCTTCTGAATGTATACACCTGAATATCCCATTCCCACGCGAATTGGACAGAATTCCTAGCTGTCCCCTCAGCAAACGTTTAAAATTTAATGTTCCAAAACAAAATAACTCACCTTGGTCGAGTTTTCTGTAGATTTATAAGCATGAAATGCCAATGTGCTATGTGTTTTATTTCATTAGGGTTACTCTGCCTAACCTCTTTTTTGTATGGAGTCAGCATACCAAATTTGGAAAGGAAGAAGGCAAAAGAAACACAAACCCAAAACTAATTTAGGAAATTGCCAAACAAGAAATCTGAATGCTTCTGATTGAATACACCTGAAAATCCCATTCACACTCGATGTGGAGGGAATTCCTAGCTGTCCCCTCAGGAAAAGTGTAAAATTTCATGTTCCAAAACACAAAAACTCACCTTGGTCGAGTGGCCTGTAGTTTTCCTAGCATGAAACGCCAATGTGCTGTGTTTTTATTTCATTATGAATACTCTACCGAGCCAGATTTTTGTATGGAGTTAGAATACTAAATTTGGAAAGGAAGAAGGCAAAACAAAGGCAAACCGAAAACAAATTTAGGAAATTGCCAATCAAGGAACCTGAATGCTGCTGAAAGAATACACTTGAAAATCCCATTTGCACTCGATTTGGTGGGAATTCTTTGCTGTCCTCTCGGCAAAGTGTTCCATTTCATTTTCCAAAACACAACAAATCAACTTGGTCATTTTTTCTGTAGATTTACAAGCTTGAAACACCAATGTGCGATGTTTTTTATTTCATTAAGGATACTCTGACTAACCTCTTTTTTTGTATGGAGTAAGAATACAAAATTTGAAAAGGAAGAAGACAAAACAAACGCAAACCCAGAACTCATTTAGGAAATTGCCAATCTAGGCACCTGAATGCTGCTGATTGAATACACCTGAAAATCCCATTCATACTCTATTTGGAGGGATTTCATAGCTGTCCCCGAAGCAAAAGTGTTCCATTTTATTTTCCAAAACACAAAAAATCACCTTGATCGAGTTGCCTGTAGTTTTCCTAGCATGAAATGCCAATGTGCTGTGTTTTTTATTTCATGATGAATACTCTGCCTAACCTCTTTTTTGGATGGAGTTAGAATACAAAATTTGGAAAGGAATAAGGTAAAACAAACGCAAACCCAGAACAAATTTGGGAAATTGCCAAACAAAACCTGAATGCTGCTGATTGAATACACCTGAAAATCCCATTCACACTCGATTTGGAGGGATTTCCTAGCTGTCCCTGAAGCAAAATGTTTACATTTCTTTTTCCAAAACACAAAAACTCACCTTGGTCGAGTTCCCTGTAGTTTTCCAAGCATGAAACGCCAATGTGCTGTGTTTTTTATTTCATTATGAATACTTGGACTAACCTCATTTTTTGATTGAGTAAGAATACAAAATTTGGAAAGGAAGAAGGTAAAACAAACGAAAATCCAGAACGAATTTAGGAAATTGCCAAACAAGGAACCAGAATGCTGCTGAAAGAACACACCAAAATTCCCATTAACACTCGATTTGTAGGGAACTCCTAGCTGTCCCCTGAGCAAAATGGTTACATTTCTTTTTCCAAAACACAAAATCTCACCTTGGTCTAGTTGTCTGTAATTTTCCTCGCTTGAAACGTCAATGTGCTGTGTTTTTTATTTCATGATGAATACTCTGCCTAACCTCTTTTTTGTATTCAGTCAGAATACAAAATTTGGAAAGGAAGAAGGTAAAACATACGAAAACCCAGAAAAAATTTAGGCAATTGCCTAGCAGGAGACCTGAACGCTGCTGATTGAATACACATGAAAATCTCATTCACACTCGATGTGGCGTGGATTCAGACCTGTCTCCTCTTGACAAGTGTCACATTTCATTTTCCAAAACACATAACCTTATCTTGGTCGTGTTGCCTGTAGATTTCTAAGCATGAAATGCCAATTTATTGTGTTTTGCATTTTATTATGAATATTTTGCCTAAACTCGTTTTGTGTGGTGTCAGAATACAACATTCATAAAGGAAGAAGGCAAAACAAACACAAACCCAGAACAAATTGAGGCAATTCCCAATCAAGAGACCTGAATGCTGACAATTGAATACACCTGAAAATCCCATTCACACTGGATTTGGAGGGAATTCAGAGCTGTCCCTTCGGCAAAGTGTTATATTTCATTTTCCAAAACACATAACCTTAGGTTGGTTGTGTTGCCTGTAGATTTCTAAGCATGAAACGCCAATTTACTTTGTTTTTTATTTCATTATGAATACTCTGCCTAAACTCGTTTTTGTATGGTGTCAGAATGCAAAATTCAGAAAGGAAGAAGGCAAAACAAACACAAACCCAGAACAAATTGAGGCAATTGCCTCGCAGGAGACCTGAATGCTCTCGATTGAATACAACTGAAATTCCCATTCACACTGGATTTGAAGGGAATTCAGAGCTGTCCCCTTTGGAAAAGTTTTGATTTTCATTTTCCAAAACACATAACCTTATCTTGGTGGTGTTGCCTGTAGATTTCTAAGCATGAAATGCAAATTTCCTTTGTTTTTTATTTCATTATGAATACTCTGCCTAAACTTGTTTTTGTATGGTGTCAGAATACAAAATTTGGAAATGAAGAAGGCAAAACAAACACAAACCCAGAACAAATTTAGGCAATTGCCTAGCAGGAGACGTGAATGCTGCCGATTGTATACACCTGAAATTCCCATTCACACATGATTTGGAGGGAATTCAGAGCATTCCCCTCCGCAAAAGTGTTACATTTCATTTTCCAAATCACATAAACTTACCTTGGTCGTGTTGCCTGTAGATTTCTAAGCATGAAACGCCATTTCCTGTGTTATTTACTGCTTTGTGGACTCTGCCTAACCTCATTTTTGTATGGTGTCAGAATACAAAATTTGGAAGGAAGAAGGTAAAACAAACACAAACCCAAAAGAAATTTAGGCGATTGCCAATCAAGAGACCTGAATGCTGCTGATTGAATACACATGAAAATCTCATTCACACTCGATTTGGAGGGGATTCAGACCTGTCCCCTCTTGACAAGTGTTACATTTCATTATCCAAAACACAGAACCATATCTTCGTCATGTTGCCTGTAGATTTCTAAGCATGAAATGCCAATTTCCTGTGTTTTGTATTTTATTATAAATACTTTGCCTAAACTCATTTTGTGTGGTGTCAGAATAAAACATTCAGAAAGGAAGAAGGCAAAACAAACACAAACCCAGAACAAATTGAGGCAATTGCCAATCAAGAGACCTGAATGCTGACAATTGAATACACCTGAAAATCCCATTCACAGTCGATTTGTAAGGAATTCAGAGCTGTCCCTTCAGCAAAAGTGTTATATTTCAATTTCCAAAACATATAAACTTCTGTTGGTTGTGTTGCCTGTAGATTTCTATGCATGAAACGCCAATTTCCTTTGTTTTTTATTTCATTATGAATACTCTGCCTAAACTCGTTTTTGTATGGTGTCAGAATGCAAAATTCAGAAAGGAAGAAGGCAAAACAAACACAAAAACCAGAACAAATTGAGGCAATTGACTAGCAGGAGACCTGAATGCTGCCGATGGAATACACCTGAAAATCCCATTCACACTCGATTTGAAGGGAATTCAGAGCTGTCCCCTCTGGAAAAGGGTTACATTTCATTTTCCAAAACACATAACCTTATCTTGGTCATTTTGTCTGTAGATTTATAAGGATAAAATGCCAATTTCCTGAGTTTTGCATTTTATTATGAATACTCTGCTTAAACTCGTTTTTGTATGGTGTCAGAATACAAAATTCAGAAAGGAACAAAGTAAAACAACCACAAAACCAGAACACGTTTAGGCAATTGCCAATCAAGAGACCTGAATGCTGAGGATGTTATACACCTAAAAATCCCATTGACACTCGATTTAGAGGAAAATCAGAGCTGTCCCCTCTGGAAAAGGGTTACATTTCATTTTTCAAAATACAAAAAATCATCTTGGTCGTGTTTCCTGTAGATTTCTAAGAATGAATTGCAAGTTTACTGTGTTTTCTATTTTATTATGAATACTCTGTCCAAACTCGTTTTTGTATACTGTCAGAATGCAAAATTCAGAAAGGAAGAAGGCAAAACAAACACAAACCAAGAACAAATTGAGGCAATTGCCTAGCAGGAGACATGAATGCTCTCGATTGAATACACCTGAAATTCCCATTCACACACGATTTGGATGGATTTCAGAGCTGTCCCCTCGGAAAAAGTGTTATATTTCATTTTCCAAAACACATAACCTTATCTTGGTCGTGTTGTCTGTAGATTTATAAGGATAAAATGCCAGTTTCCTGAGTTTTGTATTTCATTATGAATACTCTGCCTAAACTCGTTTTTGTATGGTGTCAGAATACAAAATTCAGAAAGGAGGAAAGTAAAACAAACACAAACCCAGAACACGTTTAGGCAATTGCCAATCAAGAGACCTGAAGGCTGACAATTTTATACACCTGAAAATCACATTGACACTCTATTTAGAGGGAAATCAGAGCTTTCCCGTCTGGAAAAGGGTTAATTTTCATTTTCAAAATACAAAAAATCATCTTGGTCGTGTTGCCTGTAGATTTCTAAGCATGAATTGCAAGTTTACTGTGATTACTATTTTATTATGAATACTCTGCCTAAACTGGTTTTTGTATACTCTCAGAATGCAAAATTCAGAATGGAACAAGGCAAAACTAAAACATACCCAGAACAAATTTAGGCAATTGCCTACCAGGAGACCTGAATGCTCTCGATAAAATACACCTGAAATTCCCATTCACACTCGATTTGGAGGGAATTCAGAGCTGTCCCCTCTTGACAAGTGTTACATTTCATTTTCCAAAACACATAACCTTATCTTGGTTGTGTTGCCTGTAGATTTCTAAGCACGAAATGCCAATTTCCTTTGCTTTTTATTTCATTATGAATACACTGCCTAAACTCGTTTTTGTACATTGTCAGAATACAAAATTCAGAAAGGAAGAAGGAAAAACAAACACAAACACAGAACAAATTTAGCCTATTGCCTAGCAGGAGACCTGAATGCTGCCGATTGTATACACATGAAATTCCCATTCACACATGATTTGGAGGGTATTCAGAGCTATCGCCTCTGGAAATGGGTTACATTTCATTTTCCAAAACACATAACCTTATCTTGGTCGTGTTGTCTGTAGATTTATAAGGATAAAATGCCAGTTTCCTGAGTTTTGTATTTCATTATGAATACTCTGCCTAAACTCGTTTTTGTATGGTGTCAGAATACAAAATTTGGAAAGGAAGAAGGCAAAACAAACACAAACCCAGAACAAATTTAGGCGATTGCCAATCAAGAGACCTGAATGCTACCAATTAAATACACCTGAAAATCTCATTCACACTCGATTTGGAGGGGATTCAGAGCTGTCACCTCTTGACAAGGGTTACATTTCATTTTTCAAACACATTACCTTATCTTGGTCGTTTTGACTGTGGATTTCTAAGCATGAAATGCCAATTTACTGTGTTTTGTATTTTATTATGAATATTTTGCCTAAACTCGTTTTGTGTGGTGTCAGAATACAACATTCAGAAAGGAAGAAGGCAAAACAAACACAAACCCAGAACTAATTGAGGCAATTGCCAATCAGGAGACCTGAATGCTGCCGATGGAGTACACCTGAAAATCCCATTCACAGTCCTTTTGTAGGGAATTCAGAGCTGTCACCTCTTGACAAGGGTTACATTTCATTTTCCAAACACATTACCTTATCTTGGTCGTGTTACCTGTAGATTTCTAAGCATGAAATGCCAATTTACTGTGTTTTGTATTTTATTATGAATACTTTGCCTAACCTCGTTTTTTGTGGTGTCAGAATACAACATTCAGAAAGGAAGAAGGCAAAACAAACACAAACCCAGAACAAATTGACCCAATTGCCAATCAACAGACCTGAATGCTGCCAAGTGAATACACCTGAAAATCCCATTCACACTGGATTTGGAGGAAATTCAGAGCTGTCCCTTCGGCAAAAGGGTTACATTTCATTTTCCAAAATACAAAAAATCATGTTAGTCCTGTTGCCTGTACATTTCTAAGCATGAAATGCAAGTTTACAGTGTTTTGTATTTTATTATGAATACTCTGTCTAAACTCGTTTTTGTATACTGTCAGAATGCAAAATTCAGAAAGGAAGAAGGCAAAACAAACACAATCACAGAACAAATTTAGGCAATTGCCTAGCAGGAGACCTGAATGCTGCCGATTGTATACACCTGAAATTCCTGTTCACACACAATTTGGAGGTAATTCAGAGCTGTCCCCTAGGCAAAAGTGTTACATTTCATTTTCCAAAACACATAATCTTATGTTGGTCGTGTTGCCTGTAGATTTCTGAGCATGAAACGCCAATTTCCTTTGTTTTTTATTTCATTATGAATACACTGCCTAAACTCGTTTTTGTATGGTGTCAGAATGCAAAATTCAGAAAGGAAGAAGGCAAAACCAACACAATCACAGAACAAATTGAGGCAATTGCCTAGCAGGAGACCTGAATGCTGCCGATTGTATACACCTGAAAATCCCATTCACACATGATTTGGAGGGAATTCAGAGCTGTCCCCTCGGCAATAGTGTTATATTTCATTTTCCAAAACACATAACCTTATCTTGGTCGTGTTGCCTGTAGATTTGTAAGCATGAAACGCCAATTTCCTTTGTTTTTTATTTCATTATGAATACTCTGCCTAAACTCGTTTTTGTATGGTGACAGAATACAAAATTCAGAAAGGAAGAAGGCAAAACAAACCAAAACCCAGAACACGTTTAGGCAATTGCCAATCAAGAGACCTGAAGGCTGACGATTTTATACACCTGAAAATCACATTGACACTCGATTTAGAGGTAATTCAGAGCTGTCCCCTCTGGAAAAGGGTTACATTTCATTTTTCAAAATACAAAAAATCATCTTGGTCGTGTTGCCTGTAGATTTCTAAGCATGAATTGCAAGTTTACTGTGTTTTGTATTTTATTATGAATACTCTGCCTAAACTCGTTTTTGTATGGTGTCAGAATGCAAAATTAAGAAAGGAAGAAGGCAAAACAAACACATACCCAGAAGAAATTGAGGCAATTGCCTACCAGGAGACCTGAATGTGGCCGATTGAATACACCTGAAACTCTCATTCACACTTGATTTGGAGAGGATTCAGAGCATTCCCCTCGGCAAAAGTGTTACATTTCATTTTCCAAAACACATAACCTTATCTTGGACGTTTTGCCTGTAGATTTCTAAGGATAAAATGCCAATTTCCTGAGTTTTGTATATTATTATGAATACTCTGCCTAAACTCGTTTTTGTATGGTTTCAGAATACAAAATTCAGAAAGGAAGAAAGTAAAACAAACACAAACCCTGAACACGTTTAGGCAATTGCCAATCGAGAGACCTGAATGCTGCCGATTAAATACAGCTGAAAATCCCATTCACACTCGATTAAGAGGGAATTTAGAGCTTTCCCCTCTGGAAAAGTGATACATTTCATTTTTCAATACACAAAATCTCATTTTGGTCGTGTCTCTGTAGATTTCTAAGCATAAATTGCAAGTTTACTGTGTTTTGTATTTTATTATGAATACTCTGCCTAAACTCGTTTTTGTATTGTGTCAGAATGCAAACTTCAGAAAGGAAGAAGGCAAAACAAACACAAACCCAGAATAAATTGAGGCAATTGCCTACCAGGAGACCTGAATGCTCTCGATTGAATACACCTGAAATTCCCATTCACACTGGATTTGGAGGGAATTCAGAGCTGTCCCCTCGGCAAAAGTGTTATATATCATTTTCCAAAACACATAACATTATTTTGGTCGTGTTGCCCGTAGATTTCTAAGCATGAAACGCCAATTTCCTTTGTTTTTTATTTCATTATGAATACTCTGCCTAAACTCGTTTTTGTATGGTGTCAGAATACAAAATTCAGAAAGGAAGAAGGCAAAACAAACACAAACCCAGAACAAATTGAGGCAATTGCCTAGCAGGAGACCTGAATGCTGCCGATGGAGTACACCTGAAAATCCCATTCAAGCTCAATTTGAAGGGAATTCAGAGCTGTCCCCTCTTGACAAGTGTTACCTTTCATTTTCCAAACACATTACCTTATCTCGGTCGGGTTGCCTGTAGATTTCTAAGCATGAAACGCCATTACCTGTGTTATTTATTGCTTTGTGGACTTTTCCTAACCTCATTTTAGTATGGTGTCAGAATACAAAATTCAGAAAGGAAGAAGGTAAAACAAACACAAACCCATAACAAATTTAGGCGATTGCCTCGCAGGAGTCCTGAATGCTACCGATGGAATACACCTGAAAATCTCATTCACACTCGATTTGGAGCAAATTCAGAGCTGTCCCCTATTGACAAGTGTTACATTTCATTTTCCAAAACACATAACGTTATCTTGGTCATGTTGCCTGTAGATTTTTAAGCATGAAATGCCAATTTATTGTGTTTTGTATTTTATTATGAATACTTTGCCTAAACTCGTTTTGTGTGGTGTCAGAATACAACACTCAGAAAGGAAGAAGGCAAAACAAACACAAACCCAGAACAAATTGAGGCAATTGCCTACCAGGAGACCTAAATGCTCTCGATTGAATACACCTGAAATTCCCATTCACACATGATTTGGAGGGAATTCAGAGCATTCCCCTCGGCAAAAGTGTTACATTTATTTTTCCAAAACACATAACCTTATCTTGTTCGTATTGCCTGTAGATTTGGAAGCATGAAACGACAATTTCCTTTGTTTTTTATTTCATTATGAATACTCTGCCTAAACTCGTTTTTGCATGGTGTCAGAATGCAAAATTCAGAAAGGAAGAAGGCAAAACAAACACAAACCCAAAACAAATTGAGGCAATTGCCAATCAAGATACCTGAATGCTGCCGATTAAATACAGCTGAAAATCCCATTCACACTCGATTTGCAGCAAATTCAGAGCTGTCCCCCCTGGAAAAGGGGTACATTTCATTTTCCAAAACACATAACCTTATCTTGGTTGTGTTGCCTCTAGATTTCTACACATGAAAAGCCAATTTGCTTTGTTTTTTATTTCATTATGAATACTCTCCCTAAACTCGTTTTTGTATGGTGTCAGAATACAAAATTCAGAAAGGAGGAAAGTAAAACAAACACAAACCCAGAACACGTTTAGGCAATTGCCAATCAAGAGACCTGAATGCTGCCAATTGAATACTCCTGAAAATCTCATTCACACTTGATTTGGAGCAAATTCAGAGCTGTCCCCTCTTGAAAAGTGTTACACTTCATTTTCGAAAACACATAACATTATCATGGTTGTGTTGCCTGTAAATTGCTAAGCTTGAAATGCCAATAAATTGTGTTTTGTATTTTATTATGAATACGTTGCCTAAACACGTTTTGTGTGGTGTCAGAATACAACATTCAGAAAGGAAGAAGGCAAAACAAACACAAACCCAGAACAAATTGAGGCAATTGCCTAGCAGGAGACCTGAATGCTGCCAATTGAATACACCTGAAAATCCCATTCACACTGGATTTGGAGGGAATTTAGTGCTGTCCCCTCGGCAAAAGGGTTACATTTCATTTTCCAAAATACAAAAAATCATATTGGTCGTGTTGCTGTAGATTTCTAAGCATGAAATGCAAGTTTACTGTGTTTCTATTTCATTATGAATACTCTGCCTAAACTCTTTTTTGTATGGTGTCAGAATGCAAAAATCAGAAAGGAAGAAGGCAAAACAAACACAAACCCAGAGCAAATTTAGCCGAATGGCTAGTAGGAGTCCTGAAAGCTGCCGATCGTATACACTTGAAATACCCATTCACACATGAATTGGAGGGAATTCAGAGCTGTCCTTTCGGCAATAGTGTTATATTTCATTCTCCAAAACACATAACATTATCTTGGTCGTG
Organism: Sylvilagus floridanus; assembly: GCA_949820135.1. NCBI lineage: Eukaryota > Metazoa > Chordata > Mammalia > Lagomorpha > Leporidae > Sylvilagus > Sylvilagus floridanus. The sequence goes on along the minus strand of OX463234.1, from coordinate 22,356,457 downwards.
TTGTCTGTAGATTTCTAAGCATGAATCGCTGTTTCCTGTGTTATTTATTGCTTCGTGGACTCTACCTAACCTCATTTTTGTATGGTGTCAGAATACAAAATTTGGAAAGGAAGAAGGTAAAACAAACACAAACCCAGAACAAATTTAGGCAATTGCCAATCAAGAGACCTGAATGCTGCTGATTGAATACACCTGAAAATATCATTCACACTCGATTTTGGAGGGGATTCAGAGCTGTCCCCTCTTGACAAGTGTTACATTTCATTTTCCAAAACACATAACCTTATCTTGGTCGTGTTGCCTTTAGATTTCTAAGCATGAAATGCCAATTTATTGTGTTTAGTATTTTATTATGAATACTTTGCCTAATCTCGTTTTGTGTGGTGTCAGAATACAACATTCAGAAAGGAAGAAGGCAGAACAAACACAAACCCAGAACAAATTGAGGCAATTCCCAATCAAGAGACCTGAATGCTGACAATTGAGTACACCTGAAAATCCCATTCACACTGGATTTGGAGGGAATTCAGAGCTGTCCCTTCGGCAAAAGTGTTATATTTCATTTTCCAAAACACATAACCTTCTGTTGGTTGTATTGCCTGTAGATTTCTAAGCATGAAATGCCAATTTGCTTTGCTTTTTATTTCATTATGAATACTCTGCCTAAACTCGTTTTTGTATGGTGTCAGAATGCAAAATTCAGAAAGGAAGAAGGCAAAATAAACACAAACGCAGAACAAATTTAGGCAATTGCCTAGCAGGAGACCTGAATGCTGCCAATTGTATACACCTGAAATTCCTATTCACACATGATTTGGAGGGAATTCAGAACATTGCCCTCGGCAAAAGTGTTACATTTCGTTTTACAAAACACATAACCTTATCCTGGTCGTGTTGCCGGTAGATTTCTAAGCATGAAACGCCAATTTCCTTTGTTTTTTATTTCATTATGAATACTCTGCCTAAACTCGTTTTTGTATGGTGTCAGAATACAAAATTCAGAAAGGAAGAAGACAAACAAAAAACACAAACCCAGAACAAATTGACCCAATTGCCAATCAACAGACCTGAATGCTGCCGATTGTATACACCTGAAATTCCTATTCACACATGATTTGGAGGGAATTCAGAGCATTCCCCTCGGCAAAAGTGTTACATTTCATTTTCCAAAACACATAACCTTATCTTGGTCGTGTTGCCTGTAGATTTCTAAGCATGAAACGCTGTTTCCTGTGTTATTTATTGCATCATGGATACTCTGCCTAACCTCATTTTTGTATGGTGTCAGAATGCAAATTTCAGAAAGGAAGAAGGCAAAACAAACACAAACCCAGAAAAAATTTAGGCAATTGCCTAGCAGGAGACCTGAATGCTGCCGATGGAATACACGTGAAAATCCCATTCACACTCGATTTGAAGGGATTTCAGAGCTGTCCCCTCTGGAAAAGGGTTACATTTCATTTTCCAAAACATATAACCTTATCTTGGTTGTGTTGTCTGTATATTTATAAGGATAAAATGCCAATTCCTGAGTTTTGATTTTATTATGAATACTCTGCTTAAACTCGTTTTTGTATGGTGTCAGAATACAAAATTCAGAAAGGAAGAAGGCAAAACAAACACAAACCCAGAACATGTTTAGACAATTGCCAATCAAGAGACCTGAATGTGGACGATTTTTTATTCCTGAAAATCAGATTGACACTCGATTTAGAGGGAAATCAGAGCTGTCTCATCTGGAAAAGGGTTACATTTCATTTTTCAAAATACAAAAAATCATCTTGGTCGTGTTGCCTGTAGATTTCTAAGCATGAATTGCAAGTTTAATGTGTTTTGTATTTTATTATGAATACTCTGTCTAAACTCGTTTTTGTATGGTGTCAGAATGCAAAATTCAGAAAGGAAGAAAGCAAAAAAAAAAAAAAAAAAAAAACCACAAACCCAGAACAAATTGAGGCAATTGCCTAGCAGGAGACATGAATGCTGCCGATTGAATACACCTGAAATTTCCATTCACACATTATTTGGAAGTAATTCAGAGCATTCCCCTCGGCAAAAGTGTTACATTTAATTTTCCAAAACACATAACCTTATCTTGCTCGTGTTGCCTGTAGATTTCTAAGCATGAAACGCCTTTTCCTGTGTTATTTATTGCTTTGTGGACTCTACCTAACCTCATTTTTGTATGGTGTCAGAATGCAAATTTCAGAAAGGAAGAAGGCAAAACAAACACAAACCCAGAAAAAATTTAGGCAATTGCCTAGCAGGAGACCTGAATGCTACCAATGGAATACACCTGAAAATCCCATTCACACTGGATTTGGAGGGAATTCAGAGCTGTCCCCTCTGGAAAAGTGTTACATTTCATTTTCCAAAACATATAACCTTATCTTGGTTGTGTTGTCTGTATATTTATAAGGATAAAATGCCAATTTCATGAGTTTTGATTTTTTTATGAATACTCTGCCTAAACTCGTTTTTGTATGGTGTCAGAATACAAAATTCAGAAAGGAAGAAGGCAAAACAAACACAAACCCAGAACACGTTTAGGCAATTGCCAATCAAGAGACCTGAATGCTGCCAATTGAATACTCCTGAAAATCTCATTCACACTTGATTTGGAGCAAATTCAGAGCTGTCCCCTCTTGAAAAGTGTTACACTTCATTTTCGAAAACACATAACATTATCATGGTTGTGTTGCCTGTAAATTGCTAAGCTTGAAATGCCAATAAATTGTGTTTTGTATTTTATTATGAATACGTTGCCTAAACACGTTTTGTGTGGTGTCAGAATACAACATTCAGAAAGGAAGAAGGCAAAACAAACACAAACCCAGAACAAATTGAGGCAATTGCCTAGCAGGAGACCTGAATGCTGCCAATTGAATACACCTGAAAATCCCATTCACACTGGATTTGGAGGGAATTTAGTGCTGTCCCCTCGGCAAAAGGGTTACATTTCATTTTCCAAAATACAAAAAATCATATTGGTCGTGTTGCTGTAGATTTCTAAGCATGAAATGCAAGTTTACTGTGTTTCTATTTCATTATGAATACTCTGCCTAAACTCTTTTTTGTATGGTGTCAGAATGCAAAAATCAGAAAGGAAGAAGGCAAAACAAACACAAACCCAGAGCAAATTTAGCCGAATGGCTAGTAGGAGTCCTGAAAGCTGCCGATCGTATACACTTGAAATACCCATTCACACATGAATTGGAGGGAATTCAGAGCTGTCCTTTCGGCAATAGTGTTATATTTCATTCTCCAAAACACATAACATTATCTTGGTCGTGTTGTCTGTAGATTTCTAAGCATGAATCGCTGTTTCCTGTGTTATTTATTGCTTCGTGGACTCTACCTAACCTCATTTTTGTATGGTGTCAGAATACAAAATTTGGAAAGGAAGAAGGTAAAACAAACACAAACCCAGAACAAATTTAGGCAATTGCCAATCAAGAGACCTGAATGCTGCTGATTGAATACACCTGAAAATATCATTCACACTCGATTTTGGAGGGGATTCAGAGCTGTCCCCTCTTGACAAGTGTTACATTTCATTTTCCAAAACACATAACCTTATCTTGGTCGTGTTGCCTTTAGATTTCTAAGCATGAAATGCCAATTTATTGTGTTTAGTATTTTATTATGAATACTTTGCCTAATCTCGTTTTGTGTGGTGTCAGAATACAACATTCAGAAAGGAAGAAGGCAGAACAAACACAAACCCAGAACAAATTGAGGCAATTCCCAATCAAGAGACCTGAATGCTGACAATTGAGTACACCTGAAAATCCCATTCACACTGGATTTGGAGGGAATTCAGAGCTGTCCCTTCGGCAAAAGTGTTATATTTCATTTTCCAAAACACATAACCTTCTGTTGGTTGTATTGCCTGTAGATTTCTAAGCATGAAATGCCAATTTGCTTTGCTTTTTATTTCATTATGAATACTCTGCCTAAACTCGTTTTTGTATGGTGTCAGAATGCAAAATTCAGAAAGGAAGAAGGCAAAATAAACACAAACGCAGAACAAATTTAGGCAATTGCCTAGCAGGAGACCTGAATGCTGCCAATTGTATACACCTGAAATTCCTATTCACACATGATTTGGAGGGAATTCAGAACATTGCCCTCGGCAAAAGTGTTACATTTCGTTTTACAAAACACATAACCTTATCCTGGTCGTGTTGCCGGTAGATTTCTAAGCATGAAACGCCAATTTCCTTTGTTTTTTATTTCATTATGAATACTCTGCCTAAACTCGTTTTTGTATGGTGTCAGAATACAAAATTCAGAAAGGAAGAAGACAAACAAAAAACACAAACCCAGAACAAATTGACCCAATTGCCAATCAACAGACCTGAATGCTGCCGATTGTATACACCTGAAATTCCTATTCACACATGATTTGGAGGGAATTCAGAGCATTCCCCTCGGCAAAAGTGTTACATTTCATTTTCCAAAACACATAACCTTATCTTGGTCGTGTTGCCTGTAGATTTCTAAGCATGAAACGCTGTTTCCTGTGTTATTTATTGCATCATGGATACTCTGCCTAACCTCATTTTTGTATGGTGTCAGAATGCAAATTTCAGAAAGGAAGAAGGCAAAACAAACACAAACCCAGAAAAAATTTAGGCAATTGCCTAGCAGGAGACCTGAATGCTGCCGATGGAATACACGTGAAAATCCCATTCACACTCGATTTGAAGGGATTTCAGAGCTGTCCCCTCTGGAAAAGGGTTACATTTCATTTTCCAAAACATATAACCTTATCTTGGTTGTGTTGTCTGTATATTTATAAGGATAAAATGCCAATTCCTGAGTTTTGATTTTATTATGAATACTCTGCTTAAACTCGTTTTTGTATGGTGTCAGAATACAAAATTCAGAAAGGAAGAAGGCAAAACAAACACAAACCCAGAACATGTTTAGACAATTGCCAATCAAGAGACCTGAATGTGGACGATTTTTTATTCCTGAAAATCAGATTGACACTCGATTTAGAGGGAAATCAGAGCTGTCTCATCTGGAAAAGGGTTACATTTCATTTTTCAAAATACAAAAAATCATCTTGGTCGTGTTGCCTGTAGATTTCTAAGCATGAATTGCAAGTTTAATGTGTTTTGTATTTTATTATGAATACTCTGTCTAAACTCGTTTTTGTATGGTGTCAGAATGCAAAATTCAGAAAGGAAGAAAGCAAAAAAAAAAAAAAAAAAAAAAACCACAAACCCAGAACAAATTGAGGCAATTGCCTAGCAGGAGACATGAATGCTGCCGATTGAATACACCTGAAATTTCCATTCACACATTATTTGGAAGTAATTCAGAGCATTCCCCTCGGCAAAAGTGTTACATTTAATTTTCCAAAACACATAACCTTATCTTGCTCGTGTTGCCTGTAGATTTCTAAGCATGAAACGCCTTTTCCTGTGTTATTTATTGCTTTGTGGACTCTACCTAACCTCATTTTTGTATGGTGTCAGAATGCAAATTTCAGAAAGGAAGAAGGCAAAACAAACACAAACCCAGAAAAAATTTAGGCAATTGCCTAGCAGGAGACCTGAATGCTACCAATGGAATACACCTGAAAATCCCATTCACACTGGATTTGGAGGGAATTCAGAGCTGTCCCCTCTGGAAAAGTGTTACATTTCATTTTCCAAAACATATAACCTTATCTTGGTTGTGTTGTCTGTATATTTATAAGGATAAAATGCCAATTTCATGAGTTTTGATTTTTTTATGAATACTCTGCCTAAACTCGTTTTTGTATGGTGTCAGAATACAAAATTCAGAAAGGAAGAAGGCAAAACAAACACAAACCCAGAACACGTTTAGGCAATTGCCAATCAAGAGACCTGAATGTGGATGATTTTATATACCTGAAAATCAGATTGACACTTGATTTAGAGGAAAATCAGAGCTGTCCCCTCTGGAAAAGGGTTACATTTCATTTTCCAAAATACAAAAAATCATCTTGGTCGTGTTGCCTGTAGATTTCTAAGCATGAATTGCAAGTTTACTGTGTTTTGATTTTGAGATGAATACTCTGCCTAAACTTGTTTTTGTATACTGTCAGAATGCAAAATTCAGAAAGGAAGAAGGCAAAACAAACACAAACCCAGAACAAATTGAGGCAATTGATAACCAGGAGTCCTGAATGCTCTCGATTGAATACACCTGAAATTCCCATTCACACTGGATTTGGAGGGAATTCAGAGCATTCCCCTCGGCAAAATTGTTATATTTCATTCTCCAAAACACATAAACTTATGTTGGTCGTGTTGCCTGTAGATTTCTAAGCATGAAATGCCAATTTCCTTTGTTTTTTATTTCATTATGAATACTCTGCCTAAACTCGTTTTTGTATGGTTTCAGAATACAAAATTCGGAAAGGAAGCAGTCAAAACAAACACAAACCCAGAAAAAATTTAGGCAATTGCCTAGCAAGAGACCTGAATGCTGCCGATAGAATACACCTGAAATTCCCATTCACACATGATTTGGAGGGAATTCAGAGCATTCCCCTCGGCAAAAGTGTTATATTTCATTTTCCAAAACACATAACCTTATCTTGGTCGTGTTGCCTGTAGATTTCTAAGCATGAAACGCCATTTCCTGTGTTATTCATTACTTTGTGGACTCTACCTAACCTCATTCTTGTATGGTGTCAGAATACAAAATTTGGAAAGGAAGAAGGTCTAACAAACACAAACCCAAAAGAAATTTAGGCGATTGCCAATCAAGAGACCTGAATGCTGTTGATTGAATACACATGAAAATCTCATTCACACACGATGGAGTGAATTCAGAACAGTCTCCTCTTCACAAGTGTCATTTCCTTTTTCCAAAACACATAACCTTATCTTGGTCGTGTTGCCTGTAGATTTCTAAGCATGAAATGCCAATTTATTATATTTTGTATTTTATTATGAATACTTTGCCTAAACTCGTTTTGTGTAGTGCCAGAATACAACATTCAGAAAGGAAGAAGGCAAAACAAACACAAACCCAGAACAAATTGAGGCAATTCCCAATCAAGAGACCTGAATGCTGACAATTGAATACACCTGAAAATCCCATTCACATATGATTTGGAGGGAATTCAGAGCATTCCCCTCGGCAAAAGTGTTATATTTCATTTTCCAAAACACATAACCTTCTGTTGGTTGTGTTGCCTGAGGATTTCTAAGCATGAAACGCCAATTTGCTTTGTTTTTTATTTCATTATGAATACTCTGCCTAAACTCGTATTTGTATGGTGTCAGAATGCAAAATTCAGAAAGGAAGAAGGCAAAACCAACACAAACCCAGAACAAATTTAGGTAATTGCTTCACAGGAGACCAGAATCCTGCCAATTGTATACACCTGAAATTCCCATTCACACATGATTTGGAGGGAATTCAGAGCATTCCCCTCGGGAAAAGTGTTATATTTCACTTTCGAAAACACATAACCTTATGTTGGTCGTGTTGCCTGTAGATTTCTAAGCATGAAACGCCAAATTCCTTTGTTTTTTATTTCATTATGAATACTCTGCCTAAACTCGTATTTGTATGGTGCCAGAATACAAAATTCAGAAAGGAAGAAGGCAAAACAAACACAAACCCAGAACAAATTTAGGCGATTTCCAATCAAGAGACCTGAAAACTGCTGATTGAATACAGCTGAAAAGCTCATTCACACTCGATTTGGAGGGGATTCAGAGCTGTCCCTCAGCAAAAGTGTTACAATTCATTTTCCAAAACACATGACCTTAACTTGGTCGTGTTGCCTGTAGATTTCTAAGCATGAAGTGCCAAGTTATTGTGGTTTGTATTTTATTATGGATACTTTGCCTAAACTCGTTTTGTGTGGTGTCAGAATACAAAATTCAGAAAGGAAGAAGGCAAAACAAACACAAACCCAGAACAAATTTAGGCAATTGCCTAGCAGGAGACCTGAATGCTGCCAATTGTATACACCTGAAATTCCCATTCACACTGGATTTGGAGGGAATTCAGAGCATTCCCCTCGGCAAAAGTGTTACATTTCATTTTTCAAAAAACATAACCTTATGTTGGTCATGTTGCCTGTAGATTTTTAAGCATGAAACGCCAATTTCCTTTGTTTTTTATTTCATTATGAATACTCTGCCTAAACTCGTTTTTGTATGGTTTCAGAATACAAAATTCAGAAAGAAAGAAGGCAAAACAAACAGAAACCCAAAACAAATTTAGGCGATTTCCAATTGAGAGACCTGAATGCTGCCGATTGAATACACATGAAAATCCCATTCACACTCGATCTGAAGGGAATTCAGATGTGTCCCCTCTGGAAGTGTTACATTTCATTTTCCAAAACACATAACCTTATCTTGGTCATGTTGTCTGTAGATTTCTAAGCATAAAATGCCAATTTCCTGAGTTTTGATTTTATTATGAATACTCTGCCTAAACTCGTTTTTGTATGGTGTCAGAATACAAAATTCAGAAAGGAAGAAGACAAAACAAACACAAACCCAGAACAAATTTAGGCAATTGCCAATCAAGAGACCTGAATGCTGACGATTTTATACACCTGAAAATCCCATTGACACTCGATTTAGGGGAATTCAGAGCTTTCCCCTCTGGAAAAGGGTTACATTTCATTTTCCAAATACAAAAAATCATGTTAGTCCTGTTGCCTGTACATTTTTAAGCATGAAATGCAAGTTTACTGTGTTTTGTATTTTATAATGAATACTCTGCCTAAACTCGTTTTTGTATAGTGTCAGAATACAAAATTCAGAAAGGAAGAAGGCAAAACAAACACAAACCCAGAACAAATTGAGGCAATTGCCTAGCAGGAGACCTGAATGCTGCCGATTGTATACACCTGAAATTCCCATTCACACTGGATTTGGAGGGAATTCAGAGCATTCCCCTCGACAAAAGTGTTACAATTCATTTTAAAAAACACATAAACTTATGTTGGTCGTGTTGCCTGTAGATTTCTAAGCATGAAACGCCAATTTCCTTTGTTTTTTATTTCATTATGAATACTCTGCCTAAACTCGTTTTTGTATAGTTTCAGAATACAAAATTCAGAAAAGAAGAAGGCAAAACAAACATAAACCCAGAACAAATATAGGCAATTGCCTACCAGGAGACCTGAATGCTCCCGATTGAATACACCTGAAAATCCCATTCACACTCGATTTGAAGGGAATTCAGAGCTGTCCCCTCTTGACAAGTGTTACATTTCATTTTCCAAAACACATAACCTTATCTTGGTCGTGTTGCCTGTAGATTTCTAAGCATGAAATGCCAATTTATTGTGTTTGTATTTTATTATGAATACTTTGCCTAAACTCGTTTTGTGTGGTGTTAGAATACAACATTCATAAAGGAAGAAGGCAAAACAAACACAAACCCAGAACAAATTGAGGCAATTCCCAATCAAGAGACCTGAATGTTGACAATTGAATACACCTGAAAATTTCATTCACACTGGATTTGGAGGGAATTCAGAGCATTCCCCTCGGCAAAAGTGTTACATTTCATTTTCCAAAACACATAACCTTCTGTTGGTTGTGTTGCCAGTAGATTTCTAAGCATGAAACGCCAATTTGCTCTGTTTTTTATTTCATTATCAATACTCTGCCTAAACTCGTATTTGTATGGTGAAAGAATGCAAAATTCAGAAAGGAAGAAGGCAAAACAAACACAAACCCAGAACAAATATAGGAAATTGCCTAGCAGTAGACCAGAATGCTGCCGATTGCATACACCTGAAATTCTCATTCACACATGATTTGGAGGGAATTCCGAGCATTCCTCTCGGCAAAAGTGTTATATTTCATTTTCCAAAACACATAACCTTATGTTGGTCGTGTTGCCTGTACATTTCTAAGCATGAAACGCCAATTTGCTTTGTTTTTTATTTCATTATGAATACTCTGCCTAAACTCGGTTTTGTATGGTGTCAGAATACAAAATTCAGAAAGGAAGAAGGCAAAACAAACCAAAACCCAGAACACGTTTAGGCAATTGCCAATCAAGAGACCTGAAGGCTGACGATTTTATACACCTGAAAATCACATTGACACTCGATTTAGAGGTAATTCAGAGCTGTCCCCTCTGGAAAAGGGTTACATTTATTTTCTGAAACACATAACCTTATCTTGGTCGTGTTCTCTGTAGATTTGTAAGGATAAAATGCCAATTTCATGAGTTTTGATTTTATTATGAATACTCTGTCTTAAGTCGTTTTTGTATACTGTCAGAATGCAAAATTCAGAAAGGAAGAAGGCAAAACAAACACAAACCCAGAACAAATTGAGGCAATTGCCTACCAGGAGTCCTGAATGCTATCGATTGAATACACCTGAAATTCGCATTCACACATGATTTGGAGGGAATTCAGAGCATTCCCCTCAGCAAAAGTGTTATATTTCATTTTCCAAAACACATAACCTTATGTTGGTCGTGTTGCCTGTAGATTTCTAAGCATGAAACGCCAATTTCCTTTGTTTTTTATTTCATTATTAATACTCTGCCTAAACTCGTTTTTGTATGGTGTCAGAATACAAAATTCAGAAAGGAAGAAGGCAAAACAAACGAAAACCCAGAACACGTTTAGGCAATTGCGAATCAAGACACCTGAATGCGGACGATTTTATACACCTGAAAATCCATTTGACACTCGATATAGAGAGAAATCAGTGCTGTCTTCTCTGAAAAAGGGTTACATTTCATTTTCAAAATACAAAACATCATCTTGGTCGTGTTGCCTGTAGATTTCTAAGCGTGAATTGCAAGTATAATGTGTTTTGTATTGTATTATGAATACTCTGTCTAAACTCGTTTTTGTATGGTGTCAGAATGCAAAATTCAGAAAGGAAGAAGGCAAAACAAACACAAACCCAGAACAAATTTAGGAAATTGCCTAGCAGGAGACCTGAATGCTGCCGATTGTATACACCTGAAACTCCCATTCACACATGATTTGGAGGGAATTCAGAGCATTCCCCTCGGCAAAAGTATTATATTTAATTTTCCAAAACACATAACCTTATGTTGGTCATGTTGCCTGTAGATTTTTAAGCATGAAACGCCAATTTCCTTTGTTTTTTATTTCATTATCAATACTCTGCCTAAACTCATTTTTGTATGCTGTCAGAATACAAAATTCAGAAAGGAAGAAGGCAAAACAAACACAAACCAAGAACAAATTTAGGCAATTGCCTAGCAGGAGACCTGAATGCTGCCGATTGTATACACCTGAAATTCCCATTCACACTGGATTTGGAGGGAATTCAGAGCATTCCCCTCGGCAAAAGTGTTACTTTTCATTTTCCAAAACACATAACCTTATGTTGGTCGTGTTGCCTATAGATTTCTAAGCATGAAACACCAATTTCCTTTGTTTTTTATTTCATTATGAATACTCTGCCTAAACTCATTTTTGTATGGTGTCAGAATACAAAATTCAGAAACGAAGAAGGCAAAACAAACATAAACCCAGAACAAATTTAGGCAATTGCCTACCAGGAGACCTGAATGCTGCCGATTGAATACACCTGAAAATCCCATTCACACTCGATTTGAAGGGAATTCAGAGCTGTCCCCTCTTGACAAGTGTTACATTTCATTTTCCAAAACACATAACCTTATCTTGGTCGTGTTGCCTGTAGATTTCTAAGCATGAAATGCCAATTTATTGTGTTTTGTATTTTATTATGAATACTTTGCCTAAACTCGTTTTGTGTGGTGTCAGAATACATCATTCAGAAAGGAAGAAGGCAAAACAAACACAAACCCAGAACAAATTGAGGCAATTCCCAATCAAGAGACCTGAATACACATGAAAATCCCATTCACACTCAATCTGAAGGGAATTCAGATGTGTCCCCTCTGGAAGTGTTACATTTCATTTTCCAAAACACATAACCTTATCTTGGTCATGTTGTCTGTAGATTTCTAAGCATAAAATGCCAATTTCCTGAGTTTTGATTTTATTATGAATACTCTGCCTAAACTCGTTTTTGTATGGTGTCAGAATACAAAATTCAGAAAGGAAGAAGACAAAACAAACACAAACCCAGAACAAATTTAGGCAATTGCCAATCAAGAGACCTGAATGCTGACGATTTTATACACCTGAAAATCCCATTGACACTCGATTTAGGGGAATTCAGAGCTTTCCCCTCTGGAAAAGGGTTACATTTCATTTTCCAAAATACAAAAAATCATGTTAGTCCTGTTGCCTGTACATTTTTAAGCATGAAATGCAAGTTTACTGTGTTTTGTATTTTATAATGAATACTCTGCCTAAACTCGTTTTTGTATAGTGTCAGAATACAAAATTCAGAAAGGAAGAAGGCAAAACAAACACAAACCCAGAACAAATTGAGGCAATTGCCTAGCAGGAGACCTGAATGCTGCCGATTGTATACACCTGAAATTCCCATTCACACTGCATTTGGAGGGAATTCAGAGCATTCCCCTTGGCAAAAGTGTTACAATTCATTTTCCAAAACACATAAACTTATGTTGGTCGTGTTGCCTGTAGATTTCTAAGCATGAAACGCCAATTTCCTTTGTTTTTTATTTCATTATGAATACTCTGCCTAAACTCGTTTTTGTATAGTTTCAGAATACAAAATTCAGAAAAGAAGAAGGCAAAACAAACATAAACCCAGAACAAATTTAGGCAATTGCCTACCAGGAGACCTGAATGCTCCCGATTGAATACACATGAAAATCCCATTCACACTCGATTTGAAGGGAATTCAGAGCTGTCCCCTCTTGACAAGTGTTACATTTCATTTTCCAAAACACATAACCTTGGTCGTGTTGCCTGTAGATTTCTAAGCATGAAATGCCAATTTATTGTGTTTGTATTTTATTATGAATACTTTGCCTAAACTCATTTTGTGTGGTGTTAGAATACAACATTCATAAAGGAAGAAGGCAAAACAAACACAAACCCAGAACAAATTGAGGCAATTCCCAATCAAGAGACCTGAATGTTGACAATTGAATACACCTGAAAATTTCATTCACACTGGATTTGGAGGGAATTCAGAGCATTCCCCTCGGCAAAAGTGTTATATTTCATTATCCAAAACACATAACCTTCTGTTGGTTGTGTTGCCGGTAGATTTCTAAGCATGAAACGCCAATTAGCTTTGTTTTTTATTTCATTATGAGTCTTCTGCCTAAACTCATTTTTCTATGGTGTCAGAATGCAAAATTCAGAAAGGAAGAAGGCAAAACAAACACAAACGCAGAACAAATTTAGGCAATTGCCTAGCAGGAGACCTGAATGCTGCCGATTGTATACTCCTGAAACTCCCATTCACACATGATTTGGAGGGAATTCCGAGCATTCCCCTCGGCAAAAGTGTTACATTTCATTTTTCAAAACACATAACCTTTCTTGGTCGTGTTGCCTGTAGAATTTTAAGCATGAAACGCCACTTTACTTTGTTTTTCATTTCATTATGAATACTCTGCCTAAACTCGTTTTTGTATGGTGTCAAAATACAAAATTCAGAAAGGAAGAAGGCAAAAAAACACAAACCCAGAACAAATCGAGGCAATTGCCTAGCAGGAGACCTGAATGCTGCTGATGGAATACACCTGAAAATCCCATTCACACTTGATTTGAAGGGAATTCAGAACTGTCCTCTCTGGAAAAGGGTTACATGTATTTTCCAAAACACATAACCTTATCTTGGTCGTGTTCTCTGTAGATTTGTAAGGATAAAATTCCAATTTCATGAGTTTTGATTTTATTATGAATACTCTGTCTTAAGTCATTTTTTTATACTGTCAGAATGCAAAATTCAGAAAGGAAGAAGGCAAAACAAACACAAACCAAGAACGAATTTAGGTAATTGTCTAGCAGGAGACCTAAATGCTGCCGATTGTATACACCTGAAATTCCCATTCACATATGATTTAGAGGGAATTCAGAGCATTCCCCTCGAAAAAGTGTTACATTTCATTTTCCGAAACAAATAACCTTATGTTGGTCGTGTTGCCTGTAGATTTCTAAGCATGAAACGCCAATTTCCTTTGTTTTTTTTTTTCATTATGAATACTCTGCCTAAACTCGTTTTTGTATACTGTCAGAATACAAAATTCAGAAAGGAAGAAGGCAAAACAAACACAAACCCAGAACAAATTTAGGCAATTGCCTAGCAGTAGACCTGAATGCTGCCGATTGTATACACCTGAAATTCCCATTCACACATGATTTGGAGGGAATTCAGAGCATTCCCCTTGGCAATAGTGTTACATTTCATTTTCCAAAAAAACATAAACTTATGTTGGTCGTGTTGCCTGTAGATTTCTAAGCATGAAACGCCATTTCCTGTGTTAATCATTACTTTGTGGACTCTACCTAACCTCATTTTTGTATGGTGTCATAATACAAAATTTGGAAAGGAAGAAGGTATAACAAACACAAACCCAAAAGAAATTTAGGCGATTGCCAATCAAGAGACCTGAATGCTGCTGATTGAATACACATGAAAATCTCATTCACACTCGAATTGGCTTGGATTCAGACCTGTCTCCTCTTGACAAGTGTCACATTTCATTTTCCAAAACACATAACCTTATCTTGGTGGTGTTGCTTGTAGATTTCTAAGCATGAAATGCCAATTTATTGTGTTTTGCATTTTATTATGAACACTTTGCCTAAACTCGTTTTGTGTGGTGTCAGAATACAACATTCATAAAGGAAGAAGGCAAAACAAACACAAACCCAGAACAAATTGAGGCAATTGCCAATCAAGAGACCTGAATGCTGTCAATTGAATACACGTGAAAATCCCATTCACACTGGATTTGGAGGGAATTCAGAGCATTCCCCTCGGCAAAAGTGTTATATTTCATTTTCAAAACACATAACCTTCTGTTGGTTGTGTTGCCGGTAGATTTCTAAGCAAGAAACGCCAATTAGCTTTGTTTTTTATTTCATTATGAATACTCTGCCTAAACTCATTTTTCTATGGTGTCAGAATGCAAAATTCAGAAAGGAAGAAGGCAAAACAAACACAAACCCATAACAAATTTAGGAAATTGCTTAGCAGGAGACCTGAATGCTGCCGATTGTATACACCTGAAACTCCCATTCACACATGATTTGGAGGGAATTCAGAGCATTCCCCTCGGCAAAAGTGTTACATTTCATTTTTCAAAACACATAACCTTATGTTGGTCATGTTGCCTGTAGATTTTTAAGCATGAAACGCCAATTTCCTTTGTTTTTTATTTCATTATGAATACTCTGCCTAAACTCGTTTTTGTATGGTTTCAGAATACAAAATTCAGAAAGAAAGAAGGCAAAACAAACAGAAACCCAAAACAAATTTAGGCGATTTCCAATTAAGGGACCTGAATGCTGCCGATTGAATACACCTGAAAATCCCATTCACACTCGATCTGAAGGGAATTCAGATGTGTCCCCTCTGGAAGTGTTACATTTCATTTTCCAAAACACATAACCTTATCTTGGTCGTGTTGTCTGTAGATTTCTAAGCATAAAATGCCAATTTCCTGAGTTTTGATTTTATTATGAATACTCTGCCTAAACTCGTTTTTGTATAGTGTCAGAATACAAAATTCAGAAAGGAAGAAGGCAAAACAAACACAAACCCAGAACAAATTGAGGCAATTGCCTAGCAGGAGACCTGAATGCTGCCGATAGTATACACCTGAAATTCCCATTCACACTGGATTTGGAGGGAATTCAGAGCATTCCCCTCGGCAAAAGTGTTACAATTCATTTTAAAAAACACATAAACTTATGTTGGTCGTGTTGCCTGTAGATTTCTAAGCATGAAACGCCAATTTCCTTTGTTTTTTATTTCATTATGAATACTCTGCCTAAACTCATTTTTGTATAGTTTCAGAATACAAAATTCAGAAAAGAAGAAGGCAAAAAAACATAAACCCAGAACAAATTTAGGCAATTGCCTACCAGGAGACCTGAATGCTCCCGATTGAATACACCTGAAAATCCCATTCACACTCGATTTGAAGGGAATTCAGAGCTGTCCCCTCTTGACAAGTGTTACATTTCATTTTCCAAAACACATAACCTTATCTTGGTCGTGTTGCCTGTAGATTTCTAAGCATGAAATGCCAATTTATTGTGTTTGTATTTTATTATGAATACTTTGCCTAAACTCGTTTTGTGTGGTGTTAGAATACAACATTCAGAAAGGAAGAAGGCAAAACAAACACAAACCCAGAACAAATGTAGGTAATTGCCTAGCAGGAGACCTGAATGCTGCCGATAGTATACACCTGAAATTCCCATTCACACATGATTTGGAGGGAATTCAGAGCATTCCCCTCGGCAAAAGTGTTATATTTCATTTTCCAAAACACATAACCTTATCTTGGTTGTGTTGCCTGTAGATTTCTAAGCACGAAACGCCAAAGTACTTTGTTTTGTATTTCATTATGAATACTCTGCCTAAACTCATTTTTGTATGGTGTCAGAATACAAAATTCAGAAAGGAAGAAGGCAAAACAAACACAAACCCAGAACAAATTGAGGCAATTGCCTAGCAGGAGACCTGAATGCTGACACTTGAATACACCTGAAAATCCCTTTCACACTCGATTTGAAGGGAATTCAGAGCTGTCCCCTCTGGAAAAGGGTTACATTTATTTTCCAAAACACATAACCTTATCTTGGTCATGTTCTCTGTAGATTTGTAAGGATAAAATGCCAATTTCATGAGTTTTGATTTTATTATGAATACTCTGTCTTAAGTCGTTTTTGTATACTGTCAGAATGCAAAATTCAGAAAGGAAGAAGGCAAAACAAACACAAACCAAGAACGAATTTAGGTAATTGTCTAGCAGGAGACCTAAATGCTGCCGATTGTATACACCTGAAATTCCCATTCACATATGATTTAGAGGGAATTCAGAGCATTCCCCTCGAAAAAGTGTTACATTTCATTTTCCGAAACAAATAACCTTATGTTGGTCGTGTTGCCTGTAGATTTCTAAGCATGAAACGCCAATTTCCTTTGTTTTTTTTTTTCATTATGAATACTCTGCCTAAACTCGTTTTTGTATACTGTCAGAATACAAAATTCAGAAAGGAAGAAGGCAAAACAAACACAAACCCAGAACAAATTTAGGCAATTGCCTAGCAGTAGACCTGAATGCTGCCGATTGTATACACCTGAAATTCCCATTCACACATGATTTGGAGGGAATTCAGAGCATTCCCCTTGGCAATAGTGTTACATTTCATTTTCCAAAAAAACATAAACTTATGTTGGTCGTGTTGCCTGTAGATTTCTAAGCATGAAACGCCATTTCCTGTGTTAATCATTACTTTGTGGACTCTACCTAACCTCATTTTTGTATGGTGTCATAATACAAAATTTGGAAAGGAAGAAGGTATAACAAACACAAACCCAAAAGAAATTTAGGCGATTGCCAATCAAGAGACCTGAATGCTGCTGATTGAATACACATGAAAATCTCATTCACACTCGAATTGGCTTGGATTCAGACCTGTCTCCTCTTGACAAGTGTCACATTTCATTTTCCAAAACACATAACCTTATCTTGGTGGTGTTGCTTGTAGATTTCTAAGCATGAAATGCCAATTTATTGTGTTTTGCATTTTATTATGAACACTTTGCCTAAACTCGTTTTGTGTGGTGTCAGAATACAACATTCATAAAGGAAGAAGGCAAAACAAACACAAACCCAGAACAAATTGAGGCAATTGCCAATCAAGAGACCTGAATGCTGTCAATTGAATACACGTGAAAATCCCATTCACACTGGATTTGGAGGGAATTCAGAGCATTCCCCTCGGCAAAAGTGTTATATTTCATTTTCAAAACACATAACCTTCTGTTGGTTGTGTTGCCGGTAGATTTCTAAGCAAGAAACGCCAATTAGCTTTGTTTTTTATTTCATTATGAATACTCTGCCTAAACTCATTTTTCTATGGTGTCAGAATGCAAAATTCAGAAAGGAAGAAGGCAAAACAAACACAAACCCATAACAAATTTAGGAAATTGCTTAGCAGGAGACCTGAATGCTGCCGATTGTATACACCTGAAACGCCCATTCACACATGATTTGGAGGGAATTCAGAGCATTCCCCTCGGCAAAAGTGTTACATTTCATTTTTCAAAACACATAACCTTATGTTGGTCATGTTGCCTGTAGATTTTTAAGCATGAAACGCCAATTTCCTTTGTTTTTTATTTCATTATGAATACTCTGCCTAAACTCGTTTTTGTATGGTTTCAGAATACAAAATTCAGAAAGAAAGAAGGCAAAACAAACAGAAACCCAAAACAAATTTAGGCGATTTCCAATTAAGGGACCTGAATGCTGCCGATTGAATACACCTGAAAATCCCATTCACACTCGATCTGAAGGGAATTCAGATGTGTCCCCTCTGGAAGTGTTACATTTCATTTTCCAAAACACATAACCTTATCTTGGTCGTGTTGTCTGTAGATTTCTAAGCATAAAATGCCAATTTCCTGAGTTTTGATTTTATTATGAATACTCTGCCTAAACTCGTTTTTGTATAGTGTCAGAATACAAAATTCAGAAAGGAAGAAGGCAAAACAAACACAAACCCAGAACAAATTGAGGCAATTGCCTAGCAGGAGACCTGAATGCTGCCGATAGTATACACCTGAAATTCCCATTCACACTGGATTTGGAGGGAATTCAGAGCATTCCCCTCGGCAAAAGTGTTACAATTCATTTTAAAAAACACATAAACTTATGTTGGTCGTGTTGCCTGTAGATTTCTAAGCATGAAACGCCAATTTCCTTTGTTTTTTATTTCATTATGAATACTCTGCCTAAACTCATTTTTGTATAGTTTCAGAATACAAAATTCAGAAAAGAAGAAGGCAAAAAAACATAAACCCAGAACAAATTTAGGCAATTGCCTACCAGGAGACCTGAATGCTCCCGATTGAATACACCTGAAAATCCCATTCACACTCGATTTGAAGGGAATTCAGAGCTGTCCCCTCTTGACAAGTGTTACATTTCATTTTCCAAAACACATAACCTTATCTTGGTCGTGTTGCCTGTAGATTTCTAAGCATGAAATGCCAATTTATTGTGTTTGTATTTTATTATGAATACTTTGCCTAAACTCGTTTTGTGTGGTGTTAGAATACAACATTCAGAAAGGAAGAAGGCAAAACAAACACAAACCCAGAACAAATGTAGGTAATTGCCTAGCAGGAGACCTGAATGCTGCCGATAGTATACACCTGAAATTCCCATTCACACATGATTTGGAGGGAATTCAGAGCATTCCCCTCGGCAAAAGTGTTATATTTCATTTTCCAAAACACATAACCTTATCTTGGTTGTGTTGCCTGTAGATTTCTAAGCACGAAACGCCAAAGTACTTTGTTTTGTATTTCATTATGAATACTCTGCCTAAACTCATTTTTGTATGGTGTCAGAATACAAAATTCAGAAAGGAAGAAGGCAAAACAAACACAAACCCAGAACAAATTGAGGCAATTGCCTAGCAGGAGACCTGAATGCTGACACTTGAATACACCTGAAAATCCCTTTCACACTCGATTTGAAGGGAATTCAGAGCTGTCCCCTCTGGAAAAGGGTTACATTTATTTTCCAAAACACATAACCTTATCTTGGTCATGTTCTCTGTAGATTTGTAAGGATAAAATGCCAATTTCATGAGTTTTGATTTTATTATGAATACTCTGTCTTAAGTCGTTTTTGTATACTGTCAGAATGCAAAATTCAGAAAGGAAGAAGGCAAAACAAACACAAACCAAGAACAAATTGAGGCAATTGCCTACCAGGAGACCTGAATGCTCTCGATTGAATACACCTGAAATTCCCATTCACACATGATTTGGAGGGAATTCAGAGCATTCCCCTCGGCAAAAGTGTTACATTTCATTTTCCAAAACACATAACCTTATCTTGGTCGTGTTGCCTGTAGATTTCTAAGCATGAAACGCCGTTTCCGGTGTTATTCATTACTTTGTGGTCTCTACCTAACCTCATTTTTGTATGGTGTCAGAATACAAAATTTGGAAAGGAAGAAGGTATAACAAACACAAACCCAAAAGAAATTTAGGCGATTGCCAATCAAGAGACCTGAATGCTGCTGATTGAATACACATGAAAATCTCATTCACACTCGAATTGGCTTGGATTCAGACCTGTCTCCTCTTGACAAGTGTCACATTTCATTTTCCAAAACATATAACCTTATCTTGGTGGTGTTGCTTGTAGATTTCTAAGCATGAAATGCCAATTTATTGTGTTTTGCATTTTATTATGAATACTTTGCCTAAACTCGTTTTGTGTGGTGTCAGAATACAACATTCATAAAGGAAGAAGGCAAAACAAACACAAACCCAGAACAAATTTAGGCAATTGCCTAGCAGTAGACCTGAATGCTGCCGATTGTATACACCTGAAATTCCCATTCACACATGATTTGGAGGGAATTCAGAGCATTCCCCTTGGCAATAGTGTTACATTTCATTTTCCAAAAAAACATAAACTTATGTTGGTCGTGTTGCCTGTAGATTTCTAAGCATGAAACGCCATTTCCTGTGTTAATCATTACTTTGTGGACTCTACCTAACCTCATTTTTGTATGGTGTCATAATACAAAATTTGGAAAGGAAGAAGGTATAACAAACACAAACCCAAAAGAAATTTAGGCGATTGCCAATCAAGAGACCTGAATGCTGCTGATTGAATACACATGAAAATCTCATTCACACTCGAATTGGCTTGGATTCAGACCTGTCTCCTCTTGACAAGTGTCACATTTCATTTTCCAAAACACATAACCTTATCTTGGTGGTGTTGCTTGTAGATTTCTAAGCATGAAATGCCAATTTATTGTGTTTTGCATTTTATTATGAATACTTTGCCTAAACTCGTTTTGTGTGGTGTCAGAATACAACATTCATAAAGGAAGAAGGCAAAACAAACACAAACCCAGAACAAATTGAGGCAATTGCCAATCAAGAGACCTGAATGCTGTCAATTGAATACACGTGAAAATCCCATTCACACTGGATTTGGAGGGAATTCAGAGCATTCCCCTCGGCAAAAGTGTTATATTTCATTTTCAAAACACATAACCTTCTGTTGGTTGTGTTGCCGGTAGATTTCTAAGCAAGAAACGCCAATTAGCTTTGTTTTTTATTTCATTATGAATACTCTGCCTAAACTCATTTTTCTATGGTGTCAGAATGCAAAATTCAGAAAGGAAGAAGGCAAAACAAACACAAACCCATAACAAATTTAGGAAATTGCTTAGCAGGAGACCTGAATGCTGCCGATTGTATACACCTGAAACTCCCATTCACACATGATTTGGAGGGAATTCAGAGCATTCCCCTCGGCAAAAGTGTTACATTTCATTTTTCAAAACACATAACCTTATGTTGGTCATGTTGCCTGTAGATTTTTAAGCATGAAACGCCAATTTCCTTTGTTTTTTATTTCATTATGAATACTCTGCCTAAACTCATTTTTGTATGGTTTCAGAATACAAAATTCAGAAAGAAAGAAGGCAAAACAAACAGAAACCCAAAACAAATTTAGGCGATTTCCAATTAAGGGACCTGAATGCTGCCGATTGAATACACCTGAAAATCCCATTCACACTCGATCTGAAGGGAATTCAGATGTGTCCCCTCTGGAAGTGTTACATTTCATTTTCCAAAACACATAACCTTATCTTGGTCGTGTTGTCTGTAGATTTCTAAGCATAAAATGCCAATTTCCTGAGTTTTGATTTTATTATGAATACTCTGCCTAAACTCGTTTTTGTATAGTGTCAGAATACAAAATTCAGAAAGGAAGAAGGCAAAACAAACACAAACCCAGAACAAATTGAGGCAATTGCCTAGCAGGAGACCTGAATGCTGCCGATAGTATACACCTGAAATTCCCATTCACACTGGATTTGGAGGGAATTCAGAGCATTCCCCTCGGCAAAAGTGTTACAATTCATTTTAAAAAACACATAAACTTATGTTGGTCGTGTTGCCTGTAGATTTCTAAGCATGAAACGCCAATTTCCTTTGTTTTTTATTTCATTATGAATACTCTGCCTAAACTCATTTTTGTATAGTTTCAGAATACAAAATTCAGAAAAGAAGAAGGCAAAAAAACATAAACCCAGAACAAATTTAGGCAATTGCCTACCAGGAGACCTGAATGCTCCCGATTGAATACACCTGAAAATCCCATTCACACTCGATTTGAAGGGAATTCAGAGCTGTCCCCTCTTGACAAGTGTTACATTTCATTTTCCAAAACACATAACCTTATCTTGGTCGTGTTGCCTGTAGATTTCTAAGCATGAAATGCCAATTTATTGTGTTTGTATTTTATTATGAATACTTTGCCTAAACTCGTTTTGTGTGGTGTTAGAATACAACATTCAGAAAGGAAGAAGGCAAAACAAACACAAACCCAGAACAAATGTAGGTAATTGCCTAGCAGGAGACCTGAATGCTGCCGATAGTATACACCTGAAATTCCCATTCACACATGATTTGGAGGGAATTCAGAGCATTCCCCTCGGCAAAAGTGTTATATTTCATTTTCCAAAACACATAACCTTATCTTGGTCGTGTTGCCTGTAGATTTCTAAGCACGAAACGCCAAAGTACTTTGTTTTGTATTTCATTATGAATACTCTGCCTAAACTCATTTTTGTATGGTATCAGAATACAAAATTCAGAAAGGAAGAAGGCAAAACAAACACAAACCCAGAACAAATTGAGTCAATTGCCTAGCAGGAGACCTGAATGCTGACACTTGAATACACCTGAAAATCCCTTTCACACTCGATTTGAAGGGAATTCAGAGCTGTCCCCTCTGGAAAAGGGTTACATTTATTTTCCAAAACACATAACCTTATCTTGGTCGTGTTCTCTGTAGATTTGTAAGGATAAAATGCCAATTTCATGAGTTTTGATTTTATTATGAATACTCTGTCTTAAGTCGTTTTTGTATACTGTCAGAATGCAAAATTCAGAAAGGAAGAAGGCAAAACAAACACAAACCAAGAACAAATTGAGGCAATTGCCTACCAGGAGACCTGAATGCTCTCGATTGAATACACCTGAAATTCCCATTCACACATGATTTGGAGGGAATTCAGAGCATTCCCCTCGGCAAAAGTGTTACATTTCATTTTCCAAAACACATAACCTTATCTTGGTCGTGTTGCCTGTAGATTTCTAAGCATGAAACGCCGTTTCCGGTGTTATTCATTACTTTGTGGTCTCTACCTAACCTCATTTTTGTATGGTGTCAGAATACAAAATTTGGAAAGGAAGAAGGTATAACAAACACAAACCCAAAAGAAATTTAGGCGATATCCAATCAAGAGACCTGAATGCTGCTGATTGAATACACATGAAAATCTCATTCACACTCTATTTGGAGTGGATTCAGACCTGTCTCCTCTTGACAAGTGTCACATTTCATTTTCCAAAACACATAACCTTATGTTGTTCGTGTTGCCTGTAGATTTATAAGGATAAAATGCCAATTTCCTGAGGTTTGATTTTATTATGAATACTCTACCTAAACTCATTTTTGTATGGTGTCAGAATTCAGAAAGGAAGAAGGGAAAACAAACGAAAACGCAGAACACGTTTAGGCAATTGCGAATCAAGACACCTGAATGCGGACGATTTTATACACCTGAAAATCCATTTGACACTCGATATAGAGAGAAATCAGAGCTGTCTTCTCTGAAAAAGGGTTACATTTCATTTTCAAAATACAAAACATCATCTTGGTCGTGTTGCCTGTAGATTTCTAAGCGTGAATTGCAAGATTAATGTGTTTTGTATTGTATTATGAATACTCTGCCTAAACTCGTTTTTGTATGGTGTCAGAATACAACATTCAGAAAGGAAGAAGGCAAAACAAACACAAACCCAGAACAAATTTAGGAAATTGCCTAGCAGGAGACCTGAATGCTGCCGATTGTATACACCTGAAATTCCCATCCACACATGATTTGGAGGGAATCCCGAGCATTCCCCTTGGCAAAAGTGTTATATTTCATTTTCCAAAACACATAACCTTATGTTGGTCATGTTGCCCGTAGATTTCTAAGCATGAAATGCCAATTTCTTTGCTTTTTATTTCATTATGAATATTCTGACTAAACTCGGTTTTGTATGGTGTCAGAATACAAAATTCAGAAAGGAAGAAGGCAAAACAAACACAAACCCAGAACAAATTGAGGCGATTTCCAATCAAGAGACCTGAATGCTGCCGATTGAATACACCTGAAAATCTCATTCACACTCGATTTGGAGGGGATTCAGAGCTGTCCCTTCGGCAAAAGTGTTATATTTCATTTTCCAAAACACATAACCTTCTGTTGGATGTCTTGCCGGTAGATTTCTAAGCAAGAAACGCCAATATGCTAGGTTTCTTATTTCATTATGAATACTCTGCCTAAACTCGTATTTTTATGGTGTCAGAATGCAAAATTCAGAAAGGAAGAAGGCAAAACAAACACAAACCCAGAACAAATTGAGGCAATTGCCTACCAGGAGTCCTGAATGCACTCGATTGAATACACCTGAAATTCACATTCACACATGATTTGGAGGGAATTCAGAGCATTCACCTCAGCAAAAGTGTTATATTTCTTTTTCCAAAACACATAACTTTATCTTGGTCGTGTTGCCTGTAGATTTCTAAGCATGAAATGCCAATTTACTTTGTTTTTTATTTCCTTATGAATACTCTGCCTAAACTCGTTTTTGTATTGTGTCAGAATACAAAATTCAGAAAGGAAGAAGGCAAAACCAACACAAACCCAAAACAAATTGAGGCAATTGCCTAGCAGGAGACCTGAATGCTGCGGATTGTATACACCTGAAATTTCCATTCACACATGATTTAGAGGGAATTCAGAGCATTCCCCTCGGCAAAAGTGTTACATTTCATTTTCCAAAACACATAACCTTATGTTGGTCGTGTTGCCTGTAGATTTCTAAGCATGAATTGCAAGTTTACTGTGTTTTGTATTTTATTATGAATACTCTGCCTAAACTCGTTTTTGTATACTGTCAGAATGCAAAATTCAGAAAGGAAGAAGGCAAAACAAACACAAACCCAGAACAAATTGAGGCAATTGCCTGACAGGAGACCTGAATGCTCTCGATTGAATACACCTGAAATTCCCATTCACACATGATTTGGAGGGAATTCAGACCATTCCCCTCGGCAAAAGTGTTATATTTCATTCTCCAAAACACATAAACTTATGTTGGTCGTGTTGCCTGTAGATTTCTAAGCATGAAACGCCAATTTGCTTTGTTTTTTATTTCATTATGAATACTCTGCCTAAACTCGGTTTTCTATGGTGTCAGAATACAAAATTTGGAAAGAAGAAGGCAAAAGAAACACAAACCCAGAACAAATTTAGGCTATTGCCTAGCAGGAGACCTGAATGCTGCCGATTGTAAACACCTGAAATTCCCTTTCACACATGATTTGGAGGGAATTCAGACCATTCCCCTCGGCAAAAGTATTATATTTCATTTTCCAAAACACATAACCTTATGTTGGTCGTGTTGCCTGTAGATTTCTGAGCATGAAATGCCAATTTCCTTTGTTTTTTATTTCATTATGAATACTCCACCTAAACTCGTTTTTGTACGGTGTTAGAATACAAAATTCAGAAAGGAAGAAGGCAAAGCAAACACAAACCCAGAACACGTTTAGGTAATTGCCAATCAAGAGACCTGAATGCTGACGATTTTATACACCTGAAAATCCCATTGACACTCGATTTAGAGGGAATTCAGAGTTGTCCCCTCTGGAAAAGGGTTACGTTTCATTTTCCAAAATACAAAAAATCATGTTAGTCCTGTTTCCTGTAAATTTCTACGCATGAAATGCAAGTTTACTGTGTTTTGTATTTTATAATGAATACTCTGCCTAAACTCGTTTTTGTATAGTGTCAGAATACAAAATTCAGAAAGGAAGAAGGCAAAACAAACACAAACCCAGAACAAATTGAGGCAATTGCCTAGCAGGAGACCTGAATGCTGCCGATTGTATACACCTTAAGTTCCCATTCACACTGGACTTGGAGAGAATTCAGAGCTGTCCCTTCGGCAAAAGTGTTATATTTCATTTTCCAAAACACCTAACCTTCTGTTGGTTTTGTTGCCGGTAGATTTCTAAGCATGAAACGCCAATTAGCTTTGTTTTTTATTTCATTATGAGTCTTCTGCCTAAACTCATTTTTCTATGGTGTCAGAATGCAAAATTCAGAAAGGAAGAAGGCAAAACAAACACAAACCCAGAACAAATTTAGGCAATTGCCTAGCAGGAGACCTGAAGGCTGCCGATTGTATACACCTGAAACTCCCATTCACACATGATTTGGAGGGAATTCAGAGCATTCCCCTCGGCAAAAGTGTTACATTTCATTTTTCAAAACACATAACCTTATCTTGGTCGTGTTGCCTGTAGAATTTTAAGCATGAAACGCCACTTTACTTTCTTTTTTATTTCATTATGAATACTCTTCCTGAACTCGTTTTTGTATGGTGTCAGAATACAAAATTCAGAAAGGAAGAATGCAAAAAGAACACAAACCCAGAACAAATTTAGGCGATTTCCAATTAAGAGACCTGAATGCTGCTGATTGAATACACCTAAAAATCTCATTCACACTCGATTTGGAGGGGATTCAGTGCTGTCCCCTCAGCAAAAGTGTTACATTTGATTTTCCAAAACACATAACATTATCTTGGTAGTGTTGCCGGTTGATTTCTAAGCATGAAATGCCAATTTATTGTGTTTTGTATTTTATTATGAATACTTTGCCTAAACTCGTTTTATGTGGTGTCAGAATACAACATTCAGAAAGGAAGCAGGCAAAACAAACACAAAACCAGAACAAATTGAGGCAATTGCCAATAAAGAGACCTGAATGCTGACAATTGAATACACCTGAAAATCCCATTCACACTGGATTTGGAGGGAATTCAGAGCATTCCCCTCGGCAAAAGTGTTATATTTCATTTTCCAAAACACATAACCTTCTGTTGGTTGTGTTGCCGGTAGATTTCTAAGCATGAAGTGCTAATTTGCTTTGTTTTTTTTTTCATTATGAATACTCTGCCTAAACTCGTTTTTGTATGGTGTCAGAATGCAAAATTCAGAAAGGAAGAAGGCAAAACAAACACAAACACAGAACAAATTTAGCCAATTGCCTAGCAGGAGACCTGAAGGCTGCCGATTGAATACACCTGCTATTCCCATTCACACACGATTTGGAGGTAATTCAGAGCTGTCCTCATGGCAAAAGAGTTATATTTCATTTTCCAAAACACATAACCTTATGTTGGTCGTGTTGTCTGTAGATTTGTAAGGATTAAATGCCAATTTCCTGAGTTTTGATTTTATTATGAATACTCTGTCTAAAGTCGTTTTTGTGTACTGTCAGAATGCAAAATTCAGAAAGGAAGAAGGCAAAACAAACACAAACCCAGAACAAATTGAGGCAATTGCCTAAAGGAGTCCTGAATGCTCTCGATTGAATACACCTGAAATTCGCATTCACACATGATTTGGAGGGAATTCAGAGCATTCACCTCGGCAAAAGTGTTATATTTCTTTTTCCAAAACACATAACCTTATGTTGGTCGTGTTGCCTGTAGAATTCTAAGCATGAAATGCCAATTTATTGTGTTTTGTATTTTATTATGAATACTTTGCCTAAACTCATTTTGTGTGGTGTCAGAATACAACATTCAGAAAGGAAGAAGGCAAAACAAACACAAACCCAGAACAAATATAGGCAATTGCCTAGCAGGAGACCTGAATGCTGACAATTGAATACACCTGAAAATTCCATTCACACTGGATTTGGAGGGAATTCAGAGCTATGCCTTTGGCAAAAGTGTTATATTTCATTTTCCAAAACACATAACCTTCTGTTGGTTGTGTTGCCGGTAGATTTCTAAGCAAGAAACGCCAATTTGCTTGGTTTCTTATTTCATTATGAATACTGTGCCTAAACTCGTTTTTGTATGGTGTCAGAATGCAAAATTCAGAAAGGAAGAAGGCAAAACAAACACAAACCCAGAACAAATTTAGGAAATTGCCTAGCAGGAGACCTGAATGCTCTCGATTGAATACACCTGAAATTCCCATTCACACATGATTTGGAGGGAATTCAGAGCATTCCCCTCAGCAAAAGTGTTATATTTCATTTTCAAAACACATAACCTTATCTTGGTCGGGTTGCCTGTAGATTTCTAAGCATGAAACTCCAATTTCCTTTGTTTTTTATTTCGTTATGAATACTCTGCCTAAACTCGTTTTTGTATGGTGTCAGAATACAAAATTCAGAAAGAAAGAAGGCAAAACAAACACAAACCCAGAACAAATTTAGCCAATTGCCTAGAAGGATACCCGAATGCTGCTGATGGAATACACCTGAAAATCCCATTCACACTAAATTTGAAGGGAATTCAGAGCTGTCCCCTCTGGAAAAGGGTTACATTTATTTTCCAAAACACATAACCTTATCTTGTTCGTGTTGCCTGTAGATTTCTAAGCATGAAATGCAAGTTTACTGTGTTTTGTATTTTATTATGAATACTCTGCCTAAACTCGTTTTTGTATACTGTCAGAATGCAAAATTCAGAAAGGAAGAAGGTAAAACAAACACAAACCCAGAACAAATTGAGGCAATTGCCTAGCAGGAGACCTGAATGCTCTCGATTGAATACACCTGAAATTCGCATTCACACATTTTTTGGAGGGAATTCAGAGCATTCCCCTCGGCAAAAGTGTTACATTTCATTTTCCAAAACACATAACCTTATGTTGGTCGTGTTGCCTGTAGATTTCTAAGCATGAATTGCAAGTTTACTGTGTTTTGTATTTTATTATGAATACTCTGCCTAAACTCGTTTTTGTATACTGTCAGAATGCAAAATTCAGAAAGGAAGAAGGCAAAACAAACAAAAACTCACAACAAATTTAGGAAACTGCCTTGCAGGAGACCTGAATGCTGCCGATTGTATACACCTGAAATATCCATTCACACATGATTTGGAGGGAATTCAGAGCATTCCCCTCGGCAAAAGTGTTATATTTCATTTTTCAAAACACATAACCTTATCTTGGTCGTGTTGCCTGTAGATTTCTAAGCATGAAACGCCAATTTGCTTTGTTTTTTATTTCATTATGAATACTCTGCCTAAACTCGGTTTTCTATGGTGTCAGAATACAAAATTTGGAAAGAAGAAGGCAAAAGAAACACACACCCAGAACAAATTTAGGCTATTGCCTAGCAGGAGACCTGAATGCTGCCGATTGTAAACACCTGAAATTCCCTTTCACACATGATTTGGAGGGAATTCAGACCATTCCCCTCGGCAAAAGTATTATATTTCATTTTCCAAAACACATAACCTTATGTTGGTCGTGTTGCCTGTAGATTTCTGAGCATGAAATGCCAATTTCCTTTGTTTTTTATTTCATTATGAATACTCCACCTAAACTCGTTTTTGTACGGTGTTAGAATACAAAATTCAGAAAGGAAGAAGGCAAAGCAAACACAAACTCAGAACACGTTTAGGCAATTGCCAATCAAGAGACCTGAATGCTGACGATTTTATACACCTGAAAATCCCATTGACACTCGATTTAGGGGAATTCAGAGCTTTAACCTCTGGAAAAGGGTTACATTTCATTTTCCAAAATACAAAAAATCATGTTAGTCCTGTTTCCTGTACATTTTTAAGCATGAAATGCAAGTTTACTGTGTTTTGTATTTTATAATGAATACTCTGCCTAAACTCGTTTTTGTATAGTGTCAGAATACAAAATTCAGAAAGGAAGAAGGCAAAACAAACACAAACCCAGAACAAATTTAGGCAATTGCCTAGCAGGAGACCTGAATGCTGCCGATTGAATACACCTTAAATTCCCATTCACACTGGATTTGGAGGGAATTCAGAGCTGTCCCTTCGGCAAAAGTGTTACATTTCCTTTTCCAAAACACATAAACATATGTTGGTCGTGTTGCCTGTAGATTTCTAAGCATGAAACGCCAATTTGTTTTGTTTTTTATTTCATTATGAATACTCTGCCTAAACTCGTTTTTGTATAGTGTCAGAATACAAAATTCAGAAAGGAAGAAGGCAAAATAAACATAAACCCAGAACAAATTGAGGCAATTGCCTAGCAGGAGACCTGAATGCTACCGATTGAATACACATGAAAATCCCATTCACACTCGATTTGAAGGGAATTCAGAGCTGTCCCCTCTTGATAAGTGTTTCATTTCATTTTCCAAAACTCATAACCTTATCTTGGTCGTGTTGAATGTAGATTTCTAAGCATGAAATGCCAATTTATTGTGTTTTGTATTTTATTATGAATACTTTGCCTAAACTCGTTTTGTGTGGTGTCAGAATACAACATTCAGAAAGGAAGAAGGCAAAACAAACACAAACCCAGAACAAATTGAGGCAATTTCCAATCAAGAGACCTGAATGCTGACATTTGAATACACCTGAAAATCTCATTCACACTGGATTTGGAGGGAATTCAGAGCATTCCCCTCGGCAAAAGTGTTATATTTCATTTTCCAAAACACATAACCTTTTATTGGTTCTGTTGCCGGTAGATTTCTAAACATGAAACGCCAATTTGCTTTGTTTTTTATTTCATTATGAATATTCTGCCTAAACTCGTATTTGTATGGTGTCAGAATGCAAAATTCAGAAAAGAAGAAGGCAAAACAAACACAAACCCAGAACAAATTTAGAGAATTGCCTGGCAGGAGACCTGAATGCTGCCGATTGTATACACCTGAAATTCCCATTCACACATGAGTTGGAGGGAATTCAGATCTGTCCCCTCGGCAAAAGTGTTATATTTCATTCTCCAAAACACATAAACTTATGTTGGTCGTGTTGCCTGTAGATTTCTAAGCATGAAACGCCAATTTGCTTTGTTTTTTATTTCATTATGAATACTCTGCCTAAACTCGGTTTTCTATGGTGTCAGAATACAAAATTTGGAAAGAAGAAGGCAAAACAAACACAAACCCAGAACAAATTTAGGCAATTGCCTAGCAGGAGACCTGAATGCTGCCGATAGTATACACCTGAAATTCCGATTCACACTGGATTTGGAGGGAATTCAGAGCATTCCCCTCGGCAAAAGTGTTATATTTCATTTTCCAAACACATAACCTTATGTTGGTCGTGTTGCCTGTAGATTTCTAAGCATGAAATGCCAATTTCCTTTGTTTTTTATTTCATTATGAATACTCTGCCTAAACTCATTTTTGTATGGTGTCAGAATACAAAATTCAGAAAGAAAGAAGGCAAAACAAACACAAACCCAGAACAAATTTAGCCAATTGCATAGAAGGATACCTGAATGCTGCTATTGGAATACACCTGAAAATCCCATTCACACTCGATTTGAAGGGAATTCAGAGCTGTCCCCTCTAGAAAAGGGTTACATTTATTTTCCAAAACACATAACCTTATGTTGGTCGTGTTCTCTGTAGATTTGTAAGGATTAAATGCCAATTTCCTGAGTTTTGATTTTATTATGAATACTCTGTCTAAAGTCGTTTTTGTGTACTGTCAGAATGCAAAATTCAGAAAGGAAGAAGGCAAAACAAACACAAACCAAGAACAAATTGAGGCAATTGCCTACCAGGAGTCCTGAATGCTCTCGATTGAATACACCTGAAATTCCCATTCACACATGATTTGGAGGGAATTCCGAGAATTCCCCTCGGCAAAAGTGTTATATTTCATTTTCCAAAACACATAACTTTATCTTGGTCGTGTTGCCTGTAGATTTCTAAGCATGAAATGCCGATTTATTGTGTTTTGTATTTTATTATGAATACTTTGCCTAAACTCATTTTGTGTGGTGTCAGAATACAACATTCAGAAAGGAAGAAGGCAAAACAAACACAAACCCAGAACAAATTGAGGCAATTCCCAATCAAGAGACCTGAATGCTGACAATTGAATACACCTGAAAATCCCATTCACACTGGATTTGGAGGGAATTCAGAGCTGTCCCTTCGGCAAAAGTGTTGTATTTCATTTTCCAAAACACATAACCTTCTGTTGGTTGTGTTGCCTCTAGATTTCTAAGCATGAAACGCCAAATGCTTTGTGTTTTATTTCATTATGAATACTCTGCCTAAACTCGGTTTTGTATGGTGTCAGAATGCAAAATTCAGAAAGGAAGAAGGCAAAACAAACACAAACCCAGAACACGGTTAGGCAATTGCCAATCAAGAGACCTGAATGCTGACGATTGTATACACCTGAAAATCCCATTGACACTCGACATAGAGGAAAATCAGAGCTATTCCCTCTGGAAAAGGTTTACATTTCATTTTCAAAATACAAAAAATCATCTTGTTCGTGTTGCCTGTAGATTTCTAAGCATGAAATGCAAGTTTACTGTGTTTTGTATTTTATTATGAATGCTCTGCCTAAACGCGTTTTTGTATGTTGTCAGAATACAAAATTCAGAAAGGAAGAAGGCAAAACAAACACAAACCCAGAACAAATTGAGGCAATTGCCTACCAGGAGTCCTGAATGCTCTTGATTGAATACACCTGAAATTACCATTCACACCTGATTTGGAGGGAATTCAGAGCATTCATCTCGGCAAAAGTGTTATATTTCTTTTTCCAAAACACATAACTTTATCTTGGTCGTGTTGCCTGTAGATTTCTAAGCATGAAACGCCAATTTCCTTTGTTTTTTATTTCATTATGAATACTCTGCCTAAACTCATTTTTGTATGGTGTCAGAATACAAAATTCAGAAAGGAAGAAGGCAAAACAAACATAAACCCAGAACAAATTTAGGCAATTGCCTAGCAGGAGACCTGAATGCTGCCGATTGTATACACCTGAAATTCCCATTCACACATGGTTTGGAGGGAATTCAGAGCATTCCCCTCGGCAAAAGTGTTACATTTCATTTTCCAAAACACATAACCTTATGTTGGTCGTGTTGCCTGTAGATTTCTAAGCATGAATTGCAAGATTACTGTGTTCTGTATTTTGTTATGAATACTGTGCCTATACTCGTTTTTGTATGGTGTCAGAATACAAAATTCAGAAAGGAAGAAGGCAAAACAAACATAAACCCAGAACAAATTTAGGCAATTGCCTACAAGGAGACCTGAATGCTGCCGATTGAATACACATGAAAATCGCATTCACACTCGATTTGAAGGGAATTCAGATCTGTCCCCTCTGGAAAAGGGTTACATTACATTTTCCAAAACACATAACCTTTTGTTGGTCGTGTTGTCTGTATATTTATACGGATAAAATGCCAATTTCCTGAGTTTTGATTTTATTCTGAATACTGTGCCTATACTCGTTTTTGTATGGTGTCAGAATACAAAATTCAGAAAGGAAGAAGGCAAAACAAACACAAACCCAGAACAAATTGAGGCAATTGCCTGACAGGAGACCTGAATGCTCTCGATTGAATACACCTGAAATTCCCATTCACACATGATTTGGAGGGAATTCAGACCATTCCCCTCGGCAAAAGTGTTATATTTCATTCTCCAAAACACCTAACCTTCTGTTGGTTTTGTTGCCGGTAGATTTCTAAGCATGAAACGCCAATTAGCTTTGTTTTTTATTTCATTATGAGTCTTCTGCCTAAACTCATTTTTCTATGGTGTCAGAATGCAAAATTCAGAAAGGAAGAAGGCAAAACAAACACAAACCCAGAACAAATTTAGGCAATTGCCTAGCAGGAGACCTGAAGGCTGCCGATTGTATACACCTGAAACTCCCATTCACACATGATTTGGAGGGAATTCAGAGCATTCCCCTCGGCAAAAGTGTTACATTTCATTTTTCAAAACACATAACCTTATCTTGGTCGTGTTGCCTGTAGAATTTTAAGCATGAAACGCCACTTTACTTTCTTTTTCATTTCATTATGAATACTCTTCCTGAACTCGTTTTTGTATGGTGTCAGAATACAAAATTCAGAAAGGAAGAATGCAAAAAGAACACAAACCCAGAACAAATTTAGGCGATTTCCAATTAAGAGACCTGAATGCTGCTGATTGAATACACCTAAAAATCTCATTCACACTCGATTTGGAGGGGATTCAGTGCTGTCCCCTCAGCAAAAGTGTTACATTTGATTTTCCAAAACACATAACATTATCTTGGTAGTGTTGCCGGTTGATTTCTAAGCATGAAATGCCAATTTATTGTGTTTTGTATTTTATTATGAATACTTTGCCTAAACTCGTTTTATGTGGTGTCAGAATACAACATTCAGAAAGGAAGCAGGCAAAACAAACACAAAACCAGAACAAATTGAGGCAATTGCCAATAAAGAGACCTGAATGCTGACAATTGAATACACCTGAAAATCCCATTCACACTGGATTTGGAGGGAATTCAGAGCATTCCCCTCGGCAAAAGTGTTATATTTCATTTTCCAAAACACATAACCTTCTGTTGGTTGTGTTGCCGGTAGATTTCTAAGCATGAAGTGCTAATTTGCTTTGTTTTTTTTTTCATTATGAATACTCTGCCTAAACTCGTTTTTGTATGGTGTCAGAATGCAAAATTCAGAAAGGAAGAAGGCAAAACAAACACAAACACAGAACAAATTTAGCCAATTGCCTAGCAGGAGACCTGAAGGCTGCCGATTGAATACACCTGCTATTCCCATTCACACACGATTTGGAGGTAATTCAGAGCTGTCCTCATGGCAAAAGAGTTATATTTCATTTTCCAAAACACATAACCTTATGTTGGTCGTGTTGTCTGTAGATTTGTAAGGATTAAATGCCAATTTCCTGAGTTTTGATTTTATTATGAATACTCTGTCTAAAGTCGTTTTTGTGTACTGTCAGAATGCAAAATTCAGAAAGGAAGAAGGCAAAACAAACACAAACCCAGAACAAATTGAGGCAATTGCCTAAAGGAGTCCTGAATGCTCTCGATTGAATACACCTGAAATTCGCATTCACACATGATTTGGAGGGAATTCAGAGCATTCACCTCGGCAAAAGTGTTATATTTCTTTTTCCAAAACACATAACCTTATGTTGGTCGTGTTGCCTGTAGAATTCTAAGCATGAAATGCCAATTTATTGTGTTTTGTATTTTATTATGAATACTTTGCCTAAACTCATTTTGTGTGGTGTCAGAATACAACATTCAGAAAGGAAGAAGGCAAAACAAACACAAACCCAGAACAAATATAGGCAATTGCCTAGCAGGAGACCTGAATGCTGACAATTGAATACACCTGAAAATTCCATTCACACTGGATTTGGAGGGAATTCAGAGCTATGCCTTTGGCAAAAGTGTTATATTTCATTTTCCAAAACACATAACCTTCTGTTGGTTGTGTTGCCGGTAGATTTCTAAGCAAGAAACGCCAATTTGCTTGGTTTCTTATTTCATTATGAATACTGTGCCTAAACTCGTTTTTGTATGGTGTCAGAATGCAAAATTCAGAAAGGAAGAAGGCAAAACAAACACAAACCCAGAAAAAATTGAGGCAATTGCCTAGCAGGAGACCTGAATGCTCTCGATTGAATACACCTGAAATTCCCATTCACACATGATTTGGAGGGAATTCAGAGCATTCCCCTCAGCAAAAGTGTTATATTTCATTTTCAAAACACATAACCTTATCTTGGTCGTGTTGCCTGTAGATTTCTAAGCATGAAACTCCAATTTCCTTTGTTTTTTATTTCGTTATGAATACTCTGCCTAAACTCGTTTTTGTATGGTGTCAGAATACAAAATTCAGAAAGAAAGAAGGCAAAACAAACACAAACCCAGAACAAATTTAGCCAATTGCCTAGAAGGATACCCGAATGCTGCTGATGGAATACACCTGAAAATCCCATTCACACTAAATTTGAAGGGAATTCAGAGCTGTCCCCTCTGGAAAAGGGTTACATTTATTTTCCAAAACACATAACCTTATCTTGTTCGTGTTGCCTGTAGATTTCTAAGCATGAAATGCAAGTTTACTGTGTTTTGTATTTTATTATGAATACTCTGCCTAAACTCGTTTTTGTATACTGTCAGAATGCAAAATTCAGAAAGGAAGAAGGTAAAACAAACACAAACCCAGAACAAATTGAGGCAATTGCCTAGCAGGAGACCTGAATGCTCTCGATTGAATACACCTGAAATTCGCATTCACACATTTTTTGGAGGGAATTCAGAGCATTCCCCTCGGCAAAAGTGTTACATTTCATTTTCCAAAACACATAACCTTATGTTGGTCGTGTTGCCTGTAGATTTCTAAGCATGAATTGCAAGTTTACTGTGTTTTGTATTTTATTATGAATACTCTGCCTAAACTCGTTTTTGTATACTGTCAGAATGCAAAATTCAGAAAGGAAGAAGGCAAAACAAACAAAAACTCACAACAAATTTAGGAAATTGCCTTGCAGGAGACCTGAATGCTGCCGATTGTATACACCTGAAATATCCATTCACACATGATTTGGAGGGAATTCAGAGCATTCCCCTCGGCAAAAGTGTTATATTTCATTTTTCAAAACACATAACCTTATCTTGGTCGTGTTGCCTGTAGATTTCTAAGCATGAAACGCCAATTTGCTTTGTTTTTTATTTCATTATGAATACTCTGCCTAAACTCGGTTTTCTATGGTGTCAGAATACAAAATTTGGAAAGAAGAAGGCAAAAGAAACACACACCCAGAACAAATTTAGGCTATTGCCTAGCAGGAGACCTGAATGCTGCCGATTGTAAACACCTGAAATTCCCTTTCACACATGATTTGGAGGGAATTCAGACCATTCCCCTCGGCAAAAGTATTATATTTCATTTTCCAAAACACATAACCTTATGTTGGTCGTGTTGCCTGTAGATTTCTGAGCATGAAATGCCAATTTCCTTTGTTTTTTATTTCATTATGAATACTCCACCTAAACTCGTTTTTGTACGGTGTTAGAATACAAAATTCAGAAAGGAAGAAGGCAAAGCAAACACAAACTCAGAACACGTTTAGGCAATTGCCAATCAAGAGACCTGAATGCTGACGATTTTATACACCTGAAAATCCCATTGACACTCGATTTAGGGGAATTCAGAGCTTTAACCTCTGGAAAAGGGTTACATTTCATTTTCCAAAATACAAAAAATCATGTTAGTCCTGTTTCCTGTACATTTTTAAGCATGAAATGCAAGTTTACTGTGTTTTGTATTTTATAATGAATACTCTGCCTAAACTCGTTTTTGTATAGTGTCAGAATACAAAATTCAGAAAGGAAGAAGGCAAAACAAACACAAACCCAGAACAAATTTAGGCAATTGCCTAGCAGGAGACCTGAATGCTGCCGATTGAATACACCTTAAATTCCCATTCACACTGGATTTGGAGGGAATTCAGAGCTGTCCCTTCGGCAAAAGTGTTACATTTCCTTTTCCAAAACACATAAACATATGTTGGTCGTGTTGCCTGTAGATTTCTAAGCATGAAACGCCAATTTGTTTTGTTTTTTATTTCATTATGAATACTCTGCCTAAACTCGTTTTTGTATAGTGTCAGAATACAAAATTCAGAAAGGAAGAAGGCAAAATAAACATAAACCCAGAACAAATTGAGGCAATTGCCTAGCAGGAGACCTGAATGCTACCGATTGAATACACATGAAAATCCCATTCACACTCGATTTGAAGGGAATTCAGAGCTGTCCCCTCTTGATAAGTGTTTCATTTCATTTTCCAAAACTCATAACCTTATCTTGGTCGTGTTGAATGTAGATTTCTAAGCATGAAATGCCAATTTATTGTGTTTTGTATTTTATTATGAATACTTTGCCTAAACTCGTTTTGTGTGGTGTCAGAATACAACATTCAGAAAGGAAGAAGGCAAAACAAACACAAACCCAGAACAAATTGAGGCAATTTCCAATCAAGAGACCTGAATGCTGACATTTGAATACACCTGAAAATCTCATTCACACTGGATTTGGAGGGAATTCAGAGCATTCCCCTCGGCAAAAGTGTTATATTTCATTTTCCAAAACACATAATCTTTTATTGGTTCTGTTGCCGGTAGATTTCTAAACATGAAACGCCAATTTGCTTTGTTTTTTATTTCATTATGAATATTCTGCCTAAACTCGTATTTGTATGGTGTCAGAATGCAAAATTCAGAAAAGAAGAAGGCAAAACAAACACAAACCCAGAACAAATTTAGAGAATTGCCTGGCAGGAGACCTGAATGCTGCCGATTGTATACACCTGAAATTCCCATTCACACATGAGTTGGAGGGAATTCAGATCTGTCCCCTCGGCAAAAGTGTTATATTTCATTCTCCAAAA
The DNA here is from genome assembly GCA_949820135.1 of Sylvilagus floridanus. Classification (NCBI taxonomy): domain Eukaryota; kingdom Metazoa; phylum Chordata; class Mammalia; order Lagomorpha; family Leporidae; genus Sylvilagus; species Sylvilagus floridanus. The sequence continues at coordinate 22,318,027 of OX463234.1, read as the reverse complement.
CACATAAACTTATGTTGGTCGTGTTGCCTGTAGATTTCTAAGCATGAAACGCCAATTTGCTTTGTTTTTTATTTCATTATGAATACTCTGCCTAAACTCGGTTTTCTATGGTGTCAGAATACAAAATTTGGAAAGAAGAAGGCAAAACAAACACAAACCCAGAACAAATTTAGGCAATTGCCTAGCAGGAGACCTGAATGCTGCCGATAGTATACACCTGAAATTCCGATTCACACTGGATTTGGAGGGAATTCAGAGCATTCCCCTCGGCAAAAGTGTTATATTTCATTTTCCAAACACATAACCTTATGTTGGTCGTGTTGCCTGTAGATTTCTAAGCATGAAATGCCAATTTCCTTTGTTTTTTATTTCATTATGAATACTCTGCCTAAACTCATTTTTGTATGGTGTCAGAATACAAAATTCAGAAAGAAAGAAGGCAAAACAAACACAAACCCAGAACAAATTTAGCCAATTGCATAGAAGGATACCTGAATGCTGCTATTGGAATACACCTGAAAATCCCATTCACACTCGATTTGAAGGGAATTCAGAGCTGTCCCCTCTAGAAAAGGGTTACATTTATTTTCCAAAACACATAACCTTATGTTGGTCGTGTTCTCTGTAGATTTGTAAGGATTAAATGCCAATTTCCTGAGTTTTGATTTTATTATGAATACTCTGTCTAAAGTCGTTTTTGTGTACTGTCAGAATGCAAAATTCAGAAAGGAAGAAGGCAAAACAAACACAAACCAAGAACAAATTGAGGCAATTGCCTACCAGGAGTCCTGAATGCTCTCGATTGAATACACCTGAAATTCCCATTCACACATGATTTGGAGGGAATTCCGAGAATTCCCCTCGGCAAAAGTGTTATATTTCATTTTCCAAAACACATAACTTTATCTTGGTCGTGTTGCCTGTAGATTTCTAAGCATGAAATGCCGATTTATTGTGTTTTGTATTTTATTATGAATACTTTGCCTAAACTCATTTTGTGTGGTGTCAGAATACAACATTCAGAAAGGAAGAAGGCAAAACAAACACAAACCCAGAACAAATTGAGGCAATTCCCAATCAAGAGACCTGAATGCTGACAATTGAATACACCTGAAAATCCCATTCACACTGGATTTGGAGGGAATTCAGAGCTGTCCCTTCGGCAAAAGTGTTGTATTTCATTTTCCAAAACACATAACCTTCTGTTGGTTGTGTTGCCTCTAGATTTCTAAGCATGAAACGCCAAATGCTTTGTGTTTTATTTCATTATGAATACTCTGCCTAAACTCGGTTTTGTATGGTGTCAGAATGCAAAATTCAGAAAGGAAGAAGGCAAAACAAACACAAACCCAGAACACGGTTAGGCAATTGCCAATCAAGAGACCTGAATGCTGACGATTGTATACACCTGAAAATCCCATTGACACTCGACATAGAGGAAAATCAGAGCTATTCCCTCTGGAAAAGGTTTACATTTCATTTTCAAAATACAAAAAATCATCTTGTTCGTGTTGCCTGTAGATTTCTAAGCATGAAATGCAAGTTTACTGTGTTTTGTATTTTATTATGAATGCTCTGCCTAAACGCGTTTTTGTATGTTGTCAGAATACAAAATTCAGAAAGGAAGAAGGCAAAACAAACACAAACCCAGAACAAATTGAGGCAATTGCCTACCAGGAGTCCTGAATGCTCTTGATTGAATACACCTGAAATTACCATTCACACCTGATTTGGAGGGAATTCAGAGCATTCATCTCGGCAAAAGTGTTATATTTCTTTTTCCAAAACACATAACTTTATCTTGGTCGTGTTGCCTGTAGATTTCTAAGCATGAAACGCCAATTTCCTTTGTTTTTTATTTCATTATGAATACTCTGCCTAAACTCATTTTTGTATGGTGTCAGAATACAAAATTCAGAAAGGAAGAAGGCAAAACAAACATAAACCCAGAACAAATTTAGGCAATTGCCTAGCAGGAGACCTGAATGCTGCCGATTGTATACACCTGAAATTCCCATTCACACATGGTTTGGAGGGAATTCAGAGCATTCCCCTCGGCAAAAGTGTTACATTTCATTTTCCAAAACACATAACCTTATGTTGGTCGTGTTGCCTGTAGATTTCTAAGCATGAATTGCAAGATTACTGTGTTCTGTATTTTGTTATGAATACTGTGCCTATACTCGTTTTTGTATGGTGTCAGAATACAAAATTCAGAAAGGAAGAAGGCAAAACAAACATAAACCCAGAACAAATTTAGGCAATTGCCTACAAGGAGACCTGAATGCTGCCGATTGAATACACATGAAAATCGCATTCACACTCGATTTGAAGGGAATTCAGATCTGTCCCCTCTGGAAAAGGGTTACATTACATTTTCCAAAACACATAACCTTTTGTTGGTCGTGTTGTCTGTATATTTATACGGATAAAATGCCAATTTCCTGAGTTTTGATTTTATTCTGAATACTTTGCCTATACTCGTTTTTGTATGGTGTCAGAATACAAAATTCAGAAAGGAAGAAGGCAAAACAAACACAAACCCAGAACAAGTTTAGGCAATTGCCAATCAAGATTCCTGAATGCGGACGATTTTATACACCTGAAAATCCCATTTGCACTTGATATAGAGGGAAATCAGAGCTGTCCCCTCTGGAAAAGCGTTACATTTCATCTAAAATACAAAAAATCATCTTGGTCATGTTGCCTGTAGATTTCTAAGCATGAATTGCAAGATTACTGTGTTTTGTATTTTATTATGAATACTCTGCCTAAACTCGTTTTTGTATACTGTCAGAATGCAAAATTCAGAAAGGAAGAAGGCAAAACAAACAAAAACTCAGAACAAATTTAGGAAATTGCCTAGCAGGAGACCTGAATGCTGCCGATTGTATACACCTGAAATTCCCATTCACACATGGTTTGGAGGGAATTCAGAGCATTCCCCTCGGCAAAAGTGTTATATTTCATTTTCCAAAACACATAATATTATCTTGGTCGTGTTGCCTGTAGATTTCTAAGCATGAAATGCCAATTTATTGTGTTCTGTATTTTATTATGAATACTTTGCCTAAACTCGTTTTGTGTGTTGTCAGAATACAGCATTCAGAAAGGAAGAAGGCAAAACAAACACAAAACCAGAACAAATTGAGGCAATTGCCAATCAAGAGACCTAAATGCTGACAATTGAATACACCTGAAAATCCCATTCACACTGGATTTGGTGGGAATTCAGAGCTGTCCCTTCGGCAAAAGTGTTGTATTTCATTTTCCAAAACACATAACCTTCTGTTGGTCGTGTTGCCTGTAGATTTCTAAGCATGAAACGCCAATTTACTTTGTTTTTTATTTCATTATGAATACTCTGCCTAAACTCGGTTTTGTATGGTGTCAGAATACAAAATTGAGAAAGGAAGAAGGCAAAACAAACACAAACCCAGAACACGTTTAGGCAATTGCCAATCAAGAGACCTGAATGCTGACGATTTTATACACCTAAAAATCCGATCCATACTCGATTTGGAGGGAATTCAGAGCTGTCCCCTATAGAAAAGGGATACATTTCATTTTTCAATACAAAAAATCTCATCTTGGTCGTGTTTCTGTAGATTTCTAAGCATGAATTGCATGTTTACTGTGTTTTGTATTTTATTATGAATACTCTGCCTAAACTCATTTTTGTATGGTGTCAGAATGCAAAATTCAGGAAGGAAGATGCCAAAACAAACAAAAAACCCAGAACAAATTTAGGCAATTGCCTAGCAGGAGACTTGAATGCTCTCGATTGAATACACCTGAAATTCCCATTCACACATGATTTGGAGGGAATTCAGAGCATTCCCCTCGGCAAAAGTGTTACATTTCATTTTCCAAAACACATAACCTTATCTTGGTCGTGTTGCCTGTAGATTTCTAAGCATGAAACGCTGTTTCCTGTGTTATTTATTGCTTTGTGGACTCTGCCTAACCTCATTTTTGTATGGTGTTAGAATACAAAATTTGGAAAGGAAGAAGGTAAAACAAACACAAACCCAAAACAAATTTAGGCGATTGCCAATCAAGAGAACTGAATGCTGGCGATTGAATACACCTGAAAATCTCATTCACACTGGACTTGGAGGGTATTCAGAGCTGTCCCTTCTTGACAAGTGTTACATTTCATTTTCCAAAACACATAAAGTTATCTTAGTCGTGTTGCCTGTAGATTTCCAAGCATGAAATGCCAATTTATTGTATTTTGTATTTTATTATGAATACTTTGCCTAAACTCGTTTTGTGTGGTGTCAGAATACAACATAGCCGGCGCCGTGGCTCAACAGGCTAATCCTCCGCCTTGCGGCGCCGGCACACCGGGTTCTAGTCCCGGTCGGGGCACTGATTCTGTCCCGGTTGCCCCTCTTCCAGGCCAGCCCTCTGCTGTGGCCCGGGAGTGCAGTGGAGGATGGCCCAGATGCTTGGGCCCTGCACCCCATGGGGAGACCAGGAAAAGCACCTGGCTCCTGGCTCCTGCCATCTGACGAGCGCGGTGCGCCGGACGCAGCGGGCCGTCCGTGGCGGCCATTGGAGGGTGAACCAACGGCAAAGGAAGACCTTTCTCTCTGTCTCTCTCTCTCTCTCACTGTCCACTCTGCCTGTAAAAAAAAAAAAAAAAAAAAAAGAATACAACATTCAGAAAGGAAGAAGGCAAAACAAACACAAACCCAGAACAAATTGAGGCAATTGCCAATCAAGAGAGCTGAATGCTAACAATTGAATACAACTGAAAATCCCATTCACAGTTGATTTGTAAGGAATTCAGAGCTGTCCCTTCAGCAAAAGTGTTATATTTTATTTTCCAGAACACATAACCATATGTTGGTCATGTTGCCTGGAGATTTCTAAGCATGAAACGCCAATTTCCTTTGTTTTTTATTTCATTATGAATACTCTGCCTAAACTCGTTTTTGTTTACTGTCAGAATGCAAAATTCAGAAAGGAAGAAGGCAAAACAAACACAAACCCAGAAAAAATTGAGGCAATTGCCTAGCAGGAGACCTGAGCGCTGCCGATTGAATACACCTGAAATTCCCATTCACACATGATTTGGAGGAAATTCAGAGCATTCCCCTCGGCAAAAGTGTTATATTTCATTTTCCAAAACACATAACCTTATCTTGGTCGTGTTGCCTGTGGATTTCTAAGCATGAAACGCCAATTTGCTTTGTTTTTTATTTCATAATGAATACTCTGCCTAAACTCATTTTTCTATGGTGTCAGAATACAAAATTCAGAAAGGAAGAAGGCAAAACAAACACAAACCCAGAACAAATTGAGGCAATTGCCTAGCAGGAGACCTGAATGCTGCCGATGGAGTACACCTGAAAATCCCAATGACACTTGATTTAAAGGGAATTCAGAGCTGTCCCCTCTTGACAAGTGTTACATTTCATTTTCCAAACACATTACCTTATCTTGGTCGTGTTGCCTGTAGATTTCTAAGCATGAAACAACATTTCCTGTGTTATTTATTGCTTTGTGCACTCTGCCTAACCTCATTTTTGTGTGGTGTCAGAATACAAAATTAGTAAAGGAAGAAGGTAAAACAAACACAAACCCAGAACAAATTTAGGCAATTGCCTAGAAGGAGACCTGAATGCTACCGATTGAATATACCTGAAAATCTCATTCACACTCGATTTGGAGGGGATTCAGAGTTGTCCCCTCTTGACAAGTGTTACATTTCATTTTCCAAACACATTACCTTACCTTGGTTGTGTTGCCTGTAGATTTCTAAGCATGAAATGCCAATTTACTGTGTTTTGTATATTATTATGAATATTTTGTCTAAGCTCGTTTTTGTATGGTGTCAGAATACAAAATTCAGAAAGGAAGAAGGCAAAACAAACACAAACCCAGAACAAATTTAGGCAATTTCCTAGCAGGAGACCTAAATGGTACCAATTGAATACACCTGAAAATCTCATTCACACTCGATTTGGAGGGGATTCAGAGCTGTCCCCTCTGGAAAAGGGTTACATTTCATTTTCCAAAACACATAACCTTATCTTGGTTGTGTTGCCTGTAGATTTCCAAGCATGAAATGCCAATTTAGTGTGTTTTGTATTTTATTATGAATACTTTGCCTAAACTCATTTTTGTGTGGTGTCAGAATACAACATTCAGAAAGGAAGAAGGCAAAACACACACAAACCCAGAACAAATTGAGGCAATTTCCAATCAAGAGACCTGAATGCTGACAATTGTATACACCTGAAAATCCCATTCACAGTTGATTTGTAAGGAATTCACAGCTGTCTTTTCAGCAAAAGTGTTATATTTTATTTTTCAAAACACATAATCTTATGTTGGTCGTGTTGCCTGTAGATTTCTAATCATGAAACGCCAATTTCCTTTGTTTTTATTTCATTATTAATACTCTGCCTAAACTCGTTTTTGTTTACGGTCAGAATGCAAAATTCAGAAAGGAAGAAGGCAAAACAAATACAAACCAAGAACAAATTTAGGCAATTGCCTAGCAGGAGACCTAAATGCTGCCGATTGAATACACCTGAAATTCCCATTCACACTGGATTTGGAGGAAATTCAGAGCATTCCCCTCGGCAAAAGTGTTATATTTCATTTTCCAAAACACATAACCTTATCTTGGTCGTGTTGCCTGTAGATTTCTAAGCATGAAACGCCAATTTGCTTTGTGTTTTATTGCAATATGGATACTCTGCCTAACCTCATTTTTGTATGGTGTCACAATACAAAATTCAGAAAGGAAGAAGGCAAAACAAACACAAACCCAGAACAAATTTAGGCAATTGCCTAGAAGGAGACCTGAATGCTGCCGATTGAATACACCTGAAAATCTCATTCACACTCGATTTGGAGGGGATTCAGAGCTGTCCCCTCTTGACAAGTGTTACATTTCATTTTCGAAAAACATTACCTTACCTTGGTTGTGTTGCCTGTAGATTTCTAAGCATGAAATGCCAATTTGCTTAGTTTTTTTATTGCATTATGCATACTCTGCCTAACCTCATTTTTGTATGGTGTCAGAATACAAAATTTTGAAAGGAAGAAGGGAAAACAAACACAAACCCAGAACAAATTTAGGCAATTGCCTGGCAGGAGACCTGAAGGCTGACAATTGAATACAACTGAAAATCTCATTCACACTCGATTTGGAGGGAATTCAGAGCTGTCCACTCGGGAAAAGTGTTACATTTCATTTTCCAAACACATAACCTTATCTTGGACTTGTTGCCTATAGATTTCTAATCATAAAATGCCAATTACATGAGTTTTGTATACTTTATGAACACTTTGCAAACAGATTTTTGTATGGTGTCAGAATACACAATTCTTAAAGGAACAAGGCAAAACAAACACAAACACAGAACAAATTTAGGCAATTGCCTAATAGGACAGCTGAATGCTGCCGATTGAATACACCTGAAAATTTCATTCTCACTCGATTTGGAGGGAATTCAGAGCTGTCCACTCTGGAAAAGTGTTACATTTCATTTTCCAAAACACATAACCTTATCTTGGTAGTGTTGCCTGTAGATTTCTAAGCATGAAACGCCAATTTGTTTGCTTTATATTGCATTATGAATACTCTGCCTAAACTCATTTTTGTATGGTGTCAGATACAAAATTTGGAAAGTAAGAAGGTAATACAAACAGAAACCCAGAACAAATTTAGGCAGTTGCCTAGCAGGAGACCTGAATGCTACCGATTCAATATACCTGAAAATCTCATTCACACTCGATTTGGAGGGGATTCAGAGCTGTCCCCTCTTGACAAGTGTTACATTTCATTTTCCAAAACACATAACCTTATATTGGTCGTGTTGCCTGTAGATTTCTAAGCATGAAACGCCAATTTGCTTTATTTTTTATTTCATTATGAATACTCTGCCTAAACTCGTTTTTGTATGGTGTCAGAATGCAAAATGCAGAAAGGAAGAAGGCAAAACAAACACAAACCCAGAACAAATTTATGCAATTGCGTATTAAGAGACCTGAATGTTGCCCATTGAATACACCTGAATCCAATTCTCGCTCGATTTGAAGGGAATTCTGAGCTGTCCCCTCTGGAAAAGGGTTACATTTCATTTTCCAAAACACATAACCTTATCTTGGTCGTGTTGCCTGTAGATTTCTAAGCATAAAATGCCAATTTCCTTTGTTTTTTTATTTCATTATGAATACTCTGCCTAAACTCGTTTTTGTATGGTGTCAGAATACAAAATTTTGAAAGGAAGAAGGCAAAACAAACAGAAACTCAGAACAAATTTAGGCGATTGCAAATCAAGAGACCTGAATGCTGCTGATTGAATACACCTGAAAATGTCATTACACTAAGTTTGGAGGTAATTAAGAGCTGTCCCCTCTGTACAAGGGTTACATTTCATTTTCCAAAACACAAAAACTCATCTTGGTCTTGTTGCCTGTAGATTTCTACGCATGAAACGCCATTTCCTGTGTTATTTATTGCTTTGTGGACTCTGCCTTACCTCATTTTTCTATGGAGTAGAAAACAAAATTTGGAAAGGAAGAAGGTGAAACAAACACAAACCCAGAACAAATTTAGGCGATTGCCTAGCAGGAGACCTGAATGCTACCAATTGAATACACCTGCAAATCTCATTCACACTCGATTTGGAGGGAATTCAGAGCTGTCCCCTCTTGACAAGTGTTACATTTCATTTACCAAAGTACAAAAAATCATGTTAGTCCTGTTGCCTGTACATTTCTAAGCATGAAATGCAAGTTTACTGTGTTTTGTATTTTATTATGAATACTTTGCCTAAACTTGTTTTGTGTTGTGTCAGCATACAACATTCAGAAAGGAAGAAGGCAAAATAAACACAAACCCAGAACTAATTGAGGCAATTGCCAATCAGGAGACCTGAATGCTGCCGTTTGAATACACCTGAAAATCCTATTCGCAAAAGTGTTACATTTCATTTTCCAAAATACAAAAAATCATGTTAGTCCTGTTGCCTGTACATTTCTAAGCATGAAATGCAAGTTTACTGTGTTTTTTATTTTATTATGAATACTCTGCCTAAACTCGTTTTTGTATGTTGTCAGAATACAAAATTCAGAAAGGAAGAGACATAACAAACACAAACCCAGAAGAAATTTAGGCAATTGCCTAGCAGGAGACCTGAAGGCTGCCGATTGAATACACCTGCAATTCCCACTCACACACGATTTGGAGGGAATTCAGAGCTGTCCCCTAGGCAAAAGTGTTATATTTCATTTTCCAAAACACATAACCTTATGTTGGTCATGTTGCCTGTAGATTTCTAAGCATGAAACGCCAATTTGCTCTGTTTTTTTATTTCATTATGAATACTCTGCCTAAACTCGTTTTTGTATGGTGTCAGAATGGAAAATTCAGAAAGGAAGAAGGCAAAACAAACACAAACCCAGAACAAATTTAGGCAATTGCCTAGCAGGAGACCTGAATGTTACCCATTGAATACACCTGAAAATCCAATTCACGCTCGATTTGAAGGGAATTCAGAGCTGTCCCCTCTGGAAAAGGGTTACATTTCATTTTCCAAAACACATAACCTTATCTTGGTCGTGTTGCCTGTAGATTTCTAAGCATAAAATGCCAATTTCCTGACTTTTGTATATTATTATGAATACTCTTCCTAAACTCGTTTTTGTATGGTGTCAGAATACAAAATTCAAAAAGGAAGAAGGCAAAACAAACACAAACCCAGAACACGTTTAGGCAATTGCCAATCAAGAGACTTGAATGATGACGATTTTATACACCTGAAATTCCCATTCACACTCAGTTTGGAGGGAATTAAGAGCTGTCCCCTCTGGAAAAGGGTTACATTTCATTTTCCAAAACACAAAAACTCATCTTGGTCTTGTTGCCTGTAGATTTCTAAGCATGAAATGCCAATTTGCTTTGTTTTTATTTCATTATGAATACTCTCCCTAAACTCATTTTTGTATGGTGTCAGAATACAAAATTCAGAAAGGAAGAAGGCAAAACAAACACAAACCCAGAACACGTTTAGGCAATTGCCAATCAAGAGACTTGAATGATGACGATTGTATACACCTGAAAATCCCATTCACACTTGATTTGGAGGGAATTCAGAGCTGTCCCCTCTGGAAAAGGGTTACATTTCATTTTCCAAAACACGTAACCTTATCTTGGTCATGTTGCCTGTAGATTTCTAAGCATGAAACGCCATTTCCTGTGTTATTTATTGCTTTGTGGACTCTGCCTAACCTCATTTTTGTATGGTGTCAGAATACAAAATTTTGAAAGGAAGAAGGTAAAACAAACACATTCCCAGTAAAAATTTAGGCAATTGCCTAGCAGGAGACCTGAATGCTGCTGATTGAATACACTTTTAATTCCCAATCACACACAATTTGGAGGGAATTCAGAGCTGTCGCCTAAGCAAAAGGGTTACATTATATTTTGCAAAACACAAAACCTCATCTTGGTCGTGTTGCCTGTAAATTTCTATGCACAAAACGCCAATTTACTGTTTTTTGTTTTTCATTAAGAATACAGCGACGAACCTCATTTTTCAGTGTTGTCAGAATACAAAATTTGGAAAGGAAGAAGGCAAAATAAAGAGAAACCAAGAACAAATTGAGGCAATTGCCATTCAAGAAAACTGAATGCAGCCGATTGAATACACTTGAAATTCCCATTCACACTCAATTTGGAGGGAATTCAGAGCTGTCCCCTTGGCAAAAGAGTTAAATTTCATTTTCCAAAATACAAAACCTCATCTTAGCCTTGTTGCCTGTAGATTTCTAAGCATGAAACGCAATTTGCTGTGTTAGTTATCGCTTTATGGATACTCTGCCGAACCTCATTTTTGTATGGTGTCAGAATACAAAATTCCGAAACGAAGTAGGCAAAACAAAACAAAACCTAGAAGAAATTTAGCAATTGCATAGCAGGAGACCCGAATGCTGCCGATTGAATACAGCTGAAAATCCCATTCACCCTCAATATGGAGGGAATTCAGAGCTGTCCCCTCGGCAAAAGAGTTATATTTCATTTTCCAAAACACAAAACCTCATCTTAGTCATGTTGCCTGTAGATTTCTAAGCATGAAATGCGAATTTACTGTGTTTCGTATATCATTAAGAATACACCACAGAAATCATTTTTCTATGTCATCAGATTTCAAAGAGTGAAATGCAAATTTCCTGTGTTTTGTATTTCATTATGAATACTCAGCCGAAACTTTTTTTTCGTGTTGTCTGTAGATTTCTAAGCATGAAACCCCAATTTACTGTGTTTTTTATTTCATTATGAGTACACCGCCGAAACTCATTTTTCTATGGTATAAGAAAACAAAATTCAGAAAGGAAGAAGGCAAAACAAACAGAAACCCAGAAGAATTTAGGCAATCTTTCAATAAAGAAGCCTGAATGCTGGTGATTGAATACACCTGAAAATCCATTTCACACTCAATTTGGAGGGAATTCAGAGCTGTCACCTGAGCAAACGAGTTTTATTTCATTTTGCAAAACACAAAAGCTCATCTTGGTCATGTTGTCTGTATATTTCTAAGCATGAAATGCCAATTTGCTGTGTTTTTTATTGCATTATGGATACTCTGCCTAACCTCATTTTTGTATGGTGTCAGAATACAAAATTCAGAAAGGAAGAAGGCAAAAAAAAACAGAAACCCAGAACAAATTTAGAGAATGGCCAATCAAGAGACCTGAATGCTGCCAATTGAATACACCTGAAAATCCCATTCACACTCGATTTGTAGGGAATTCAGAGCTGTCCCTTCAGCAAAAGTGTTATATTTCATTTTGCAAAAACACAAAAACGCATCTTGCTCATGTTGCCTGTACATTTCTTAGCGTGAAATGCCAATTTGCTGTTTTTTAAATTTCATTATGAATACTCTGCCTAAACTCATTTTTGTATGGTGTCAGAATACAAAATTTGGAAAGGAAGGAAGTAAAACAAACACAAACACAGAACAAATTGAGACAATTGCCAATCAAGAGACCTGAATGCTGCTGATTGAATACACCTCAAAATCCCTTTCAGCAGAATTTGGGGGAATTCAGTGCTGTCCACATGGCAAAAGTGTTATAATACATTTTTCAAAACACAAAACCTCATCTTGGCCATGTGGCTTGTGGATTTCTAAGCATGAAACGGCAACTTGCTGTTTCTTTCAATTCATTATGAATACATTGCCTCACCTCATTTTTGCATGGTGTCAGAATACAAAATTTGGAAAGGAAGAAGGCCAAACAAACACAAACCCAGAACAAATTTTGGCAATTGCCTAGCAGGAGACCTGAATGCTGCCGATTGAATACACCTGAAAATCACATTCACCCTGAATTTGGAGGGAATTCAGAGATGTCCACACTGCAAAAGGGTTACATTACATTTTTGAAAACACAAAAAATTATCTTGGTCATATTGCCTGTGGATTTCTAAGCTTGAAACACCAATTTGCTGTGTTTTTTATTGCATTATGGATACTCTACCCAACCTCATTTTGTATGGTGTCAGAATACATAATTAGGAAAGGAAGAAGGCAAAACAAACACAAACCCAGAAAAAATTTAGACAATTGCCTAGAAAGAAACCTGATTGCTGCTGATTGAATACACGTGAAAATCCAAGTCAAACTTGATTTAGATGGAAATCAGTGCTGTCCCCTCGCCAAAAGGGTTGTATTTCATTTTCTAAAACAAAAAACATTATCTTGGTCGTGTTACCTGTAGATTTCTAAGCGTGAAACACCAACTTGCTGTGTTATAAATTTCTTTATGGATACTCTGCGTAACCTCATTTTTGTATGGTGTCAGAATACAAAATTTTTAAACGAAGAAGGCAAAACAAACACAAACCCAGTACAAATTGAGGCAATTGCCTAGAAAGAAACCTGAATGCTCCTTATTGAATACACCTGAAAATCCAATTCACACTCGGTTTGGAGGGAATTCTGAGCTGTCCCCTCGGCAAATGATTTACATTATATTTTGCAAAACACAAAATTTCATCTTGCTTGTGTTGCCTATACATATATAAGCGTGAAATGCCAATTTGCTGTGTTTCCTATTGCATTATGGTTACTCTGCCTAACCTCATTTTTGTATGGTGTCAAAATACAAAATTTTTAAAAGAAGAGGGCAAAAAAAACACAAACCCAGAACAATTTTAGTCAGTTGCCAATCAAGAGTCCTGAATGCTGCCGATTGAATGCACCTGAAACTCCGTTTCACAATCGATTTGAAGGGAATTCAGAGCTTTCCCCTTCAGCAAAAGAGTTATATTTCATTTTGCAAAACAGAAAAGCTCATCTTGGTCTTGTTGCCTGTATATTTCTGAGCATGAAGTGCCAATTTGCTTTGTTTTTTATTGCACTATGGATACTCTGCCTAACCTCATTTTTGTATGGTGTCAGAATACAAAATTAGGAAAGGAAGAAGGCAAAACAAACACAAATCCAGAACATATTTAGGCAATTGCCATTCAACAGACTTAAATGCTGATGATTGAATCCACCTCTAAATCCGATTCACACTCGATTTGGATGGAATTCAGAGCTTTCTCCGGGGCAAAGAGTTATATTTCATTTTCCAAAACACAGAACCTCATTTGGTCGTGATGCCTGTACACTTCTAAGCATGAAACATGAACTTACACTGTTTTTTATTGCTTTAAGGATACTCTGCCTAACCTCATTTTTTGCCGTCTGAATACAAAATTAGGAAAGGAAGTAGGCAAAACAAACACAAACCCAGAACAAACTTTGGCAATTGCCAAGAAATAACCCTGAATGCTGCTGATTGAATACACCTGAAAATCTCATTCACACTGCATTTGGAAGGAATTCAGTGCTGTCCACACAGCAAAAGTGTCAAATTATATTTTGCAAAACACAAAAAATCATCTTTGTCGTGTTGCCTGTAGATTTCTAAGCGTGAAACACCATTTTGCTCTGTTTTTTATTTCATTATGGGTATTCTGCCTAACCTCATTTTTGTATTGTGTCAGAATACAAAATTCGGAAAGCAAGAAGGCCGAACAAACACAAACATAGAGTAAATTTAAGCAATTGCAATTGAAGAAACCTGAATGCTCCTGACTGAATGCACCTGAAAATCTGAATCAAACGTGAATTGGATGGAATTCAGTGCTGTCCCCTCGGCAAAAGGGTTGTATTCCATTTTCCAAAACAGAAAACATTATCTTCGTGGTGTTACCTGTAGATTTCTAATTGTGAAACGCCAACTTGCTGTGTTTTTTATTTCATTATGTATACACCGCCTAACCTCATGTTTCTATGGTGTCAGAATACAAAATTTGGAAAGGAAGAAGGCAAAACAAACAGAAACCCACAACAAATTGAGGCAATTGCCAATCAAGAAACTTGAATGCTGCTGATTGAACACACGTGAAAATCCGATTCACACTGCATTTGGAGGGAATTCAGAGCTTTCCCCTCTGGAAAAGGGTTACATTTCATTTTCCAAAACACAAAACCTCATCTTGGTCGTGTTGCCTGTAGGTTGTTAAGCATGAAACGCCAATTTGCTGTTTCTTATTGCATTATGGATACTCTGCCTAACCTCATTTTTGTATGGTGTCAGATTACAAAATTTTGAATGTAAGAACGCAAAACAAACACACACCCAGATCAAATGTATCCAATTGCCTAGAAAGAAACTTGATTGCTGCTGATTGAATACACCAGAAAATCCAATTCACACTCAATTTGGAGGGAATTCAGAGCTTTCCCCACGGCAAAAGAGTTCTATTTCATTTTCCAACACACAAAATATCATCTTGGTCGTGTTGCTTGTACACTTCTAAGCATGAAACACTAATTTGCACTGTTTTTTTATTGCTTATGGATAGTCTGCCTAACCTCATTTTGTTTGTTGTCTGAATACATAATTTGGAAATGGAGAAGACAAAACAAACAGAAACCCAGAACAAATTGAGACAATTGCCAATTAAGAGACCTGAATGCTGCTGATTGAATACACCTGATAATCCGATTCACACTGAATTTGGAGGGAATTCAGTGCTGTCCACACTGGAAAAGTTTTACATTACATTTTGCAAAACACAAATAGTCATCTTGGTCGTGTTGCCTGCAGATTTCTAAGCGTGAAACGCCAATTTGCTGTGTTTTTCATTTCATTATGAATACTCTGCCTAACCTCATTTTTGTATGGGGTCAGAATACAAAATTCTGGGGGGCGGAGCCAAGATGGCGGAATAGTGAGGACGCGCACTAGCATTCCACAAAAAGATAGTTTAATAAAAACAGAGTTACTGTAGCCTCAGGAAAAATCTCACGGAAAAAAATGCAGTGGAAATTCTTCCGGACCCAGTGAATGAGACGCAGAGGACCTAGGGGAAAGTAGTTTGCGAATGGCAAATCGTGCCTTAGTGGCACGGGAGCTGCCGGGAGGGACGGGAACCGGACGGAACACAGTCGCCATTGGAACTGAGTGCTTGAATGGGGGCCGATACAGGGATCCCGAGACACTGGCGGGGGGAAGCAGACCCCCCACGGGGGAAACAGCACAATTGAGCCGAGCCTGCACGGACACTAGCCTCTCTCGTCACCCACCCTGCTAATTCGAGCTAGATTAAACGCAGTGGGACAAGGCGCGCCCGCCCGCCCGCCCGCCCGCCTATCACTGAGGCAGACAGAACCAAAAACCCGAGGCTGTAGAAACCTGAAGGGGATCCAAAAACTGGGAACACACCGCGCACACAAACTCCGTTACCTTGACAACCCAGAGAAAGAGTGTGGGGAAAAAAAAATGCCAAATAAAAACAGATTCCGAGGGAGCAAGATCAAGGAAGATGCTATGATGACCCCAAACGGAAAAGACACCCCAAGCCAGGATTATGAAGATAATGAGATAGAAGAAATGCAAGAAGCAGATCTCAAAGAATTGATAAGAACATTAAGAAGTTCTCAAAAACAAATTCTTGAACTACAGAAATCCTTAATGGATAAGATAGAAAATCTCTCTCGCGAGAATGAAGCACTACGGAGAAATCAAAACGAAATGAAACAACTAGTAGAACAAGAAGCTACGATAGTGACAAAAAATCTTAATGAATTGAAGAATTCAATAGATCAAGTGACAAGCAATCTTGAGGGTCTTAAAACCAGAATGGGTGAAGCAGAAGAGAGAATATCGGACCTAGAAGACAGAGAACAGGAGAGGAAACAGTCAAACCAAAGACAAGAAGAGGAAATTAGAAAACTAAAAGATATCGTCGGGAATTTACAGGACACTATTAAAAAACCCAACATTCGGGTTCTAGGTGTTCCTGAAGGTATGGAGAGGGAGAAAGGATTAGAAGGCCTTTTTAGGGAGATACTAGCAGAAAACTTTCCAGGCTTGGAGAAAGACAGAGAAATCCTAATCCAGGAAGCTCATAGAACCCCTAATAAACATGACCAAAAGAGATCCTCTGCACGACATATTGTAATTAAACTCACCACAGTGAAGCAAAAAGAAAAGATCCTAAAATGTGCAAGAGAGAAACGTCAGATTACTCTCAGAGGATCTCCAATTAGACTTACAGCTGACTTCTCAACAGAAACCCTACAAGCTAGAAGGGAATGGCGAGACATAGCCCAGGTACTTAGAGAGAAAAACTGCCAGCCCAGAATATTATACCCTGCAAAGCTCTCATTTGTGAATGAAGGTGAAATAAAGACCTTTCATAACAAACAAAAATTGAAAGAATTTGTTGCCACTCGTCCAGCCCTGCAAAAGATACTTAAAGACGTGTTACACACAGAAACACAGAAACACGACCATCAACATGAAAGAAGGAAACGAAGGGAACCTCACGGCAAAAGATCACAGGGAATTCAAAGCATACATTAGAAAATATCTGGCAAATGGCAGGGCAAACTTACCACTTATCAATAGTCACATTGAACGTTAAAGGTCTAAACTGTCCTGTTAAAAGACAGAGATTGGCTGATTGGGTTAAGGAACAAAAACCATCTATTTGCTGCCTACAAGAAACACATCTTTCCAACGAAGATCCATACAGACTGAAAATAAAAGGATGGAACAAGATATACCACGCCAACAGAAATGAAAAAAGAGCGGGTGTAACCATCTTAATATCGGACTACATAAACTTTAACACAAAAACTGTTAAGAGAGACAAAGAGGGGCACTATATAATGATTAAGGGATCAATACTACAGGAAGATATAACAATTCTCAATGTATATGCACCTAATTACAGGCCACAGGTTTATTTAAAAAATTTGTTAAGAAACTTAAAGGGAGACCTAGACCCCAACACAATAGTACTGGGGGACTTCAATACTTCACTCACAGATATTGACAGATCGACAGGACAGAAGATCAACAAGGAGACAGTAGATTTAAACAACACTATAGCCCAAATGGATCTAACAGATATCTACAGAACTTTTCATCCTACACGTAAAGCATTCACATTCTTCTCAGCAGCACATGGAACCTACTCTAGGATTGATCACATATTAGGCCATAAAGCAAGTCTCAGAAAATTCAAAAGAATTAGAATCATACCATGCAACTTCTCAGACCATGAGGGAGTGAAGTTGGAAATTAGCAACTCAGGAATCTCTAGAGCATATGCAAACACATGGAGATTGAACAACATGCTCCTGAATGAACAATGGGTCACTGAAGAAATCAAAAGAGAAATCAAAAATTTTCTGGAAGTAAATGAGGATAACAGCACAATATACCAAAACTTATGGGATACAGCAAAAGCAGTGTTAAGAGGAAAGTTTATATCAATAGGTGCCTACATCAAGAAACTGGAAAGGCACCAAATAGATGAGCTTTCAATGCATCTCAAGGATCTAGAAAATTTGCAGCAAACTAGACCCAAATCTAGTAGAAAAAGAGAAATAATCAAAATCAGAGAAGAAATCAACAGGATTGAATCCAAAAAAACATTACAAAAAATCAGCCAAACGAGGAGCTGGTTTTTTGAAAAAATAAACAAGATTGACACCCCATTGGCCCAACTAACTAAAAAAAGAAGAGAAAAGACCCAAATCAGTAAAATCAGAGATGAAAAAGGAAATATAACAACAGACACCACAGAAATCAAAAGAATCATCAGAAATTACTACAAGGACTTGTATGCCAGCAAACAGGGAAACCTATCAGAAATGGATAGATTCCTGGACACATGCAACCTACCTAAATTGAACCAGGAAGACATAGAAAACCTAAACAGACCCATAATTGAGTCAGAAATTGAATCAGCAATAAAGGCCCTCCCAACAAAGAAAAGCCCAGGACCAGATGGATTCACTGCTGAATTCTACCAGACATTTAAAGAAGAACTAACCCCAATTCTTCTCAAACTATTCAGAACAATCGAAAAAGAGGGAATTCTCCCAAATTCCTTCTATGAAGCCAGCATCACCTTAATTCCTAAGCCAGAAAAAGATGCAGCATTGAAAGGGAATTACAGACCAATATCCCTCATGAACATAGATGCAAAAATCCTCAACAAAATTCTGGCCAATAGACTGCAACAACACATCAGAAAGATCATCCACCCAGACCAAGTGGGATTCATCCCTGGTATGCAGGGATGGTTCAATATTCGCAAAACAATCAACGTGATACACCACATTAACAGACTGCAGAAGAAAAACCATATGATTATCTCACTAGATGCAGAGAAAGCATTCGATAAAATTCAACACCCTTTCATGATGAAAACCCTAAGCAAACTGGCTATAGAAGGCACATTCCTCAATGCAATCAAAGCAATTTATGAAAAACCCACGGCCAATATCCTATTGAATGGGGAAAAGTTGGAAGCATTTCCACTGAGATCTGGTACCAGACAGGGATGCCCACTCTCACCACTGCTATTCAATATAGTGCTGGAAGTCTTAGCCAGAGCTATTAGGCAAGAAAAAGAAATTAAAGGGATACAAGTTGGGAAGGAAGAACTCAAACTATCCCTCTTTGCAGACGACATGATTCTTTATTTAGGGGACCCAAAGAACTCTACTAAGAGACTATTGGAACTCATAGAAGAGTTTGGCAAAGTAGCAGGATATAAAATCAATGCACAAAAATCAACAGCCTTTGTATACACAGACAATGCCACGGCTGAGGAAGAACTGCTAAGATCAATCCCATTCACAATAGCTACAAAAACAATCAAATACCTTGGAATAAATTTAACTAAGGACATTAAAGATCTCTACAATGAAAATTACAAAACCTTAAAGAAAGAAATAGAAGAGGATACCAAAAAATGGAGAAATCTCCCATGCTCATGGATTGGAAGAATCAATATCATCAAAATGTCCATTCTCCCAAAAGCAATTTACAGATTCAACGCAATACCAATCAAGATACCGAGGACATTCTTCTCAGATCTGGAAAAAATGATGCTGAAATTCATATGGAGACACAGGAGACCTCGAATAGCTAAAGCAATCTTGTACAACAAAAACAAAGCCGGAGGCATCACAATACCAGATTTCAGGACATACTACAGGGCAGTTGTTATCAAAACAGCATGGTACTGGTACAGAAACAGATGGATAGACCAATGGAACAGAATAGAAACTCCAGAAATCAATCCAAACACCTACAGCCAACTTATATTTGATCAACGATCCAAAACCAGTCCCTGGAGTAAGGTCAGTCTGTTTAATAAATGGTGCTGGGAAAACTGGATTTCCACGTGCAGAACCATGAAGCAAGACCCATACCTTTCACCTTACACAAAAATCCATTCAACATGGATTAAAAATTTAATCCTATGACCCGACACCATCAAATTACTAGAGAGCATAGGAGAAACCCTGCAAGACATAGGTACTGGCAAAGACTTCTTGGAAAAGACCCCAGAAGCACAGGCACTGAAAACCAAAATTAACTACTGGGATTGCATCAAATTGAAAAGTTTCTGTACTGCAAAAGAAACAGTCAGGAAAGTGAATAGGAAACCGACAGAATGGGAAAATATATTTGCAAACTATGCAACAGATAAAGGGTTGATAACCAGAATCTACAAAGAAATTAAGAAACTCCACAACATCAAAACAAACAACCCACTTAAGAGATGGGCCAAGGACCTCAATAGACATTTTTCCAAAGAGGAAATCCAAATGGCCAACAGACACATGAAAAAATGTTCAAGATCCCTAGCAATCAGGGAAATGCAAATCAAAACCACAATGAGGTTTCACCTCACCCCGGTGAGAATGGCTCACATTCAGAAATCCACCAACAATAGATGCTGGAGAGGATGTGGGGAAAAAGGGACACTAATCCACTGTTGGTGGGAATGCAAACTGGTGAAGCCACTATGGAAGTCAGTCTGGAGATTCCTAAGAAACCTGAATATAACCCTACCATTCAACCCAGCCATCCCTCTCCTTGGAATTTACCCAAAGGAAATTAAATTGGCAAACAAAAAAGCCGTCTGCACAGCAATGTTTATTGCGGCTCAATTCACAATAGCTAAGACTTGGAACCAACCCAAATGCCCATCAACAGTAGACTGGATTAGGAAATTATGGGACATGTACTCTACAGAATACTATACAGCAGTCAGAATACAAAATTCTGAAAGGAAGAATGCAAAAGAAACAGAAATGCAGATCAAATTTAGCCAATTGTTTAGAAAGAAACCTAATTGCTGCTGATTGAATACACCTTAAAATCCCTTTCACACTCCAATTGGAGGGAATTCAGAGCGTTCCCCTCGGAAAAGAATTATATTTCATTTTCCAAAACACAAAACATCATCTTGGTCGTGTTGCCTATACACTTCTAAGCATGAAACACGAATTTACACTGTTTTTTATTGCTTTATGGACAGTCTGCCTAACCTCATTTTGTTTGTTGTCTGAATACAAAATTTGGAAAGGAAGAAGGCAAAACAATCACAAACCCAGAACAAAGTTTGGCAATTGCCTAGAAAGAAACCTGTATGCTGCTGATTGAATACACCTGAAAATCCAAGTCAATCTGAATTTGGAGGGAATTCAGTGCTGTCCACATGGCAAAAGGGTCACATTGCATTTTGCAAAACACAAAAAATCATCTTGGTCATGTTGCCTGTAGATTTCTAAGCGTGAAACGCCAATTTGCTGTGTTTTTTTTTTTTTTTACAGGCAGAGTGGACAGTGAGAGAGAGAGACAGAGAGAAAGGTCTTCCTTTTGCCGTTGGTTCACCCTCCAATGGCCGCCGCGGACGGCGCGCTGCAGCTGGCGCACCGCGCTCACCCGATGGCAGGAGCCAGGAGCCAGGTGCTTTTCCTGGTCTCCCCATGGGGTGCAGGGCCCAAGCACCTGGGCCATCCTCCACTGCACTCCCGGGCCACAGCAGAGGGCTGGCCTGGAAGAGGGGCAACCGGGACAGAATCCGGCGCCCCGACCAGGACTAGAACCCGGTGTGCCAGCGCCGCAAGGCGGAAGATTAGCCTGTTGAGCCACGGCACCGGCTGTGTTTTTTATTTCATTATGGATACTCTGAATAACCTCATGTTTGCATGGTGTCAGAATACAAAATTCGGAAAGGAAGAAGGCAAAACAAACAGAAACCCAGAACATAGTTAGGCAATTGCCAATCAAGAGACCTGAATGCTGCCGATTGAATACATCTGAAAATCTGATTCACAGTCGACTTGGAGGGAATTCAGAGCTTTCCCCTCGCAAAAGTGTTATATTTCATTTTCTAAAACACAATACCTCTTCTTGCTCCTGTTGCCTGTAGATTTCTAAATGTAAAACGCCAATTTGCTGTGTTTTTCATTTCATTATGAATACACAGTGTAACCTCATTTTTGTATCGAGTCACAATATAAAATTCAGAAATCAAGAAGGCCAAACAAACACAAACATAGAGCAAATTGAAGCAATTGGAATTCAAGAAACCTGAATGCTGCCGATTGAATACACCTGAAAAGCCCATTCACACTGAATTTGGATGGAATTCAGTGCTGTCCACTCAGAAAAAGGGTTGTATTCCATTGTCCAAAACAGAAGGAAGGAAGAAGGCAAAACAAACACACACCCAGATCGAATTTAGCCAATTGCCTAGAAAGAAACATGATTGCTGCTGATTGAATTCACGTGAAAATCCGAGTCAAACTCGATTTTGACGGAATTCAGTGCTGTCCCCTCTTCAAAAGGGGTGTATTTCATTTTCCAAAACACAAAACCTTATCTTCGTGGTGTTCACTGTGGATTTCTAAGCGTGAAAACCAATTTGCTGTGTTTTTTATTTCATTATGAATACAACGCCTAACCTCATGTTTACATGGTGTCAGAATACAAAATTTGGAAAGCAAGAAGGCCAAACAAACATAAACATAGAGCAAAGTGAGGCAATTGCGATTCAAGAGACCTTAATGCTGCTGATTGAATACACCTGAAAATCCGATTCACGCTCCATTTGGAGGGAATTCAGGGCTGTCCCCTCGCCTAAGGGTTACATTACATTTCCCAAAACAGAAAACATCATCTTGGTCTGTTGCCTGCAGATTTCTAAGCGTGAAACGCCTATTTACTGTGTTTTTTATTTCATTTGAATACACCGCCTAACCTCATGTTTGCATGGTGTCAGAATACAAAATTTGGAAAGGAAGAAGGCAAAACAAACAGAAACCCAGAACAAATTGAGGCAATTGCCAATCAAGAGAATTGAATGCTGCTGAGTGAATACACCTGAAAATCCCATTCACACTCGATTTGGAGGGAATTCAGAGCTTTCCCATCGGCAAAAGAGTTATATTACATTTTCCAAAACACAAAACCTCGTATTGGTCATGTTGCCTGTAGATTGTTAAGCATGATACGCCAATTTACTTTGTTTTTTATTGCATTACGGATACTCCGCCTAACCTCATTTTTGTATGGTGTCAGATTACATAATTTTGAAAAGAAGAAGGCAAAGCAAACACACACCCAGATCAAATGTATCCAATTGCCTAGAAAGAAACCTGAACGCTGATGATTGAATACACCTGAAAATCCGATTCACACTCGATTTGGATGGAATTCAGAGCTTTCGCCTCTGCAAAAGAGTTTTATTTCATTTTCCAAAACACAAAATATCTTCTTGGTCGTGTTGCTTGTACACTTCTAAGCATGAAACATTAATTTGCAGTGTTTTTTATTTCTTTATGGATACTCTGACTAACCTCATTTTGTTTGTTGTCTGAATACAAAATTAGGAAAGGAAGAAGGCAAAACAAACAGAAACCCAGAACAAATTTAGGCAATTTCCAGTCAAGAGACCTGAATGCTGCTGATTGAATAAACCTGAAAATCCGATTCACACTGCATTTGGAGGGAATTCAGAGCTTTCCACTCGGCAAATAGTTATATTTCATTTTCCAAAACACAAAACCTCATCTTGGTCCTGTTGCCTGTAGATTTCTAAGCGTGAAACGCCAATTTATTTCATTATGGATACACCACCTAACCTCATGTTTGCATGGTGTCAGAATACAAAATTTGGAAAGGAAGAAGGCAAAACAAACACAAACCCAGAACAAATTTAGCCAATTGCCTAGAAAGAAACGTGATTGCTGCTGATTGAATACACGTGAAAATCCAAGTCAAACTCGATTTGGATGGAATTCAGTGCTGTCCCCTCGCCAAAAGGGTTGTATTTCATTTTCAAAAATACAAAACCTTATCGAGGTAGTGTTACCTGTAGATTTCTAAGCGTGAATCACCATCTTGCTGTGTTTTTTATTTCATTATGAATACACCACCTAACCACATGTTTGTATGGTGTCAGAATACAAAATTTGGAAAGGAAGAAAGCAAAACAAACACAAACCCAGAACAAATTGAGGCAATTGCCTAGAAAGAAACCTGAATGCTCCTTATTGAATACACCTGAAAATCCAATTCACACTCGGTTTGGAGGGAATTCTGAGCTGTCCCCTCGGCAAATGATTTACATTATATTTTGCAAAACACAAAATCTCATCTTGCTTGTGTTGCCTATACATATATAAGCGTGAAATGCCAATTTGCTGTGTTTCCTATTGCATTATGGATACTCTGCCTAACCTCATTTTTGTATGGTGTCAAAATACAAAATTTTTAAAAGAAGAGGGCAAAACAAACACAAACCCAGAACAATTTTAGTCAGTTGCCAATCAAGAGTCCTGAATGCTGCCGATTGAATGCACCTGAAACTCCGTTTCACAATCGATTTGAAGGGAATTCAGAGCTTTCCCCTTCAGCAAAAGAGTTATATTTCATTTTGCAAAACAGAAAAGCTCATCTTGGTCTTGTTGCCTGTATATTTCTGAGCATGAAGTGCCAATTTGCTTTGTTTTTTATTGCACTATGGATACTCTGCCTAACCTCATTTTTGTATGGTGTCAGAATACAAAATTAGGAAAGGAAGAAGGCAAAACAAACACAAATCCAGAACATATTTAGGCAATTGCCATTCAACAGACTTAAATGCTGATGATTGAATCCACCTCTAAATCCGATTCACACTCGATTTGGATGGAATTCAGAGCTTTCTCTGGGGCAAAGAGTTATATTTCATTTTCCAAAACACAGAACCTCATTTGGTCGTGATGCCTGTACACTTCTAAGCATGAAACATGAACTTACACTGTTTTTTATTGCTTTAAGGATACTCTGCCTAACCTCATTTTTTGCCGTCTGAATACAAAATTAGGAAAGGAAGTAGGCAAAACAAACACAAACCCAGAACAAACTTTGGCAATTGCCAAGGAATAACCCTGAATGCTGCTGATTGAATACACCTGAAAATCTCATTCACACTGCATTTGGAAGGAATTCAGTGCTGTCCACACAGCAAAAGTGTCAAATTATATTTTGCAAAACACAAAAAATCATCTTTGTCGTGTTGCCTGTAGATTTCTAAGCGTGAAACGCCATTTTGCTCTGTTTTTTATTTCATTATGGGTATTCTGCCTAACCTCATTTTTGTATTGTGTCAGAATACAAAATTCGGAAAGCAAGAAGGCCGAACAAACACAAACATAGAGCAAATTTAAGCAATTGCAATTGAAGAAGCCTGAATGCTCCTGACTGAATGCACCTGAAAATCTGAATCAAACGTGAATTGGATGGAATTCAGTGCTGTCCCCTCGGCAAAAGGGTTGTATTCCATTTTCCAAAACAGAAAACATTATCTTCGTGGTGTTACCTGTAGATTTCTAATTGTGAAATGCCAACTTGCTGTGTTTTTTATTTCATTATGTATACACCGCCTAACCTCATGTTTCTATGGTGTCAGAATACAAAATTTGGAAAGGAAGAAGGCAAAACAAACAGAAACCCACAACAAATTGAGGCAATTGCCAATCAAGAGACTTGAATGCTGCTGAGTGAATACACCTGAAAATCCGATTCACACTGGATTTGGAGGGAATTCAGAGCATTCCCCTCGGCAAAAGTGTTATTTTTCATTTTCCCAAACACAAAACATCATCTTGATCGTGTTGCCTGTACACTTCAAATATGAAACACGAGTTTGCACTGTTTTTTATTGCTTTATGGATACTCTGCCTAACCTCATTTTGTTTGTTGTCAGAATACAAAATTAGTAAAGGAAGAAGGCAAAACAAACAGAAACCCAGAACAAATTTTGGCAATAACCTAGAAAGAAACTTGAATGCTGCTGATTGAATACTCCTAAAAATCCAAGTAAAACTATTTGGATGGAATTCTCTGCTGTCTCCTCGCCAAAAGGGTTGTATTCCATTTTACAAAAGAGAAAACATTATCTTCGTGGTGTTACCTGCAGATTTCTAAGCGTGAAACACCAATTTACTTTGTTTTTTATTGCATTATGGATACTCCACCTAACCTCATTTTTGTATGGTGTCAGATTACAAAATTTGGAAAGGAAGAAGGCAAAAGAAACACAAACCCAGAAGAAATTTTGGGAATGGCCAATCAAGAGACCTGAATGCTGCTGATTGAATACACCTGAAAATTCGATTCACACTGGATTTGGAGGGAATTCAGGCTTTCCCTTCGGCAAAAGAGTTATATTTCATTTTCCAAACACAAAACCTCATCTTGGTCATATTGCCTGTAGACTGTTAAGCATGAAACGCCAATTTACTTTCTTTTCAATGCATTATGGATACTCCGCCTAACCTCATTTTTGTATGGTGTCAGATTACAAAATTTTGAAAGGAAGAAGGCAAAACAAACACAAACCTAGAAGAAATTTAGCCAATTGCCTAGAAAGAAACCCGATTGCTGCTGATTGAATACACGTGAAAATCTGAGTCAAACTCGAATTTGATGGAATTCAGTGCTGTCCACTTGGCAAAAGGGGTGTATTTCATTTTCCAAAACACAAAACCTTATCTTCGTGGTGTACACTGTAGATTTCTAAGCGTGAAATGCCAACTTGCTGTGTTTCTTATTTCATTATGAATACACTGCCTAACCTCATGTTTGTATGGTGACAAAATAAAAAATTTGGAAATGAAGAAGACCAAACAAACAGAAACCCAGAACAAATTGAGACAATTGACAATCAAGAGACCTGAATGCTGCTGATTGAATACACCTGAAAATCCGATTCACATTGAATTTGGAGGGAATTTAGTGCAGTCCACACTGCAAAAGGGTTGCATTGCATTTGCAAAACACAAATAATCATCTTGATCATGTTGCCTGTATATTTCTAAGCATGAAATGCCAATTTGCTGTTTTTTTTTATTTCATTATGAATACACTGCGTAACCTCATTTTTCTATGGTGTCAGAATACAGAATTCGGAAAGCAAGAAAGCCAAACAAACACAAACATAGAGCAAACTGAAGCAATTGCAATTCAAGAAACCTGAATGCTGCTGATGAATACACTTAAAAATCTGTGTCAACCTCAATTTGGATGGAAATCAGTGCTGTCCCCTCGGCAAAAGGTTTGTATTCCATTTTCCAAAACAGAAAACATTATGTTTGTGGTGTTACCTGTAGATTTCTAAGCGTGAAACGCCAATTTGCTGTGTTTTTTATTTGATTATGAATACACCGCCTAACCTCATGTTTGCATGGTTGCAAAATACAAAATTTGGAAATGAAGAAGGCAAAACAAACAGAAACCCAGAACAAATTGATGCAATTGCCAATCAAGAGACCTGAATGCTGCTGATTGAATACCACTGAAAATCCGATTAACACTGGATTTGGAGGGAATCCAGAGCTTTTCCCTCGGCAAAAGTGTTATATTTCATTTTCCAAAGCACAAAACTTCAGCTTGGTCATGTTGCCGGTACATTTCTAAGCATGAAACGCCAATTTACTTTGTTTTTTATTACATTATGGATAAGCTGCATAACCTCATTTTTGTATGGTGTCAGAATACAAAATTTGGAAAGGAAGAAGGCAAAACAAACACAAACCCAGAACAAAATTAGCCAATTGCCTAGAAAGAAACCTAATTCCTGCTGATTGAATACCACTGAAAATCCCATTCACACTGAATTTAGAAGGAATTCATATCTGTCCACACTGCAAAAGTTTTGCATTACATTTTGCAAAACAAATATATCATCTTGGTCGTGTTGCCTGTAGATTTCTAAGTGTGAAATGCCAATTTGCTGTGTTTTTAATTGCAGTATGGATACTCTGCCTAACCTCATTTTTGTATAGTCTCAGAATAAAAAATTTGGAAAGGAAGAAGGGAAAACAAACACAAACCCAGAACGAATTTAGGCAATTTCCATTCAAGAGATCTGAATGCTGCTGATTGAATACCACTGAAAATCCGATTCACACTGGATTTGGAGGGAATTCAGAGATTTCCCCTTTGCAAAAGTGTTATATTTCATTTTCCCTAAACACAAAACCTAATCTTGCTCGTGTTGCCTGTAGATTGTTAAGCATGAAATGCCAATTTACTTTGTTTTTTATTGCATTATGTATACTCCGCCTAACCTCATTTTTGTATGGATTTCAGAATACAAATTTTGGAAAGGAAGAAGGCAAAACAAACAAAAACCCAGAACAAATTGAGGCAATTGTCTAGTAAGAAACCTGAATGCTGCTGATTGAATACACATGAAAATCCGAGTCAAACTCGATTTGGATGTAATTCAGTGCTATCCCATCGGCAAAAGAGTTATATTTCATTTTCCAAAACACAAAACCTCATCTTAGTGGTGTTACTTGTAGATTTCTAAGAATGAAACGTCATTTGCTGTGTTATTTATTGCATCATGGATACTCTGCCTAATCTCATAATTGTATGGTGTCAGAATACAAAATTTGGAAAGAAAGAAGGCAAAACAAACATAACCCCAGAACAAAATTAGAAAATTGCCAATCAAGAGAGCAGAATGCACCCAATTGAATACACATGAAAATCTCATTCACACGCGATTTGAAGGGAATTCAGAGCTGTCTCCTTTGGAAAAGGGTTACATTTCATTTTCCAAAACACAAAACATCATCTTGTTCTTGTTGCCTGCACATTTCTAAGCATGAAACGCCAATTTCCTGTGTTTTCTTATTCATTGTGAATACACCGACGAACCTCATTTTTCTATGGTGTCAGAATACAGAATTCTGAAAGGAAGAAGGCAAAACAAAGAAAAACCAAGAACAAATTTAGGCAATCTTTTAAACAAGAGACCTGAATGCTGCCGATTGAGTATATCTGAAAATCCCATTCACACTCGATGTGGAGGGAATTCAGAGCCATCCCTTAGGCAAAAGAGTTCTATTTAATTTTCCAAAACACAAAAACTCATCTTGGTCCTGTTGCCTGTAGATTTCTCAGCATGAAATGCCATTTGCTGTATTATTTATCGCTTTAAGGTTACTCTGCTTACCTCATTTTTCTCTTTGGTAAGAACACAAAAATTGAAAGGATGAAGGTAAAACAAACACAAGCCCAGAAAAAATTGAGGCAATTGCCTAGTAAGAAACCTGAATGCTGCTGATTGAATACACCTGAAAATCACATTCACACTCAAATTGGAGGGAATTCAGAGCTGTCAACTCGGCAAAAGTGTTACATTTCATTTTCCAAAAAACAAAAATTCATCTTGGTCTTGTTGCCTCTACATTTCTAAGCATGAAACGCCAATTTGCTTTGTTTTTTATTGCATTATGGATATTCTGCCTAACCTCATTTTTGTATGGTGTCAGAATACAAAATTTGGAAAGGAAGCAGGCAAAACAAAGAGAAACCAAGAACAAATTTAGGCAATTGCCTAGCAGGCGACCTGAATGCTGCCGATTGAATGCACATGAAAATCCCTTTCACACTCGATTTGGAGGGAATTCAGAGCTGTCCCCTCGGCAAGAGTTATATTTCATTTTCCAAAACACATAACCTTATCTAGGTCGTTTTGCCTGTAGATTTCTAAGCATGAAAGGCCATTTGCTGTGTTATTTATTGCTCTATGGATACTCTGCTTTTCCTCATTTTTGTATGGTATCAAAATACAAAATTTTGAAAGGAAGAAGGCAAAACAAACACAAACCCAGAACAAATTTAGCAATTGCCAAGCCGGAGACCTGAATTCTGCGAATTGAATACACCTGAAATTCCCATTCACACTCAATTTGGAGGGAATTCAGAGCTGTCCCATCGGCAAAATAGATATATTTCATTTTCCAAAACACATAAATAGTGTTGGTCGTGTTGCCTGTAGATTTCTAAGCATGAAATACAAATTTGCTTTCTTTTTTTTTATTTCATTATGAACACACTGCCTAAACTCGTTTTTGTTTGGTGTCAGAATGCAAAATTCAGAAAGGAAGAAGGCAAAACAAACACAAACCCAGGACAAATTTAGGCATTGCCTAGCAGGAGACCTGAATGCTGCCGATTGAATACACCTGAAAATCCCATTCACACTCGATTTGGAGGGAATTCAGAGCTGTCCCCTCGCCTAACCGTTATATATCATTTTCCAAAACACATAACCTTATCTTGGTCGTGTTGCCTGTAGATTTCTAAGCATGAAACACCAGTTTCCTTTGTTTCTTATTTCATTATGAATACTCTCCCTAAACTCATTTTTGTATGGTGTCAGAGTACAAAATTTGGAAAGGAAGAAGGCAAAACAAACACAAACTCAGAACAAATTTAGGCAATTGCCTAGCAGGAGACCTGAATGCTGCCCATTGAATACACATGTAAATCCCATTCACACTCGATTTGGAGGGAATCCAGAGCTATCCCCTCTGGAAAAGGGTTACATTTCATTTTCCAAAACACAAAAACTCATCTTGGTCGTGTTGTATGTAGATTTCTAAGCATGAAATGCCAATTTCCTTTGTTCTTTATTTCATTATGAATACTCTGCCTAAACTCGTTTTTGTTTGGTGTCAGAATACAAAATTCAGAAAGGAAGAAGGTAAAATAAACACAAACCGAGAACAAATTTAGGCGATTGCCTAGCAGGAGACCTTAATGCTACCGATTGAGTACAACTGAAAATCTAATTCACACTCGATTTGGAGGGAATTCAGAGCTGTCCCCTCTTGAGAAGTGTTACATTTCATTTTCCAAAACACATAACCATATCTTTGTCGTGTGGCCTGTAAATTTCTACGAATGAAATGCCAATTTGCTTTGTTTTTTATTTCATTGTGATACTCTGCCTAAACTCGTTTTTGTATGGTGTCAGAATGCAAAATTCAGAAAGGAAGAAGGCAAAACAAACGCAAACCCAGAAAAAATTGAGGCAGTTGCCTAGCAGGAGACCTGAATGCTGCCGATTGATACACCTGAAATTCCCATTCACACACGATTTGGAGGGAATTCAGAGC
The DNA here is from genome assembly GCA_949820135.1 of Sylvilagus floridanus. Lineage (NCBI taxonomy): Eukaryota > Metazoa > Chordata > Mammalia > Lagomorpha > Leporidae > Sylvilagus > Sylvilagus floridanus. The sequence goes on along the minus strand of OX463234.1, from coordinate 22,287,212 downwards.
TGTCTCCTCGGCAAAAGGGTTACATTTCATTTTCCAAAACACATAACCTTATCTTGGTCATTTTTCTTGTAGATTTCTAAGCATAAAATGCCAATTTCCGGAGTTTGGTATATTATTATGAATACTCTGCCTAACCTCATTTTTGTGTGGTGTCAGAATTCAAAATTCTGAAAGCAAGAAAGTAAAACAAACACAAACCCAGAACACGTTTAGGCAATTGCCAATGAAGAGACCTGAATGCTGATGATTTTACACCTGAAAATCCATTGACACTCGATTTAGAGGGAATTCAGAGCTGTCCCCTCGGCAAAAGAGTTATATTTCATCTTTCAAAATACAAAAATCATCTTGGTCGTGTTGCCTGTAGATTTCTAAGCATGAATTGCAAGTTTATTGTGTTTTGTATTTTATTATGAATACTCTGCCTGAACTCGTTTTGTATGGTGTCAGAATGCAAAATTCAGAAAGGAAGAAGGCAAAACAAACACAAACCCAGAACAAATTGAGGCAATTGCCTACCAGGAGTCCTGAATGCTCTCGATTGAATACACCTGAAAATCCCTTTCACACTCGGTTTGGAGGGAATTCAGAGCTGTCCCCTCTGGACAAGTGTTACATTTCATTTTCCAAAACACAAAAACTCATCTTGGTCATGTTGCCTGTAGATTTCTAAGCATGAAACACTATTTCCTGTGTTATTTATTGCTTTGTGGACTCTACCTAACCTCATTTTTGTATTGTGTCAGAATACAAAATTTGGAAAGGAAGAAGGTAAAACAAACACAAAGCCAGAACAAATTGAGGCAATTGCCTAGCAGGAGACCTAAATGCTAAAGATGGAATACACCTGAAAATCACATTCACACTCGATTTGGAGGGAATTCAGAGCTGTCCCCTCTGGAAAAGTGTAATATTTCATTTTCTAAAACAAAACATCATCTTGGTCATGTTTCCTGTAGATTTCTAACCATACAATGCCAATTTCCTGAGTTTTTTATTTCATTATGAATATTCTGCCTAAACTCATTTTTGTATTGGGCCCGAAAACAGAATTCTGAAAAAAAAAAAAGCAAAACAAACAGAAACTTAGAAAAAATTTAGGCATTTGCCAATCGAGAGACCTGAATGCTGCTGGTTGAATTCACCTGCAAATACCATTCATATTCGATTTAGAGGCAACTCAGAGCTGTCCCATCAGCAAAAGTGTTACATTTCATTTTCCAAAACACAATACCTCATCTTGGTTGTGTGGCCTGTAGATCTCTAAGCATGAAATGCAAATTTACTTTATTTTTGTTGCTTTATGGATACTCAGCCTAACCTCATTTTTGTATGGTGTCAGAATACAAAATTCCAAAAGGAAGTAGGCAAAACAAAACCAAACCCAGAACAAATTTAGGAATTGCCCAGTAGGAGACCTGAATGCTGCCGATTGAATAAACCTGAAAATCCCTTTCACACTCGATGTGGAGGGAATTCAGTGCTATACCCTCGGCAAAAGAATTATATTTCGTTTTCCAAAACACAAAACCTCATCTTGGTCGTGTTGCCTGTACATTTCTTAGCATGAAATGCCAATTTCCTTTGTTTTGTATTTCATTATGAATACTCAGCATAACCTCATTTTTGTATGGTATATGAATACAAAATTTTTAAATGAAGAAGGCAAAACAAACACAAACCCAGAACAAATTGAGGCAAACGCCAATCAAGAGACCTGAATGCTGAAGATTGATTACATCTGAAAATCCCTTTCACACTCGATTTGGAGGGAATTCAGATCTGTCGCCTAAGCAAAAGGGTTACATTATATTTTTCAAAACATAAAACCTCATCTTGGTCATGTTGCCTGTACATTTCTAAGCACGAAACGCCAATTTACTGTGTTTTGTATTTCATTAAGAATACAGCAACAAACCTCATTTTCCTATGTTGTCAGAATACAAAATTTGGAAAGGAAGAAGGCAAAATAAATGAAACTAAGAACAAATTGAGGCAATTGCCATTCAAGAAACCTGAATGCTGCTGATTGAATACACTTGAAATTCCGATTCACACAAAATTTGGAGGGAATTCAGAACTGTCCCCTCGGCAAAAGAGTTATATTTCATTTTCCAAAATACAAAAAATCATGGTAGTCCTGTTGCCTGTAGATTTCTAAGAATGAAACGCAATTTGCTGTGTTAGTTATCGCTTTATGGATACTCTGCCTAACCTCATTTTTGTATGGTGTCAGAATACAAAAATTTTAAACGAAGAAGGCAAAAACAAACACAAACCCAGAACAAATTGAGACAATTGCCTAGAAAGAAACCTGAATGCTCCTGATTGAATACACCTGAAAATCCAATTCACACTCGATTTGGAGGGAATTGAGAGCTGTCCAATCGGCAAAAGGGTTATATTATATTTTGCAAAACACAAAATCTCATCTTGCTTGTTTTGCCTGTACATATCTAAGCATGCAACGCCAATTTCCTGTGTTTTCTATTGCATTATGGATACTCTGCCTAACCTCGTTTTTCTATGGTGTCATAATACAAAATTCAGAAAGGAAGAAGGCAAAACAAACACATATCCAGAACAAATTTAAGCAATTGACTAGAAGGAAACATAAATGCCACTGATTGAATACACCTGAAAATCCCATTCAGACTGGATGTGGAGGGAATTCAGAGCTGTCCCCTCGGCAAAAGAGTTATATTTCATTTTCCAAAACACAAAACATCATCTTGGTCGTGTTGCCTGTACACTTCTAAGCATAAAATGCCAATTTGCTTTGTTTTTTATTTCATTATGGATACTCTGCCTAACCTCATTTTTGTATGGTGTCAGAATACAAAATTCAGAAAGAAAGAAGGCAAAACAAAACAAACATAGAACAAATTTAGCAATTGCATAGCAGGAGACCTGAATGCTACCGATTGAATACACCTGAAAATCCCATTCACCCTCAATATGGAGGGAATTCAGAGCTGTCCCATCGGCAAAAGAGTTATACTTCATTTTCCAAAACACAAAACCTCATCTTTGTCATGTTGCCTGTAGATTTCGAAGCATGAAATGCCAATTTACTGTGTTTCGTATATCATTAAGAATACACCGCCGAACCTCATTTTTCTATGTTGTCAGAATTCAAAATTCTGAAAGGAAGAAGGTAAAAAAAAAAGAGAAACCAAGAACAATTTGAGGCAATTGCAAATCAAGAGACCTGAATGATGCTGATTGAATACACCTGAAAATTCCATTCACACTCAATTTGGAGGGAATTCAGGGCTGTCCCTTCGGCAAAAGTGTTATATTTCTTTTTCCAAAATGCAAAACCTCATCTTGCTCGTGTTGCCTGTAGATTTCTAAGAGTGAAACGCAAATTTCCTGTGTTTTGTATTTTATTATGAATACTCAGTCGAAACTCATTTTTCTGTGGTGTCAGAATACAAAGTTTTTAAACAAAGAAGGCAAAACAAAAACAAACCCAGAACAAATTGAGACAATTGCCTAGAAAGAAACCTGAATGCTGCTGATTGAATTCACCCGAAAATCCAATTCACACTCAATTCGGAGGGAATTCATGGCTGTCCCCTCGGCAAAGGGGTTACATTATATTTTGCAAAACACAAAACCTCATCTTGGTGGTGTTGCCTGTAGATTTCTAAGCAAGAAATGCCAATTTACTGTGTTTTGTATTTTATTATGAATACTCTGAGTAACCTCATTTTTGTATGGTGTCAGAATACAAAATTCAGAAAGGAAGAAGGCAAAACAAACACAAACCCAGAACAAATTGAGGCAATTGCCAGGCATGAGAACGGAATGCTGTCGATTGTATACACATGAAAATCCCATTCACACTTGATTTGGAGGGAATTCAGGGCTGTCCCCTTGGCAAAAGTGTTGTATTTCATTTTCCAAAACACAAAACCTCATCTTAGTCTTGTTGCCTGTAGATTTCTATGCATGAACCTCGATTTTCTTTTTTTTTATTCCAATATGGATACTCTGCCTAAACTCATTTTTGTATGGTGTCAGAATACAAAATTCAGAAAGGAAGAATGCAAAACAAACACAAACCCAGAACAAATTGAGGCAATTGCCTAGCAGGAGACATGAATGCTGCCGATTGAATACACCTGAAAATCCCATTCAAAAGGGATTTGGTAGGAATTCAGAGCTGTAGCCTCTGGAAAAGGGTTACATTTCATTTTCCAAAAAACACATAAGCTTATCCTGGTCGTGTTGCCTGTAGATTTCTAAGCATGAAACCCCGATTCGCTTTTTTTTTTATTGCAATATGGATACTCTGCCTAAACTCGTTTTTGTTTGGTGTCAGAATACAAAATTCAGAAAGGAAGAAGGCAAAACATACACAAACCCAGAACAAAATGAGGCAATTGCCAGGCATGAGACCTGAATGCTGTCGATTGAATACACATGAAAATCCATTCACACTCGATTTGGAGGGAATTCAGGGCTGTCCCCTTGGCAAAAGTGTTGTATTTCATTTTCCAAAACACAAAACATCATCTTGGTCTTGTTGACTGTATATTTCTAAGCATGAAACCCCGATTTGCTTTTTTTATTATTGCAATATGGATACTCTGCCTAAACTCATTTTAGTATGGTGTCAGAATACAAATTTGGAAAGGAAGAAGGTAAAACAAATACAAACCCAGAACAAATTGAGGCAATTGCCTACCAGGAGACCTGAATGCTGATTATTAATTACACCTAAAATCCCATTCACACTCGATTTGGAGGGAATTCAGAGCTGTCCCCTCTGGAAAAGTATTACATTTCATTTTCCAAAACACATAACCTTATCTTGGTCGTGTTGCCTGTAGATTTCTAAGCATGAAATGCCAATTTATTTTCTATTTTATTATGAATACTCTGCCTAAACATATTTTTGTATGGTGTTACAATACAAAATTTAAAAAAATGGCAAAACAACCACAAACCCAGAACTAGTTGAGGCAATTGCCAATCAAGAGACATGAATGCTTCTGATTCAATACACCTGAAAATCGAATTCACACTCGATTTGGAAGGAATTCAGTGCTGTCCCCTCGGCAAAAGAGTTACTTTTCATTTTCCAAAACAGAGAAAATCATCTTGTTCATGTTTCCTGTAGATTTCTAAGTAGGAAACGCCATTTCCTGTGTTATTTATTGCTTTAAGGACACTCTGCCTAACCTCATTTTTGTATGGTGTCAGAATACAAAATTTGGAAAGGAAGAAGGCAAAACAAACACAAACCCAGTACAAATGAGGCAATTACCAATCAAGAGACTTGAATGCTGCTGATTGAATACACCTGAAAATCCCATTCACACTCGATTTGGAGGGAATTCAGAGCTTTCCGCTTGGCAAAAGAGTTGTATTTCATTTTCCAAAACACAAAACCTCACCTGGGTCGTGTTCCCTGTAGTTTTCTAAGGGTGAAACGCCAATTTGCTGTGTTATTTATTGCTTTATAGATACTCTGCTTAACCTCATTTTTGTATGGTGTCAGAATACAATATTTGGAAAGGAAGAAGGCAAAAAAACACAAACCCAGAACAAATTTAGACAATTGCCAATCAAGAGACCTGAATGCTGCTGATTGGATACCAGTGAAAATCCCATTCACACTAGATTTGGAGGGAATTCAGAGCTTTCCGCTCAGCAAAAGAGTTATATTTCATTTACCAAAACACAAAACCTCATCTTGGTCGGGTTGCCTGTAGATTTCCAAGTGTGAAACACGAATTTGCAGTGTTTTTTATTGCTTTATGGATATTCTGCATAACCTCATTTTGTATGGTGTCAGAATACAAAATTTGGAAAGGAAGAAGGCAAAACAAACACAAACCCAGAAGAAATTCAGGCAATTGCCTAGCAGGAGACCTGAATGCTGCCGATTGAATACACCTGAAAATCCCATTCACACTCGATTTGGAGTGAATTCAGAGCTGTCCCCTTGGCAAAAGTGTTACATTTCATTATCCAAAACACAAAAACACATCTTGGTCGTGTTGCCTGTAGATTTCTAAGTTTGAAAAGCCACATCCTGTGTTATTTATTGCTTTAAGGATACTATGTCTAACCTCATTTTTGTATGGTGTCAGAATACAAAATTTGGAAAGGAAAAACCTAACAGGAACAGAAACCCAGACAAATTTAGGCAATTACTTAGCAGGAGACCTGAATGCTGCTGATTGAATACACCTGAAAACACCATTCACATTCAATTTTGAGGGAATTCAGAGCTGTCCCCTCTGGAAAGGGTTATATTTCATTTTCCAAAACACATAACCTTATCTTGGTCATGTTGCCTGTAGCTTTCTAAGCATAAAATGTCAATTTCCTGAGTTTTGTATACTTAATGAATACTCTGCCTAAACACATTTTTGTATGGTGTCAGTATACAAAATTCAGAAAGGAAGAAGGCAAAACAAACACAAACCCAGAACAAACTGAGGCAATTGCCAGGCATGAGACCTGAATGCTGTCGATTGAATACACATGAAAATCCATTCACACTCGATTTGGAGGGAATTCAGTGCTGTCCCCTCGGCAAAAGTGTTGTATTTCATTTTCCAAAACACAAAACCTCATTTTGGTCTTGTTGCGTGTAGATTTCTATGCATGAAACCCCGATTTGCTTTTTTTATTATTGCAATATGGATACTCTGCCTAAACTCATTTTCGTATGGTGTCAGAATACAAATTTGGAAAGGAAGAAGGTAAAACAAATACAAACCCAGAACAAATTGAGGCAATTGCCTACCAGGAGACCTGAATGCTGATTATTAATTACACCTAAAATCCCATTCACACTCGATTTGGAGGGAATTCAGAGCTGTCCCCTCTGGAAAAGTATTACATTTCATTTTCCAAAACACATAACCTTATCTTGGTCGTGTTGCCTGTAGATTTCTAAGCATGAAATGCCAATTTATTTTCTATTTTATTATGAATACTCTGCCTAAACATATTTTTGTATGGTGTTACAATACAAAATTAAAAAAAATGGCAAAACAACCACAAACCCAGAACTAGTTGAGGCAATTGCCAATCAAGAGACATGAATGCTTCTGATTCAATACACCTGAAAATCAAATTCACCCTCAATTTGGAAGGAATTCAGTGATGGCCCCTCGGCAAAAGAGTTACTTTTCATTTTCCAAAACAGAAAATATCATCTTGTTCATGTTTCCTATAGATTTCTAAGAAGGAAACGCCATTTCCTGTGTTATTTATTGCTTTAAGGACACTCTGCCTAACCTCATTTTTGTATGGTGTCTGAATAAAAATTGGGAAAGGAAGAAGGTAACACGAAGAGAAATACAGAACAAATTGAGGCAATTGCTTAGCAAGAGACTTGAATGCTGCTGATTGAATAAACCTGAAAACACCATTCACATTTGATTTGGAGGGAATTCAGAGCTGTCCCCTCTGGAAAAGTGTTACATTTCATTTTCCAAAACACATAACCATATCTTGGTCGTGTTGCCTGTAGATTTCTAAGCAAGAAATGCCAATTTACTGTGTTTTGTATTTTATTATGAATACTCTGCCAAACCTCATTTTTGTATGGTGTCAGATTACAAAATTCAGAAATTAAGAAGGCAAAACAAACACTAACCCTAACCCTAAACCTAGCCCTACCCCTAGACCTAACCCTAACTCTAACCCTAGCCCTAGCACTAACCCTAAACCTAACCCTAGCCCTAGCCATAGCCCTAGCCCTAAACCTAACCCTAACCCTAGCCCTAGCCTTAGCCCTAGCCCTAGCACTAGCCCTAACCCTAACCCTAACCCTAGCCCTAACCCTAACCCTAACCCTAGCCCTAACCCTAACCCTAGCAATAACCCTAGCTCTAGCCCTAGCCCTAGTCCTAGCCCTAGCCCTAGCCCTAACCCTAACACTAACCCTAGCCCTAACCCTAACCCTAGTCCTAACACTAGCCCTAGCCCTAGCCCCAGCCCTAGCCATAACTCTAACCCTATACCTAAACCTAGCCCTAGCCCTAGCCCTAACACTAACCCTAGACCTAGCCTTATCCCTAGCCCTAGCTCTAGCCCTAACCCTAACACTAACCCTAACCCTAGCCCTAAACCTAACCCTAACCCTAGCCCTAGCCATAGGCATAGACCTAACCCTTGCCATAGCCCTAACCCTAACCCTAGCCCTAGCCTTATCCCTAGCCCTAGCAGTAACCCTAACCCTATCCCTAACCCTAGCCCTAGCGCTAGCCCTAACCCTAACCCTAACCCTAACCCTAACACTACCCCTAAGCCTAGCCCTAGCCCTAACCCTAGCCCTAGCCCTAACCCTGACCCTAAATCTAACCCTAGCCCTAGCCCTAGCCCTAGCCCTACCCTAACCCTAACCCTAACCCTAAACCTAGCCCAAGCCCTAGCCCTAACACTAACACTAGCCCTAGCCCTAGCCCTAGCCCTAGCCCTAACCCTAACCCTAACCCTAACCCTAACCTTAGACCTAACCCTAACCCTAACCCTAGCCCTAGCCCTAGCCCTAACACTAACCCTAGCCCTAGCCCTCGAACCAGCCCTGACCCTGACACTAAACCTAGCCCTAGTCCTACCCTAGCCCTAACCCTAGCCGTAGCACTAGCCCTATCCCTAGCCCTAACCCAAACCCTAGCCCTAGCCTTAGTACTAGCCCTAGCCCTAACCCTAACACTATCCCTAACCCTAGCCCTAGCCCTAGCCCTAGCCCTAATCCTAACCCTAACCTTAGCCCTAAGCATAGCCCTAGCCCTAACCTTAGCCCTAGCCCTA
>OX463234.1:22263425-22265925 GCA_949820135.1 Sylvilagus floridanus | reverse complement strand
CCCCAACCCTAACCCTAACCCTAGCCCTAAACCTAACCCTAAAAATAACCCTTACCCTATCCCTAGCCCTAACCCTAGCCCTAACCCTAACCCTAACCCTAGCCCTAAACCTAACCCTAGCCCTAACCCTAAACCAAACCCTAGCCCTAGCCCTAGCCCTACCCTATCCCTAACCCTAACCCTAAACCTAACCCTAAGCCTAGCCCTAACCCTAACCCTAACCCTAACCCTAACCCTAGCCCTAGGGCTAACCCTAAACCTAACCCTAGCTCTAACCCTAGCCCTAACTCTAACCTTAACCCCAGCCCTAGCCCTAACCCTAGCCCTAGCCAAATCCAACCCTAACCCTAACCGTAACCCTAGCCCTAACCCTAACCCTAAAAATAACCCTAACCCTAGCCCTAGCCTTAGCCCTAGCCTAACCCTAACCCTAACCCTAACCCTAACCCTAACCCTAGCCCTAGCCCTAGCCCTAGCCCTAGACTTAGCCCTAGACCTAGCCCTAACCCTAACCCTAAACCTAACCCTAGCCCTAACCTGAACCCTAACCCTAACCCTAACCCTAACCCTACCCCTAAACCTAACCCTAAAAATAACCCTAACCCTACCCTGGCCCTAGCCCTAGCCCTAGTCCTAACCCTAACCCTAGCAGTAGCCCTAGCCCTAAACCTAACCCTAAACCTAGCCCTAGCCCTAGCCCTAGCCCTAGCCCTAGCCCTAACCCTAACCCTAACCCTAGCCCTTGCCCTAGCCCTAGCCCTAGCCCTAAACCTAACCCTAACCCTAACCCTAGCCCTAGGACTAACCCTAACCCTAACCCTAGCCCTAACCCTAGCCCTAACTCTAACCCTAACCCTAGCCCTAGCACTTGCCCTAGCCCTAGCCCTAGCCCTAGCACTAGCTTGAACCCTAACCCTAACCCTAACCCTAACCCTAGCCCGAGCCCTAGCCCTAGCCCTAACCCTAACTCTAACCCTAACCCTAGCCCTAAGCCTAACCCTAAAAATAACCCTAACCCTAGCACTAGCCCTAACCCTAACCCTAACCCTAGCCCTAGCCCTAGCCCTAGCCCTAGCCCTAACTCTAACCCTAACCTTAACCCTAGCCCTAGCCCTAGCCCTAAACCTAAACCTAACCCTATCCCTAACCATAGCCCTAGCCCTAACCATGACCCTAGCCCTAACCCTAGCCCTAACTCTAACCCTAGCCCTAGCCTTATCCCGAGCCCTAGCCCTAGCCCTAACCGTAACCCTAACCCTAACCCTAGCCCTACCCTAGCCCTAGCCCTAGCCCTAAACCTAACCCTAGCACTAGCCCTAGCCCTAACCCTAACCTAACCATAACCCTAGCCCTAGCCCTAGCCCTAGCCCTAACCCTAACCCTAACCCTAACCCTAACCCTAGCCATAGCCCTAACCCTAACCCTAGCCCTAACCCTAGCCCTAAGTCTAACCCTAGACCTAGCCCTATCCCAAGCCATAGCCTTAGCGCTAACCCTAACCCTAACCCTAAACCTAACCCTAACCCTATCCCTAGCCCTAGCCACAACCCTAACCCTAACCCTAAACCTAACCCTAGCCCTAGCCATAGCCCTAGCCCTAAACCTAACCCTAACCCTAACCCCAACCTTAGCCCTAGCCCTAGCCCTAGACCTAACCCTAACCCTAACCCTAACCCTAGCCCGAGCGCTAGCCCTAGCCCTAACCCTAGACCTAACACTAGCCCTAACCCTAACCCTAATCCTAGCCCTAGCCCAAGCCCTAGCCCTAGCCCTAGTAGTTGCCCTAGCTTTAAACCTAGCCCTAACGCTAACCCTAACCCTAGCCCTAAACCTAACCCTAGCCCTAACCCTCACCCTAACCTTAGCCCTAGCCCGAGCCCGAGCCCGAGCCCTAGCCCTAACCCTAACCCTAACCCTAACATAACCCTAACCCTAAACCTAGGCCTAGCCCTAGCCCTAAACCTAACCCTAACCCTAACCCTAACCCTAGCCCTAGCCCTAGCCCTAGCTTTAACCCTAACCCTAACCCTAGCCCTAACCCTAGCCCTAACCCTAACCCTAACCCTCCCCTAAAAATAACCCTAACCCAAGCCCTAGCCCTAAACCTAACCCTAACCCTAACCCTAGCCCTAGCCCTAGCTCTAGCCCTAACCCTAGCACTAGCCCTAGCCCGAACCCTAACCCTAAGCATAACCCCAACCTTAGCCCTAGCCCTAGCCCTAGCCATAACCCTAGCCCTAACGCTAGCCCTAACTCTAACCCTAGCCCTAGCCCTATCCCAAGCCCTAGCCCTAGCCAAAACCCTAACCCTAACCCTAACCCTAACCCTAGCCCTAGCCCTGGCCCTACCCCTAGCCCTAACCCTAACCCTAACCCTAACCCCAAACTTAGCCCTAGCCCTAGCCCTAGACTTAACCCTAACCCTAACACTAACCCTAGCCCTAGCCCTAGCCCTAGCCCTAACCCTAGCCCTAACCCTAGCCCTAACCCTAACCCTAAA
>OX463234.1:22243425-22258425 GCA_949820135.1 Sylvilagus floridanus | reverse complement strand
AACCCTAGCCCTAACTCTAACCCTAACACTAGCCCTAGCCCTATCCCTAGCCCTAGCACTAGCTTTAACCCTAACCCTAACCCTAGCACTAGCACTAGCCCTAGCCCTAGCCCTAACCCTAACCCTAACCCTAGCCCTAACCCTAACCCTAAAAATAACCCTAACCCTAGCCCTAGCCCTAACCCTAACCCTAACCCTAACCCTAGCCCAAGCCCTAGCCCTAGCCCTAACCCTAGCCCTAGCCATAGCCCTAACCCTAACCCTAAACCTAACCCTAGCCCTAGCCCTAGCCCTAGCCCTAGCCCTAGCCCTAAACCTAACCCTAACCCTAACCCTAGCCCTAGGGCTAACCCTAACCCTAACCCTAGCCCTAACCCTAGCCCTAACTCTAACCCTAACCCTAGCCCTAGCCCTAGCCCTAGCACTAGCACTAGCTTTAACCCTAACCCTAACCCTAGCCCTAGCACTAGCCCTAGCCCTAGCCCTAACCCTAACCCTAACCCTAACCCTAGCCCTAACACTAACCCGAAAAATAACCCTAAACCTAGCCAAGCCCTAACCCTAACCATAACCCTAACCCTAGCCCTAACCCTAACCCTAGCCCTAACCCTAGCCCTATCCCTAACCCTAGCCCTAGCCCTAGCTCTAGCCCTAACCCTAGCATTAGCCCTAGCCCTAACCCTAACCCTAAGCATAACCCCAACCTTAGCCCTAGCCCTAGCCCTTGACATAACCCTAACCCTAACCCTAGCCCTAGCCCTAGCCCTAACCCTAACCCTAACCCTAACCCTAGCCCTAACACTAACCCTAAAAATAACCCTAAACCTAGCCCTAGCCCTAACCCTAACCCTAACCCTAACCCTAGCCCTACCCTAGCCCTAGCCCTAGCCCTAACCCTAACACTAGCACTAGCCCTAGCCCTAACCCTAACCTAACCATAACCCTAGCCCTAGCCCTAACCCTAACCCTAACCCTAACCCTAACCCTAACCCTAGCCATAGCCCTAACCCTAACCCTAGCCCTAACCCTAGCCCTAAGTCTAACCCTACACCTAGCCCTATCCCAAGCCATCGCCTTAGCCCTAACCCTAACCCTAACCCTAAACTTAACCCTAACCCTATCCCTAGCCCTAGCCACAACCCTAACCCTAACCCTAAAGCTAACCCTAGCCCTAGCCCTAGCCCTAGCCCTAAACCTAACCCTAACCTAACCCCAACCTTAGCCCTAGCCCTAGCCCTAGACCTAACCCTAACCCTAACCCTAACCCTAGCCCTAGCCCTAGCCCTAGCTTTAACCATAACCCTAACCCTAGCCCTAACCCTAGCCCTAACCCTAACCCTAAACCTCCCCTAAAAATAACCCTAACCCAAGGCCTAGCCCTAAACCTAACACTTACCCTACCCCTAGCCCTGGCCCTAGCTCTAGCCCTAACCCTAGCACTAGCCCTAGCCCTAACCCTAACCCAAAGCATAACCCCAACCTTAGCCCTAGCCCTAGCCCTTGACTTAACCCTAACCCTAACCCTAGCCCTAGCCCTAGCCCTAGCCCTAACCGTAGCCCTAACGCTAGCCCTAACTCTAACCCTAGCCCTAGCCCTATCCCAAGCCCTAGCCCTAGCCCTAACCCTAACCCTAACCCTAAACCTAATCCTAACCCTAGCCCTAGCCCTAGCCCTAGCCAAAACCCTAACCCTAACCCTAACCCTAACCCTAGCCCTAGCCCTGGCCCTACCCCTAGCCCTAACCCTAACCCTAACCCTAACCCCAACCTTAGCCCTATCCCTAGCCCTAGACTTAACCCTAACCTTACACTAACCCTAGCCCTAGTCCTAGCCCTAGCCCTAACCCTAGCCCTAACGCTAGCCCTAACTCTAACCCTAGCCCTAGCCCTATCCCAAGCCCTAGCCCTAGCCCTAACACTAACCCTAACCCTAAACCTAATCCTAACCCTAGCCCTAGCCCTAGCCCTAGCCAAAACCCTAACCCTAACCCTAACCCTAACCCTAGCCCTAGCCCTGGCCCTACCCCTAGCCCTAACCCTAACCCTAACCCTAACCCCAACCTTAGCCCTATCCCTAGCCCTAGACTTAACCCTAACCTTACACTAACCCTAGCACTAGTCCTAGCCCTAGCCCTAACCCTAGCCCTAACCCTAACCCTAAACTTAGACCTAGCCCAAGCCCTAGCCCTAGCCTTAGCAGTTGCCCTAGCCTTAACCCTAGCCCTAACCCTAACCCTAAAAATAACACTAACCCTAGCCCTTGCCCTATCCCTAATCCTAGCCCTAACCATATCCCTAAACCTAGCCCTAGCCCTAGCCCTAACCCTAGCCCTTACCCTAACCCTAGCCCTAGCCCTAGCCCTAGCCTTAGCCCTAGTCCTAACCCTAACCCAAGCACTAGCCCTAGCCCTAACCCTAACCCTAACCCTAGTCCTAGCCCTAGCCCTAGCCCTATCACTAGCCCTAACCCTAAACCTAACCCTAACCCTAACCCTAGTCCTAGCCCTAGCCCTAGCCCTAGCCCTAGCCCTAAACCTAACCCTAACCCTAACCCTAGCCCTAGGGCTAACCCTAACCCTAACCCTAGCCCTAACCCTAGCCCTAACTCTAAACATAACCCTAGCCCTAGCCCTAGCCCTAGCCCTAGCACTAGCTTTAACCCTAACCCTAACCCTAGCACTAGCACTAGCACTAGCCCTAGCAATAACCCTAACCCTAATCCTAGCCCTAACCCTAACCCTAAAAATAACCCTAACCCTAGCCCTAGCCCTAACCCTAACCCTAACCCTAACCCTAACCCTAGCCCTAGCCCTAGCCATAGCCCTAACCCTATCCCTAGCACTAGCCCTAGCCCTAACCCTAACTTAACCATAACCCTAGCCCTAGCCCTAGCCCTAGCCCTAACCCTAACCCTAACCCTAGCCCTAGCCCTAGCCTTAGCCCTAGCCCTAAACCTAACATTAAACCTAACCCTAGCCCTAGGGCTAACCCTAACCCTAACCCTAGTCCTAGCCCTAGCCCTAACCCTAACCCAGCAATAGCCCTAGCCCTAACCCTAACCTAACCATAACCCTGGCCCTAGCCCTAGCCCTAGCCATAACCCTAACCCTAACCCTAACCCTAGCCCTAGCCCTAACCCTAACCCTAGCCCAAACCCTAGCCCTAACTCTAACCCTAGCCCTAGCCCAATCCCAAGCCATAGCCCTAGCCTTAACCCTAACCCTAAACCTAAACCTAACCCTAACCCTATACCTAGCCCTAGCAACAACCCTAAACCTAACCCTAAACCTAACCCTAGCCCTAGCCCTAGCCCTAGCCCTAACACTAGCCCTAACCCTAACCCTAATCCTAGCCCTAACCCAAGCCCTAGCCCTAGCCTAGCCACAACCCTAACCCTAACCCTAAACCTAACCCTAGCCCTAGCCCTAACCCTAGCCCTAACACTAGCCCTAACCCTAACCCTAATCCTAGCCCTAACCCAAGCCCTAGCCCTAGCCCTAGCAGTTGCCCTAGCCTTAACCCTAGCCCTAACGCTAACCATAACCCTAGCCCTAAACCTAACGCTAGCCCTAACCCTAACCCTAACCCTAGCCCTAGCCCGAGCCCGAGCCCGAGCCCTAGCCCTAACCCTAACCCTAACCCTAACATAACCCTAACCCTAAACCTAGACCTAGCCCTAGCCCTAAATCTAAACCTAACCCTAACCCTAACCCCAACCTTAGCCCTAGCCCTAGCCCTAGACCTAACCCTAACCCACACCCTAACCCTAACCCTAGCCCTAGCCCTAGCCCTAACCCTAGCCCTAACACTAGCCCTAACCCTAACCCTAATCCTAGCCCTAACCCAAGCCCTAGCCCTAGCCCTAGCAGTTGCCCTAGCCTTAACCCTAGCCCTAACGCTAACCCTAACCCTAGCCCTAAACTTAACCCTAGCCCTAACCCTAACCCTAACCCTAGCCCTAGCCCTAGCCCGAGCCCGAGCCCTAGCCCTAACCCAAACCCTAACCCTAATATAAACCTAACCCTAAACCTAGACCTAGCCCTAGCCCTAAATCTAAACCTAACCCTAACCCTAACCCTAGCCCTAGCCCTAGCTTTAACCCTAACCCTAACCCTAGCCCTAACCCTAGCCCTAACCCTAACCCTAACCCTCCCCTAAAAATAACCCTAACCCAAGCCCTAGCCCTAAACCAAACCCTAAACCTAACCCTAGCCCTAGCCCTAGCACTACCCCTAGCCCTAACCTTGCACTAGCCCTAGCCCTAACCCTAACCCTTACCATAACCCCAAATTTAGCCCTAGTCCTAGCCCTTGACTTAACCCTAACCCTAACCCTACCCCTAGCCCAAGCCCTAGCCCTAACCCTAGACCTAACCCTAGCCCTAACCCTAACCCTAACCCTAGCCCTAGCCCAAGCCCTAGCCCTAGCCCGAGAAATTGCCCTAGACTTAACCCTAGCCCTAAACCTAACACTAACCCTAGCCCTAAACCTAACCCTAGCCCTAACCCTAACCCTAACCCTAGCCCTAGCCCTAGCCCTAGTCCTATCCCTAGCCCTAACCCTAACCCTAACCCTAAACAAAACCCTAACCCTAAACCTAGCCCTAGCCCTAGCCCTAAACCTAACCCTAACCCTAACCCTAACCCTAGCCCTAGCCCTAGCCCTAGCCCTAGCCTAACCCTAACCCTAACCCTAACCGTAAACCTAACCCTAACCCTAACCCTAAAAATAACCCTAACCCTAGCCCTAGCCCTAGCCCTAGCCTAACCATAACCCTAACCCTAAACCTAACCCTAAACCTAACCCTTTTCCTAGCCCTAGCCCTAGCCCTAACCCTAACCCTAACCATAACCCTAGCCCTAACCCTAGACCTAGCACTAGCCCTAAACCTAACCCTAACCCTAAACCTAACCCTAACCCTAGCCCTAACCCTAGCCCTAGCCCTAGCCCTAACACTAACCCTAACATTAGTCCTAGCCCTAACCCTAACCCTAACCATAACCCTAGCCCTAGGGCTAACCCTAACCCTAGACCTCGCCCTAGCCCTAGCCTTAGCCCTAGCCCTAGCCCTAACCCTAACCCTAAACCTAACCCTAGCCCTAGGGCTAACCCTAACCCTAGCCCTAACCCTAGCCCTAACTCTAACCCTAGCCCTAGCCCTATCCCAAGCCCTAGCCCTAGCCCTAACCCTAACCCTAAACCTAACCCTAACCCTAGTCCTAGCCGTAGCCCCAACCCTAACCCTAACCCTAACCCTAACCCTAGTCCTAGCCCTAGCCCTACCCTAAGCCTAACCCTAACGCTAACCCTAACCCTAACCCTAGCCTTAGCCCTAGCCCTAGCCCTAGCCCTAATCCTAACCCTAACCCTAGCCCTAGCCGTACCCCAACCCTAACCCTAACCCTAACCCTAACCCTAGTCCTAGCCCTAGCCCTACCCTAAGCCTAACCCTAACGCTAACCCTAACCCTAACCCTGACCCTAGCCTTAGCCCTAGCCCTAGCCCTAGCCCTAATCCTAACCCCAACCCTAACCCTAACCCTAACCCTAACCCTAACCCTAAAAATAACCCTAACCCTAGCCCAAGCCCTAACCCTAGCCCTAACCCTAGCCCTAGCCCTAGCCCTAGTCCTAACCCTAACCCTACCAGTAGCCCTAGTCCTAACCCAAACCCTAACCCTAACCCAAGCCCTAGCCCTAGCCCTAGCCCTAGCCCTAGCCCTAACCCTAAACCTAACCCTAGCCTTAACTTAGCCCTATCCCTAAGCAAAACCCTAACCCTAATCCTAACCCTAACCCTAACCATAAACCTAGCCCTAGCCCTAGCCCTAGCCCTAATCCTAACCCTAACCCTAGTCCTAGGGCTAAACCTAACCCTAGCCCTAACCCTAGCCCTAACACTAACCCTAGCCCTAGCCCTATCCCAAGCCCTAGCCCTAGCCCTAACACTAACCCTAAACCTAAACCTAACCCTAGCCCTAGCCGTAGCCCCAACCCTAACCCTAACCCTAAACCTAACCCTAAGCCTACTCCCAGCACTAGCCCTACCCTAGCCCTAACACTATCCCTAACCCTAACCCCAACCCAGGGCCTAGCCATAGCCCTAGCCCTAACCCTAACCCTAACCCTAAAGCCAGCCATAGACCTAGACCAAGCCCTAACCCTAGACCTAACCCTAGCACTAACCCTAACCCTAACCCTAGCCCTATCCCAAGCCCTAGCCCAAACCTAGCACTTGCCCTAGCCTTAACCCTAGCCCTAAACCTAACCATAACCCTAGCCCTAAACCTAACCGTAGCCCTAACCCTAACCCTAACGCTAGCACTACCCTAGCCCTAGCCCTAGCCCTAACCCTAACCCTAACCCTAAACATAACCCTAGCCCTAGCCCTAGCCCTAGACCTAACCCTAACCCACACCCTAACCCTAACCCTAGCCCTAGCCCTAACCCTAACCCTAACCCTAGCCCTAGCCCTAGTCCTAGCCCTAGCCCTATCCCTAACCCTAACCCTAAACAAAACCCTAACCCTAAACCTAGCCCTAGCCCTAGCCCTAACCCTAACCCTAACCCTAACCCTAGCCCTAGCCCTAGCCCTAGCCCTAGCCCTAGCCCTAACACTAACCCTAGCACTAGTCCTAGCCCTAAACCTAACCCTAACCACAACCCTAGCCCTAGGGCTAACCCTAACCTTAGACCTCGCCCTAGCCCTAGCCTTAGCCCTAGCCCTAGCCCTAACCCTAACCCTAAACCTAACCCTAGCCCTAGCGCTAACCCTAACCCTAGCCCTAACCCTAGCCCTAACTCTAACCCTAGCCCTAGCCCTATCCCAAGCCCTAACCCTAGCCCTAACCCTAACCCTAAACCTAACCCTAACCCTAGCCCTAGCCGTAGCCCCAACCCTAACCCTAACCCTAACCCTAACCCTAGTCCTAGCCCTAGCCCTACCCTAAGCCTAACCCTAACGCTAACCCTAACCCGAACCCTAGCCTTAGCCCTAGCCCTAGCCCTAGCCCTAATCCTAACCCCAACCCTAACCCTAACCCTAACCCTAACCCTAACCCTAAAAATAACCCTAACCCTAGCCCAAGCCCTAACTCTAGCCCTAACCCTAGCCCTAGCCCTAGCCCTAGCCCTAGTCCTAACCCTAACCCTACCACTAGCCCTAGCCCTAACCCAAACCCTAACCCTAACCCTAGCCCTAGCCCTAGCCCTAGCCCTAGCCCTAACCCTAACCCTAACACTAGCCCTAAACCTAGCCCTAACCCTAAGCAAAACCCTAACCCTAATCCTAACCCTAACCCTAACCATAACCCTAACCCTAGCCCTAGCCCTAGCCCTAGCCCTAACCCTAACCCTAACCCTAGTCCTAGGGCTAAACCTAACCCTAGCCCTAACGCTAGCCCTAACACTAACCCTAGCCCTAGCCCTATCCCAAGCCCTAGCCCTAGCCCTAACACTAACCCTAAACCTAAACCTAACCCTAGCCCTAGCCGTAGCCCCAACCCTAACCCTAACCCTAACCCTAAGCCTACTCCCAGCCCTAGCCCTACCCTAGCCCTAACACTATCCCTAACACTAACCCCAACCCAGGGCCTAGCCATAGCACTAGCCCTTACCCTAACCCTAACCCTAAACCCAGCCCTAGACCTAGACCAAGCACTAACCCTAGACCTAACCCTAGCACTAAACCTAACCCTAACCCTAGCCCTATCCCAAGCCATAGCCCAAGCCCTAGCACTTGCCCTAGCCTTAACCCTAGCCCTAAACCTAACCCTAACCCTACCCCTAAACCTAAACCTAGCCCTAACCCTAACGCTAGCACTACCATAGCCTTAGCTCTAGCCCTAACCCTAACCCTAAACATAACCCTAGCCCTAGCCCTAGCCCTAGCCCTAATCCTAACCCCAACCCTAACCCTAACCCTAGCCCTAAACCGAACCCTAAAAATAACCCTTACCCTATCCCTAGCCCTAACCCTAGCCCTAACCCTAACCCTAACCCTAGCCCTAAACCTAACCCTAGCCCTAACCCTAAACCAAACCCTAGCCCTAGCCCTAGCCCTAACCTATCCCTAACCCTAACCCTAAACCTAACCCTAAGCCTAGCCCTAACCCTAACCCTAACCCTAACCCTAACCCTAGCCCTAGGGCTAACCCTAAACCTAACCCTAGCTCTAACCCTAGCCCTAACTCTAACCTTAACCCCAGCCCTAGCCCTAACCCTAGCCCTAGCCAAATCCAACCCTAACCCTAACCGTAACCCTAGCCCTAACCCTAACCCTAAAAATAACCCTAACCCTAGCCCTAGCCTTAGCCCTAGCCTAACCCTAACCCTAACCCTAACCCTAACCCTAACCCTAACCCTAGCCCTAGCCCTAGCCCTAGCCCTAGACTTAGCCCTAGACCTAGCCCTAACCCTAACCCTAAACCTAACCCTAGCCCTAACCTGAACCCTAACCCTAACCCTAACCCTAACCCTACCCCTAAACCTAACCCTAAAAATAACCCTAACCCTACCCTGGCCCTAGCCCTAGCCCTAGTCCTAACCCTAACCCTAGCAGTAGCCCTAGCCCTAAACCTAACCCTAAACCTAGCCCTAGCCCTAGCCCTAGCCCTAGCCCTAGCCCTAACCCTAACCCTAACCCTAGCCCTTGCCCTAGCCCTAGCCCTAGCCCTAAACCTAACCCTAACCCTAACCCTAGCCCTAGGACTAACCCTAACCCTAAACCTAGCCCTAACCCTAGCCCTAACTCTAACCCTAACCCTAGCCCTAGCACTTGCCCTAGCCCTAGCCCTAGCCCTAGCACTAGCTTGAACCCTAACCCTAACCCTAACCCTAACCCTAGCCCGAGCCCTAGCCCTAGCCCTAACCCTAACTCTAACCCTAACCCTAGCCCTAAGCCTAACCCTAAAAATAACCCTAACCCTAGCACTAGCCCTAACCCTAACCCTAACCCTAGCCCTAGCCCTAGCCCTAGCCCTAGCCCTAACTCTAACCCTAACCTTAACCCTAGCCCTAGCCCTAGCCCTAAACCTAAACCTAACCCTATCCCTAACCATAGCCCTAGCCCTAACCATGACCCTAGCCCTAACCCTAGCCCTAACTCTAACCCTAGCCCTAGCCTTATCCCGAGCCCTAGCCCTAGCCCTAACCGTAACCCTAACCCTAACCCTAGCCCTACCCTAGCCCTAGCCCTAGCCCTAAACCTAACCCTAGCACTAGCCCTAGCCCTAACCCTAACCTAACCATAACCCTAGCCCTAGCCCTAGCCCTAGCCCTAACCCTAACCCTAACCCTAACCCTAGCCATAGCCCTAACCCTAACCCTAGCCCTAACCCTAGCCCTAAGTCTAACCCTAGACCTAGCCCTATCCCAAGCCATAGCCTTAGCGCTAACCCTAACCCTAACCCTAAACCTAACCCTAACCCTATCCCTAGCCCTAGCCACAACCCTAACCCTAACCCTAAACCTAACCCTAGCCCTAGCCATAGCCCTAGCCCTAAACCTAACCCTAACCCTAACCCCAACCTTAGCCCTAGCCCTAGCCCTAGACCTAACCCTAACCCTAACCCTAACCCTAGCCCGAGCGCTAGCCCTAGCCCTAACCCTAGACCTAACACTAGCCCTAACCCTAACCCTAATCCTAGCCCTAGCCCAAGCCCTAGCCCTAGCCCTAGTAGTTGCCCTAGCCTTAAACCTAGCCCTAACGCTAACCCTAACCCTAGCCCTAAACCTAACCCTAGCCCTAACCCTCACCCTAACCTTAGCCCTAGCAAGAGCCCGAGCCCGAGCCCTAGCCCTAACCCTAACCCTAACCCTAACATAACCCTAACCCTAAACCTAGGCCTAGCCCTAGCCCTAAACCTAACCCTAACCCTAACCCTAACCCTAGCCCTAGCCCTAGCCCTAGCTTTAACCCTAACCCTAACCCTAGCCCTAACCCTAGCCCTAACCCTAACCCTAACCCTCCCCTAAAAATAACCCTAACCCAAGCCCTAGCCCTAAACCTAACCCTAACCCTAACCCTAGCCCTAGCCCTAGCTCTAGCCCTAACCCTAGCACTAGCCCTAGCCCGAACCCTAACCCTAAGCATAACCCCAACCTTAGCCCTAGCCCTAGCCCTAGCCATAACCCTAGCCCTAACGCTAGCCCTAACTCTAACCCTAGCCCTAGCCCTATCCCAAGCCCTAGCCCTAGCCAAAACCCTAACCCTAACCCTAACCCTAGCCCTAGCCCTGGCCCTACCCCTAGCCCTAACCCTAACCCTAACCCTAACCCCAAACTTAGCCCTAGCCCTAGCCCTAGACTTAACCCTAACCCTAACACTAACCCTAGCCCTAGCCCTAGCCCTAGCCCTAACCCTAGCCCTAACCCTAGCCCTAACCCTAACCCTAAACCTAGACCTAGCCCAAGCCCTAGCCCTTGCCTTACAAGTTGCCCTAGCCTTAACCCTAGCCCTAACACTAACCCTAAAAATAACACTAACCCTAGCCCTAGCCCTAACCCTAGCCCTAACCCTAGCCCTAAACCTAGCCCTAGCCCTAGCCCTAACCCTAGCCCTAACCCTAACCCTAGCCCTAGCCCTAGCCCTAGCCTTAGCCCTAGTCCTAACCCTAACCCTAGCACTAGCCCTAGCCCTAACCCTAACCCTAACCCTAGTCCTAACCCTAGCCCTAGCCCTAGCCCTAGCCCTAGCCCTAAACCTAACCATAACCCTAACCCTAACCCTAGGGCTAACACTAACCCTAACCCTAGCCCTAACCCTAGACCTAACTCTAAACCTAACCCTAGCCCTAGCCCTAGCACTAGCCCTAGCACTAGCTTTAAACCTAACCCTAACCCTAGCAATAGCACTAGCCCTAGCCCTAATCCTAACAATAACCCTAACCCTAGCCCTAAACCTAACCCTTAAAATAACCCTAACCCTAGCCCTAGCCCTAACCCTAACCCTAAACCTAGCCCTTATCCTAGCCCTAGCCCTAGCCCTAACCCTAACCCTAGCACTAGCCCTAGCCCTAACCCTAACCTAACCATAACCCTAGCCCTAGCCCTAGCCCTAGCCCTAACACTAACCCTAAACCTAAACCTAACCCTAACCCTATCCCTATCCCTAGCCACAACCCTAACCCTAACCCTAAACCTAACCCTAGCCCTAGCCCTAGTCCTAGCCCTAGCCCTAGCCCTAACCCTAACCCTAACCCCAACCTTAGCCCTAGCCCTAGCCCTAGACCTAAACCTAACCATAACCCTAACCCTAACCCTAGCACTAGCCCTAACCCTAGCCCTAACACTAGCCCTAACCCTAACCCTAATCCTAGCCCTAACCCATGCCCTAGCCCTAGCCCTAGCAGTTGCCCTAGCCTTAACCCTAGCCCTAACGCTAATCCTAACCCTAGCCCTAAACCTAACCCTAGCCTTAACCCTAACCCTAACCCTAACCCTATGCCTAGCCCTAGCCCGAGCCCGAGCCCTAGCCCTAACCCTAACCCTATCCCTAACATAACCCTAACCCTAAACCTAGACCTAGCCCTAGCCCTAAATCTAAACCTAACCCTAACCCTAACCCTAGCCTTAGCCCTAGACCTAGCTTTAACCCTAAACCTAACCCTACACCTAACCCTAGCCCTAGCCAAATCTAACCCTAACCCTAACCGTAACCCTAGCCCTAACCCTAACCCTAAAAATAACCCTAACCCTAGCCCTAGCCTTAGCCCTAGCCTAACCCTAACCCTAATCCTAAACCTAACCCTAAACCTAACCCTAGCCCTAGCCCTAGCCCTAACCCTAACCCTAACCCTAGCCCTAACCCTAGCCCTAGCCCTAGCCCTAACCCTAACCCTAATCCTAACCCTAACCCTAGCCCTAGCCCTAGCCCTAGACTTAGCCCTAGACCTAGCCCTAACCCTAAACCTAAACCTAACCCTAGCCCTAACCCTAACCCTAACCCTAACCCTAACCCTAACCCTAACCCTAGCCCTAAACCTAACCCTAAAAATAACCCTAACCCTACCCTGGCCCTAGCCCTAGCCCTAGTCCTAACCCTAACCCTAGCAGTAGCCCTAGCCCTAAACCTAACCCTAAACCTAGCCCTAGCCCTAGCCCTAGCCCTATCCCTAGCCCTAACCCTAACCCTAACCCTAGCCCTTGCCCTAGCCCTAGCCCTAGCCCTAAACCTAACCCTAACCCTAACCCTAGCCCTAGGACTAACCCTAACCCTAACCCTAGCCCTAACCCTAGCCCTAACTCTAACCCTAACCCTAGCCCTAGCACTTGCCCTAGCCCTAGCCCTAGCCCTAGCACTAGCTTGAACCCTAACCCTAACCCTAACCCTAACCCTAGCCCGAGCCCTAGCCCTAGCCCTAACCCTAACTCTAACCCTAACCCTAGCCCTAACCCTAACCCTAAAAATAACCCTAACCCTAGCACTAGCCCTAACCCTAACCCTAACCCTAGCCCTAGCCCTAGCCCTAGCCCTAACTCTAACCCTAACCTTAACCCTAGCCCTAGCCCTAGCCCTAAACCTAAACCTAACCCTATCCCTAACCATAGCCCTAGCCCTAACCATAACCCTAGCCCTAACCCTAGCCCTAACTCTAACCCTAGCCCTAGCCTTATCCCGAGCCCTAGCCCTAGCCCTAACCGTAAACCTAACCCTAACCCTAGCCCTACCCTAGCCCTAGCCCTAGCCCTAAACCTAACCCTAGCACTAGCCCTAGCCCTAACCCTAACCTAACCATAACCCTAGCCCTAGCCCTAGCCCTAGCCCTAAGCCTAACCCTAACCCTAACACTAGCCATAGCCCTAACCCTAACCCTAGCCCTAACCCTAGCCCTAAGTCTAACCCTAGACCTAGCCCTATCCCAAGCCATAGACTTAGCGCTAACCCTAACCCTAACCCTAAACCTAACCCTAACCCTAGCCCTAGACCTAGCCACAACCCTAACCCTAACCCTAAACCTAACCCTAGCCCTAGCCATAGCCCTAGCCCTAAACCTAACCCTAACCCTAACCCCAACCTTAGCCCTAGCCCTAGCCCTAGACCTAACCCTAACCCTAACCCTAACCCTAGCCCGAGCGCTAGCCCTAGCCCTAACCCTAGACCTAACACTAGCCCTAACCCTAACCCTAATCCTAGCCCTAGCCCAAGCCCTAGCCCTAGCCCTAGTAGTTGCCCTAGCCTTAAACCTAGCCCTAACGCTAACCCTAACCCTAGCCCTAAACCTAACCCTAGCCCTAACCCTCACCCTAACCTTAGCCCTAGCCCGAGCCCGAGCCCGAGCCCTAGCCCTAACCCTAACCCTAACCCTAACATAACCCTAACCCTAAACCTAGGCCTAGCCCTAGCCCTAAACCTAACCCTAACCCTAACCCTAACCCTAGCCCTAGCCCTAGCCCTAGCTTTAACCCTAACCCTAACCCTAGCCCTAACCCTAGCCCTAACCCTAACCCTAACCCTCCCCTAAAAATAACCCTAACCCAAGCCCTAGCCCTAACCCTAACCCTAACCCTAGCCCTAGCCCTAGCTCTAGCCCTAACCCTAGCACTAGCCCTAGCCCTAACCCTAACCCTAAGCATAACCCCAACCTTAGCCCTAGCCCTAGCCCTAGCCATAACCCTAGCCCTAACGCTAGCCCTAACTCTAACCCTAGCCCTAGCCCTATCCCAAGCCCTAGCCCTAGCCAAAACCCTAACCCTAACCCTAACCCTAGCCCTAGCCCTGGCCCTACCCCTAGCCCTAACCCTAACCCTAACCCTAAACCCAACCTTAGCCCTAGCCCTAGCCCTAGACTTAACCCTAACCCTAACACTAACCCTAGCCCTAGCCCTAGCCCTAGCCCTAACCCTAGCCCTAACCCTAGCCCTAACCCTAACCCTAAACCTAGACCTAGCCCAAGCCCTAGCCCTTGCCTTACAAGTTGCCCTAGCCTTAACCCTAGCCCTAACCCTAACCCTAAAAATAACACTAACCCTAGCCCTAGCCCTAACCCTAGCCCTAAACCTATCCCTAAAACTAGCCCTAGCCCTAGCCCTAACCCTATCCCTAACCCTAACCCTAGCCCTAGCCCTAGCCCTATCCTTAGCCCTAGTCCTAACCCTAACCCTAGCACTAGCCCTAGCCCTAACCCTAACCCTAACTCTAGTCCTAGCCCTAGCCCTAGCCCTAGCCCTAGCCCTAGCCCTAAACCTAACCCTAACCCTAACCCTAGCCCTAGGGCTAACACTAACCCTAACCCTAGCCCTAACCCTAGACCTAACTCTAAACCTAACCCTAGCCCTAGCCCTAGCACTAGCCCTAGCACTAGCTTTAAACCTAACACTAACCATAGCACTAGCACTAGCCCTAGCCCTAGCCCTAACCCTCACAGTAACCCTAACCCTAGCCCTAACCCTAACCCTTAAAATAACCCTAACCCTAGCCCTAGCCCTAACCCTAACCCTAAACCTAGCCCTTATCCTAGCCCTAGCCCTAGCCCTAACCCTAACCCTAGCACTAGCCCTAGACCTAACCCTAACCTAACCATAACCCTAGCCCTAACCCTAGCCCTAACTCTAACCCTAGCCCTAGCCTTATCCCGAGCCCTAGCCCTAGCCCTAACCGTAACCCTAACCCTAACCCTAGCCCTACCCTAGCCCTAGCCCTAGCCCTAAACCTAACCCTAGCACTAGCCCTAGCCCTAACCCTAACCTAACCATAACCCTAGCCCTAGCCCTAGCCCTAGCCCTAACCCTAACCCTAACCCTAACCCTAGCCATAGCCCTAACCCTAACCCTAGCCCTAACCCTAGCCCTAAGTCTAACCCTAGACCTAGCCCTATCCCAAGCCATAGCCTTAGCGCTAACCCTAACCCTAACCCTAAACCTAACCCTAACCCTATCCCTAGCCCTAGCCACAACCCTAACCCTAACCCTAAACCTAACCCTAGCCCTAGCCATAGCCCTAGCCCTAAACCTAACCCTAACCCTAACCCCAACCTTAGCCCTAGCCCTAGCCCTATACCTA
>OX463234.1:22223425-22238425 GCA_949820135.1 Sylvilagus floridanus | reverse complement strand
CTAACCCTAACCCTAACCCTAACCCTAGCCCTAGCCCTAGCCCTAGCCCTAACCCTAACGCTAGCACTAGCCCTAGCCCTAACCCTAACCTAACCATAACCCTAGCCCTAGCCCTAGACCAAGCCATAACCCTAACCCTAACCCTATCCCTAGCCCTAGCCCTAACCCTAACCCTAGCCCTAGCCCTAGCCCTAACCCTAACCCTAACCCTAACCCTAGCCCTAGCCCTAGTCTAGCCCTAGCCCTAACCCTAACCCTAGCACTAGCCCTAGCCCTAACCCTAACCTAACCATAACCCTAGCCCTAGCCCTAGCCCTAGCCCTATCCCAAGCCATAGCCCTAGCCCTAACCCTAACCCTAACCCTAAACCTAACCCTAACCCTATCCCTATCCCTAGCCACAACCCTAACCCTAACCCTAAACCTAACCCTAGCCCTAGCCCTAGTCCTAACCCTAACCCTAGCACTAGCCCTAGCCCTAACCCTAACCCTAACCCTAAACCTAGCCCTAGCCCTAGCCCTAGCCCTAGCCCTAACCCTATCCCTAACCCCAGTCCTAGGGCTAAACCTAAACCTAGCCCTAACCCTAGCCCTAACACTAACCCTAGCCCTAGCCCTATCCCAAGCCCTAGCCCTAGCCCTAACACTAACCCTAGCCCTAACACTATCCCTAACCCTAATCCTAATCCTAGCCCTAACCCATGCCCTAGCCCTAGCCCTAGCAGTTGCCCTAGCCTTAACCCTAGCCCTAACGCTAACCCTAACCCTAGCCCTAAACCTAACCCTAGCCCTAACCCTAACCCTAACCCTAACCCTAGCCCTAGCCCTAGCCCGAGCCC
This sequence comes from Sylvilagus floridanus, assembly GCA_949820135.1. Lineage (NCBI taxonomy): Eukaryota > Metazoa > Chordata > Mammalia > Lagomorpha > Leporidae > Sylvilagus > Sylvilagus floridanus. The sequence goes on along the minus strand of OX463234.1, from coordinate 22,237,587 downwards.
GAGCCCTAGCCCTAACCCTAACCCTAACCCTAACATAACCCTAACCCTAAACCTAGACCTAGCCCTAGCCCTAAATCTAAACCTAACCCTAACCCTAACCCTAGCCCTAGTCCTAGACCTAGCTTTAACCCTAACCCTAACCCTAGCCCTAACCCTAGCCCTAACCCTAACCCTAACCCTCCCCTAAAAATAACCCTAACCCAAGCCCTAGCCCTAAACCAAACCCTAACCCTAACCCTAACCCTAGCCCTAGCCCTACCCCTAGCCCTAACCTTGCACTAGCCCTAGCCCTAACCCTAACTCTAACCATAACCCCAAACTTAGCCCTAGCCCTAGCCCTTGACTTAACCCTAACCCTAACCCTAGCCCTAGCCCAAGCCCTAGCCCTAACCCTAGCCCTAACCCTAACCCTAACCCTAACCCTAGCCCTTGCCCAAGCCCTAGCCCTAGCCCTAGCAATTGCCCTAGACTTAACCCTAGCCCAAAACCTAACACTAACCCTAGCCCTAAACCTAACCCTTCCCTAACCCTAACCCTAACCCTAGCCCTAGCCCTAGCCCTAGTCCTAGCCCTAGCCCTAATCCTAACCCTAACCCTAAACAATACCCTAACCCTAAACCTAGCCCTAGCCCTAGCCCTAAACCTAACCCTTACCCTAACACTAACCATAGCCCTAGCCCTAGTCCTAGCCCTAGCCTAACCCTAACCCTAACACTAACCGTAACCCTAGCCCTAACCCTAACCCTAAAAATAACCCTAAACCTAGCCCTGGCCCTAGCCCTAGCCTAACCCTAACCCTAACACCAAACCTAACCCTAAACCTAACCCTTTTCGTAGCCCTAGCCCTAGCCCTAACCCTAACCCTAACCCTAGCCCTAACACTAGCCCTAGCCCTAGCCCTGACCCTGACCCTAACCCTAACCCTAACCCTAACCCTAACCCTTACCCTATCCCTAGCCCTAGCCCTAGCCTTAGCCCTAGCCCTAGCCCTAACCCTAACCCTAAACCGAACCCTAGACTTGGGCTAACCCTAACCCTAGCCCTAACCCTAGCCCTAACTCTAACCCTAGCCCTAGCCCTATCCCAAGCCCTAGCCCTAGCCCTAACCCTAACCCTAAACCTAACCCTAACCCTAGCCCTAGCCGTAGCCCCAACCCTAACCCTAACCCTAACCCTAACCCTAATCCTAACCCTAGCCCTACCCTAAGCCTAACCCTAACGCTAACCCTAAAACTAACCCTAGCCTTAGCCCTAGCCCTAGCCCTAATCCTAACCCCAACCCTAACCCTAACCCTAACCCTAAAAATAACCCTAACCCTAGCCCAAGCCCTAACCCTAGCCCTAACCCTAGCCCTAGCCCTAGCCCTAGCCCTACTACTAACCCTAACCCTACCACTAGCCCTAGCCCTAACCCAAACCCTAACCCTAACCCAAGCCCTAGCCCTAGCCCTAGCCCTAGCCCTAGCCCTAACCCTAACCCTAACCCTAGCCCTAAACCTAGCCCTAACCCTAAGCAAAACATTAACCCTAATCCTAACCCTAACCCTAACCATAACCCTAGCCTTAGCCCTAGCCCTAGCCCTAACCCTAACCCTAACCCTAACCCTAACCCTAGGGCTAAACCTAACCCTAGCCCTAACCCTAGCCCTAACACTAACCCTAGCCCTAGCCCTAGCCCAAGCCCTAGCCCTAGCCCTAACCCTAACCCTAACCCTAGCCCTAACCCTAAAACTAAAAAATACCCTAACCCTAGCCCTAGCCCTAACCCTAACCCTAACCCTAACCCTAACCCTAGGGCTAAACCTAACCCTAGCCCTAACCCTAGCCCTAACACTAACCCTAGCCCTAGCCCTATCCCAAGCCCTAGCCGTAGCCCCAACCCTAACCCTAACCCTAACCCTAACCCTAATCCTAGCCCTAGCCCTACCCTAAGCCTAACCCTAACGCTAACCCTAAAACTAACCCTAGCCTTAGCCCTAGCCCTAGCCCTAATCCTAACCCCAACCCTAACCCTAACCCTAACCCTAACCCTAAAAATAACCCTAACCCTAGCTCAAGCCCTAACCCTAGCCCTAACCCTAGCCCTAGCCCTAGCCCTAGCCCTAACCCTAGCCCTAAACCTAACCCTAGCCCTAGCCCTAGCCCTAGCCCTAGTCCTAACCCTAACCCTAGCACTAGCCCTAGCCCTAACCCTAACCCTAACCCTAAAACTAGCCCTAGACCTAGCCCTAGCCCTAGCCCAAGCCCTAACCCTAACACTAACCCTAACCCTAAACCCTATCCCTAACCCTAATACTAACCCTAACCCTAGCCCTAGCCCAGCCATAACCTTAACCCTAACCCTAACCCTAAACATAGCCCTAACCCTAGCCCTAGCCCTAGCCCTAGCCCTAACCCTAACCCTAACCCTAGGCCTAGCCCTAGCCCTAGTCCTAGCCCTAGTCCTAACACTAACCCTAGCACTAGCCCTAGCCCTAACCCTAACCCTAACCATAACCCTCGCCTTAGCCCTAGCCCTTGCCCTAGCCCTAACCCTAACCCTAACCCTAAAACTAGCCATAGGGCTAACCCTAACAATAGCCCTAAACCTAGCCCTAACTCTAACACTAGCCCTAGCCCTATTCCAAGCCCTAGCCCTAGCCCTAACCCCAACCCTAAACCTAACCCTAACCCTAGCCCTAGCCGTAGCCCCAACACTAACCCTAAACCTAACCCTAGTCCTAGCCCTAGCCCTACCCTAGCCCTAACCCTAACCCTAACCCCAACCAAAACCCAGGCCGTAGCCCTAGCCCTAGCCCTAACCCTAACCCTAACCCTAACCCTAGCCCTAGCCCTAGCCCTAGCCCTAGCCCTAGCCCTAACCCTAACCCTAAACCTAAAACTAACCCTAACCCTAAACCTAGCCCTAGCCCAAGCCTTAGCCCTAGCCCTAGCGTTAGCCCTAGTCTTAACCCTAGCCCTAACCCTAAAACTCACCCTAGCCCTAAACCTAACCCTAGCCCTAACCCTAACCCTAACGCTAGCAATAGCCCTAGCCTTAGCCCTAGCCCTAACCCTAACCCTAACCCTAACCCTAGCCCTAGCCCTAAACCTAATCCTAACCCCAACACTAACCCTAACCCTAGCCCTAACCCTAAACCTAAAAATAAGCCTAACACTAGCCCTAGCCCTAACGCTACCCCTAACCATAACCCTAGCCCTAGCCCTAGCCCTAGCCCTAGTCCTAACCCTAACAATAGCACTAGCCCTAGCCCTAAGCCTAACCCTAACCCTAGCAATAGCCCTAGCCCTAGCCCTAGCCCTAACCCTAACCCTAGCCCTTGCCCTAGCCCTAGCAGTAGACATAAACCTAACCCTAACCCTAACCCTAGACCTAGGGCAAACCCTAACCCTAACCCTAGCCCTAGCCCTAGCCCTAGCCCTAGCCCAACCACTAGCTTTAAGCCTAACCCTAACCCTAGCCCTAGCACTAGCCCTAGCCCTAGCCCTAATCCCAGCACTAACCCTAACCCTAGCCCTAACCCTAACCCTAAAAATAACCCTAACCCTAGCCCTAGCCCTAACCCTAACCCTAACCCTAACCCTAGCCCTAGCCCTAGCCCTAGCCCTAGCCCTAGCCCTAACCCTAACCCTGGCACCAGCCCTAGCCCTAACCCTAACCCTAACCATAACCCTAGCCCTAACAATAACCTTAACCCTAACCCTAGCCCTAGGCCTAGCCCTAGGCCTAGCCCTAGCCCTAGCCGTAGCCATAACCCTAACCCTAAACCTATCCCAGGCAATAGACCTAGCCCTAGACCTAGCCCTAACCCTAACACTAGCCCTAGCACTAGCCCTCGCCCTAACCCTTACCCTAACCCTAACCCTAGCCCTAAACCTAACCCTAGCCCTAGCCCTAGCCCTAGCCCTAGCCCTAGCCCTAGCCCTAACCCTAAAGCTAAACCTAACCCTAACCCTAGCCCTAACCCTTACCCTAACCCTAACCCTAACCCTAGCCCTAGCCCTAAACCTATCCCTAGCCCTAGCCCTAGCCCTAGCCTTAACCCTAGCCCTAGCCCTAGCCCTAGCCCTAGCCGTAGCCTTAACCCTAACCCTAACCCTAACCCTAGCAATAGACGTACCCCTAGCACTAGCCCTAACCCTAACCCTAACCCTAGCCCTAGCCCTAGCCATGAACCTAACCCTAGCCCTAGCCCTAGCCCTATCCCTAGAACTAGCCCTAGCCCTAGAACTAACCCAATACCTAACCCTAGCCTAGCCCTAGCCCTAGCCCTAGCCCTTGTCCTAGCGCTTACCCTATCCCTAGAACTAACCCAAACCCTAACCCTAGCCCTAGCCCTAGCCCTAGGCCTAACCCTAACCCTAACCCTAAACCTAGAACTAACCCTAAAACTAACCCTAGCCCTAGCCCTAGCCCTAGCCCTAACCGTAACCCTAACCCTAAACCTAAACCTATCCCTAGCCCTAACCCTATCCCTAGCCCTAGCCCTAACCCTAACCCTAACACAGCCCTAGGTCTAGCCCTAGTCTAGCCCTACCCTAAGCCCTAGACCTAGCACTAACCCAAGCCCTAACCCTAGCCCTAGGCCTAGCACTAACCCAAACCCTAACCCTAGCCCTAGGCCTAGCACTAGCCCTAACCCTAACCCTAACCCTAACCCTAACCCTAGCCCTAGCCCTAACCCTAGCCCTAGCCCTAAACCTAACCCTAACCCTAACCCTAGCCCTAGCCCTTGCCCTAGCCCTAGCCCTTGAACTAACCCTAACCCTAACCCTAACCCTAAACCTAGTCCTAGACATAACCCTAAACCTAACCCTAGCAACAGCTCTAGCCCTAACCCTAACCCTAACCCTAACCCTAACCCTAACCCTAGTCCTAGCCATAACCCTAAACCTAATCCTAGCCCCAGCCCAAGCCCTAACCCTAACCCTAACCCTAACCCTAACCCTAACGCTAACCGTAGCCCTAGCCCTAGCCCTAGCCCTGGCCCTAACCCTAACCCTATCCCTAGCCCTAGACCTAACCCTAACCCTAAAACTAGCCCTAGCCCTAGCCCTAGCCCTAGCCCTAGCCCTAGCCCTAGCCTTAGCCCTAAACCTAGAACTAGCCCTAACCCTAGTCCTAACCCTAAACCTAGCCCTAGCCCTAGCCCTAACAATAAGCCTACCCTAACCCTAGCCCTAGCCCTAGACCTAGCCCTAACCCTAACCCTGAATTTAACCCTAACCCTAGATCTAACCCTAACCCTAACCATAGCCCTAGCCCTAGCCCTAGACCTAGCCCTTGCCCTAACCCTAACCCTAACCCTAACCCTAGAACTAACCCTAACCCTAAACCTAGCCAGAGCCCTAGCCCTAGTCCTAGCCCTAGCCCTTGCCCTAACCCTAACACTAACCCTAATCATAACCCTAGACCTAAACCTAACCCTAACTCTAACCCTAGCCCTAACCCTAAACCTAGCCCTAGCCCTAACCCTAGCCCTAAACCTAACCCTAGCCCTAGCCCTAACCCTAATCCTAATCCTAGCCATAACCCTAACCCTAACCCTAGCCCAAGCCCTAGCCCTAGCCCTAGCCCTGGCCCTAACCCTAATCCTAACCCTAAACTTAACCCTAGCACTAATCATAACCCTAGCCCTAGACTTAGCCCTAGCCCTTGAACTAAACCTAACCCTAACCCTAACCCTAACCCTAACCCTAGTCCTAGCCATAACCCTAAAACTAACCCTAGCCCCAGCCCTAGCCCTAAACCTAAGCCTAACCCTAAGCCTAACCCTAACCCTAGCCCTGGCCTTGCCGTTGTCCTAGCCCTAGCCCTAAACCTAGAACTAACCCTAACCCTAACCCTAGCCCTAAAACTAACCCTAGCCCTAACAATAACCCTAACCCTAACCCTAACCCTAACCCTAACCCTAGACCTAGCCCTAGCCCTAGCCCTAAACCTAACCCTAAACCTGACCCTAACCCTAGCCCTAGCCCTAACCCTAACCCTACTCTAACCCTAACCCTAACCCAAGCCCAAGCCTTAGCCCTAGCCCTAGCCCTGGCCCTAACCCTAATCCTAACCCTAAACTTAACCCTAGCACTAACCCTAACCCTGGCCCTAGCCCTAGCCCTAGCCGTAGCCCTTGAACTAAACCTAACCCTAACCCTACCCTAACCCTAACCCTAACCCTAAACCTAACCCTAGCCCTAGCCATAACCCTAACCCTAACACTAGCCCCATTTCTAGCCCTAACCCTAAACCTAACCCTAACCCTAAAACTGACCGTAGCCCTAGCCCTGGCCCTAAACCTAACCCTAACCCTAGCCCTAGCCCTAACCCTGACCCTAACCCTGACCTAACCCTAGCCCTAGCCCTAGCCCTAACCCTAACCCTACCCTAACTCTAACCCTAACCCTAGCCCAAGCCTTAGCCCTAGGCCTAGCCCTGGGCTAACCTTTATCCTAACCCTAAACTTAACCCTAGCACTAACCCTAACCCTAGCCCTAGCCCTAGCCCTAGCCGTAGCCCTTGAACTAAACCTAACCCTAACCCTAACCCTAAACCTAACCCTAGCCCTAGCCATAACCCTAACCCTAACCCTAGCCCTATCCCTAGCCCTAACCCTAACCCTAACCCTAATCATAAAACTAACCGTAGCCCTAGCCCTGGCCCTAAACCTAACCCTAACCCTAACCCTAGCCTTAGCCCTAACCCTAACCCTAACCCTAGTCCTAGCCCTAGCCCTAGCCCTAGCCCTAGCCCTAAACCTAACCCTAACCCTAACCCTAGCCCTAGGGCTAACCCTAACCCTAACCCTAGCCCTAACCCTAGCCCGAACTCTAAACATAACCCTAGCCCTAGCCCTAGCACTAGCTTTAACCCTAACCCTAACCCTAGCACTAGCACTAGCACTAGCCCTAGCAATAACCCTAACCCTAATCCTAGCCCTAACCCTAACCCTAAAATTAACCCTAACCCTAGCCCTAGCCCTAACCCTAACCCTAACCCTAACCCTAACCCTAGCCCTAGCCCTAGCCATAGCCCTAACCCTATCCCTAGCACTAGCCCTAGCCCTAACCCTAACTTAACCATAACCCTAGCCCTAGCCCTAGCCCTAGCCCTAACCCTAACCCTAACCCTAGCCCTAGCCCTAGCCTTAGCCCTAGCCCTAAACCTAACATTAAACCTAACCCTAGCCCTAGGGCTAACCCTAACCCTAACCCTAGCCCTAGCCCTAGCCCTAACCCTAACCCAGCACTAGCCCTAGCCCTAACCCTAACCTAACCATAACCCTGGCCCTAGCCCTAGCCCTAGCCATAACCGTAACCCTAACCCTAACCCTAGCCCTAGCCCTAACCCTAACCCTAGCCCAAACCCTAGCCCTAACTCTAACCCTAGCCCTAGCCCAATCCCAAGCCATAGCCCTAGCCTTAACCCTAACCCTAAACCTAAACCTAACCCTAACCCTATCCCTAGCCCTAGCCACAACCCTAACCCTAACCCTAAACTTAACCCTAGCCCTAGCCCTAGCCCTAGCCCTAACACTAGCCCTAACCCTAACCCTAATCCTAGCCCTAACCCAAGCCCTAGCCCTAGCCCTAGCCACAACCCTAACCCTAACCCTAAACCTAACCCTAGCCCTAGCCCTAACCCTAGCCCTAACACTAGCCCTAACCCTAACCCTAATCCTAGCCCTAACCCAAGCCCTAGCCCTAGCCCTAGCAGTTGCCCTAGCCTTAACCCTAGCCCTAACGCTAACCATAACCCTAGCCCTAAACCTAACCCTAGCCCTAACCCTAACCCTAACCCTAGCCCTAGCCCGAGCCCGAGCCCGAGCCCTAGCCCTAACCCTAACCCTAACCCTAACATAACCCTAACCCTAAACCTAGACCTAGCCCTAGCCCTAAATCTAAACCTAACCCTAACCCTAACCCTAGCCCTAGCCCTAGTTTAACCCTAACCCTAACCCTAGCCCTAACCCTAGCCCTAACCCTAACCCTAACCCTCCCCTAAAAATAACCCTAACCCAAGCCCTAGCCCTAAACCAAACCCTAAACCTAACCCTAGCCCTAGCCCTAGCACTACCCCTAGCCCTAACCTTGCACTAGCCCTAGCCCTAACCCTAACCCTTACCATAACCCCAAATTTAGCCCTAGTCCTAGCCCTTGACTTAACCCTAACCCTAACCCTAGCCCTAGCCCAAGCCCTAGCCCTAACCCTAGACCTAACCCTAGCCCTAACCCTAACCCTAACCCTAGCCCTAGCCCAAGCCCTAGCCCTAGCCCGAGAAATTGCCCTAAACTTAACCCTAGCCCTAAACCTAACACTAACCCTAGCCCTAAACCTAACCCTAGCCCTAACCCTAACCCTAACCCTAGCCCTAGCCCTAGCCCTAGTCCTATCCCTAGCCCTAACCCTAACCCTAACCCTAAACAAAACCCTAACCCTAAACCTAGCCCTAGCCCTAGCCCTAAACCTAACCCTAACCCTAACCCTAACCCTAGCCCTAGCCCTAGCCCTAGCGCTAGCCTAACCCTAACCCTAACCCTAACCGTAAACCTAACCCTAACCCTAACCCTAAAAATAACCCTAACCCTAGCCCTAGCCCCAGCCCTAGCCTAACCCTAACCCTAACCCTAAACCTAACCCTAAACCTAACCCTTTTCCTAGCCCTAGCCCTAGCCCTAACCCTAACCCTAACCATAACCCTAGCCCTAACCCTAGACCTAGCACTAGCCCTAAACCTAACCCTAACCCTAACCCTAACCCCAACCCTAGCCCTAACCCTAGCCATAGCCCTAGCCCTAACACTAACCCTAACATTAGTCCTAGCCCTAACCCTAACCCTAACCATAACCCTAGCCCTAGGGCTAACCCTAACCCTAGACCTCGCCCTAGCCCTAGCCTTAGCCCTAGCCCTAGCCCTAACCCTAAACCTAAACCTAACCCTAGCACTAGGGCTAACCCTAACCCTAGCCCTAACCCTAGCCCTAACTCTAACCCTAGACCTAGCCCTATCCCAAGCCCTAGCCCTAGCCCTAACCCTAACCCTAAACCTAACCCTAACCCTAGTCCTAGCCGTAGCCCCAACCCTAACCCTAACCCTAACCCTAACCCTAGTCCTAGCCCTAGCCCTACCCTAAGCCTAACCCTAACGCTAACCCTAACCCTAACCCTAGCCTTAGCCCTAGCCCTAGCCCTAGCCCTAATCCTAACCCTAACCCTAGCCCTAGCCGTACCCCAACCCTAACCCTAACCCTAACCCTAACCCTAGTCCTAGCCCTAGCCCTACCCTAAGCCTAACCCTAACGCTAACCTTAACCCTAACCCTGACCCTAGCCTTAGCCCTAGCCCTAGCCCTAGCCCTAATCCTAACCCCAACCCTAACCCTAACCCTAACCCTAACCCTAACCCTAAAAATAACCCTAACCCTAGCCCAAGCCCTAACCCTAGCCCTAACCCTAGCCCTAGCCCTAGCCCTAGTCCTAACCCTAACCCTACCAGTAGCCCTAGTCCTAACCCAAACCCTAACCCTAACCCAAGCCCTAGCCCTAGCCCTTGAACTAAACCTAACCCTAACCCTAACCCTAAACCTAACCCTAGCCCTAGCCATAACCCTAACCCTAACCCTAGCCCTATCCCTAGCCCTAACCCTAACCCTAACCCTAATCATAAAACTAACCGTAGCCCTAGCCCTGGCCCTAAACCTAACCCTAACCCTAACCCTAGCCTTAGCCCTAACCCTAACCCTAACCCTAGTCCTAGCCCTAGCCCTAGCCCTAGCCCTAGCCCTAAACCTAACCCTAACCCTAACCCTAGCCCTAGGGCTAACCCTAACCCTAACCCTAGCCCTAACCCTAGCCCGAACTCTAAACATAACCCTAGCCCTAGCCCTAGCCCTAGCCCTAGCACTAGCTTTAACCCTAACCCTAACCCTAGCACTAGCACTAGCACTAGCCCTAGCAATAACCCTAACCCTAATCCTAGCCCTAACCCTAACCCTAAAATTAACCCTAACCCTAGCCCTAGCCCTAACCCTAACCCTAACCCTAACCCTAACCCTAGCCCTAGCCCTAGCCATAGCCCTAACCCTATCCCTAGCACTAGCCCTAGCCCTAACCCTAACTTAACCATAACCCTAGCCCTAGCCCTAGCCCTAGCCCTAACCCTAACCCTAACCCTAGCCCTAGCCCTAGCCTTAGCCCTAGCCCTAAACCTAACATTAAACCTAACCCTAGCCCTAGGGCTAACCCTAACCCTAACCCTAGCCCTAGCCCTAGCCCTAACCCTAACCCAGCACTAGCCCTAGCCCTAACCCTAACCTAACCATAACCCTGGCCCTAGCCCTAGCCCTAGCCATAACCGTAACCCTAACCCTAACCCTAGCCCTAGCCCTAACCCTAACCCTAGCCCAAACCCTAGCCCTAACTCTAACCCTAGCCCTAGCCCAATCCCAAGCCATAGCCCTAGCCTTAACCCTAACCCTAAACCTAAACCTAACCCTAACCCTATCCCTAGCCCTAGCCACAACCCTAACCCTAACCCTAAACCTAACCCTAGCCCTAGCCCTAGCCCTAGCCCTAACACTAGCCCTAACCCTAACCCTAATCCTAGCCCTAACCCAAGCCCTAGCCCTAGCCCTAGCCACAACCCTAACCCTAACCCTAAACCTAACCCTAGCCCTAGCCCTAACCCTAGCCCTAACACTAGCCCTAACCCTAACCCTAATCCTAGCCCTAACCCAAGCCCTAGCCCTAGCCCTAGCAGTTGCCCTAGCCTTAACCCTAGCCCTAACGCTAACCATAACCCTAGCCCTAAACCTAACCCTAGCCCTAACCCTAACCCTAACCCTAGCCCTAGCCCGAGCCCGAGCCCGAGCCCTAGCCCTAACCCTAACCCTAACCCTAACATAACCCTAACCCTAAACCTAGACCTAGCCCTAGCCCTAAATCTAAACCTAACCCTAACCCTAACCCCAACCTTAGCCCTAGCCCTAGCCCTAGACCTAACCCTAACCCACACCCTAACCCTAACCCTAGCCCTAGCCCTAGCCCTAACCCTAGCCCTAACACTAGCCCTAACCCTAACCCTAAACCTAGCCCTAACCCAAGCCCTAGCCCTAGCCCTAGCAGTTGCCCTAGCCTTAACCCTAGCCCTAACGCTAACCCTAACCCTAGCCCTAAACTTAACCCTAGCCCTAACCCTAACCCTAACCCTAGCCCTAGCCCTAGCCCGAGCCCGAGCCCTAGCCCTAACCCTAACCCTAACCCTAATATAAACCTAACCCTAAACCTAGACCTAGCCCTAGCCCTAAATCTAAACCTAACCCTAACCCTAACCCTAGCCCTAGCCCTAGTTTAACCCTAACCCTAACCCTAGCCCTAACCCTAGCCCTAACCCTAACCCTAACCCTCCCCTAAAAATAACCCTAACCCAAGCCCTAGCCCTAAACCAAACCCTAAACCTAACCCTAGCCCTAGCCCTAGCACTACCCCTAGCCCTAACCTTGCACTAGCCCTAGCCCTAACCCTAACCCTTACCATAACCCCAAATTTAGCCCTAGTCCTAGCACTTGACTTAACCCTAACCCTAACCCTAGCCCTAGCCCAAGCCCTAGCCCTAACCCTAGACCTAACCCTAGCCCTAACCCTAACCCTAACCCTAGCCCTAGCCCAAGCCCTAGCCCTAGCCCGAGAAATTGCCCTAGACTTAACCCTAGCCCTAAACCTAACACTAACCCTAGCCCTAAACCTAACCCTAGCCCTAACCCTAACCCTAACCCTAGCCCTAGCCCTAGCCCTAGTCCTATCCCTAGCCCTAACCCTAACCCTAACCCTAAACAAAACCCTAACCCTAAACCTAGCCCTAGCCCTAGCCCTAAACCTAACCCTAACCCTAACCCTAACCCTAGCCCTAGCCCTAGCCCTAGCCCTAGCCTAACCCTAACCCTAACCCTAACCGTAAACCTAACCCTAACCCTAACCCTAAAAATAACCCTAACCCTAGCACTAGCCCTAGCCCTAGCCTAACCCTAACCCTAACCCTAAACCTAACCCTAAACCTAACCCTTTTCCTAGCCCTAGCCCTAGCCCTAACCCTAACCCTAACCATAACCCTAGCCCTAACCCTAGACCTAGCACTAGCCCTAAACCTAACCCTAACCCTAACCCTAACCCTAACCCTAGCCCTAACCCTAGCCATAGCCCTAGCCCTAACACTAACCCTAACATTAGTCCTAGCCCTAACCCTAACCCTAACCATAACCCTAGCCCTAGGGCTAACCCTAACCCTAGACCTCGCCCTAGCCCTAGCCTTAGCCCTAGCCCTAGCCCTAACCCTAAACCTAAACCTAACCCTAGCACTAGGGCTAACCCTAACCCTAGCCCTAACCCTAGCCCTAACTCTAACCCTAGACCTAGCCCTATCCCAAGCCCTAGCCCTAGCCCTAACCCTAACCCTAAACCTAACCCTAACCCTAGTCCTAGCCGTAGCCCCAACCCTAACCCTAACCCTAACCCTAACCCTAGTCCTAGCCCTAGCCCTACCCTAAGCCTAACCCTAACGCTAACCCTAACCCTAACCCTAGCCTTAGCCCTAGCCCTAGCCCTAGCCCTAATCCTAACCCTAACCCTAGCCCTAGCCGTACCCCAACCCTAACCCTAACCCTAACCCTAACCCTAGTCCTAGCCCTAGCCCTACCCTAAGCCTAACCCTAACGCTAACCTTAACCCTAACCCTGACCCTAGCCTTAGCCCTAGCCCTAGCCCTAGCCCTAATCCTAACCCCAACCCTAACCCTAACCCTAACCCTAACCCTAACCCTAAAAATAACCCTAACCCTAGCCCAAGCCCTAACCCTAGCCCTAACCCTAGCCCTAGCCCTAGCCCTAGTCCTAACCCTAACCCTACCAGTAGCCCTAGTCCTAACCCAAACCCTAACCCTAACCCAAGCCCTAGCCCTAGCCCTAGCCCTAGCCCTAGCCCTAACCCTAAACCTAACCCTAGCCTTAACTTAGCCCTATCCCTAAGCAAAACCCTAACCCTAATCCTAACCCTAACCCTAACCATAAACCTAGCCCTAGCCCTAGCCCTAGCCCTAATCCTAACCCTAACCCTAGTCCTAGGGCTAAACCTAACCCTAGCCCTAACCCTAGCCCTAACACTAACCCTAGCCCTAGCCCTATCCCAAGCCCTAGCCCTAGCCCTAACACTAACCCTAAACCTAAACCTAACCCTAGCCCTAGCCGTAGCCCCAACCCTAACCCTAACCCTAAACCTAACCCTAAGCCTACTCCCAGCCCTAGCCCTACCCTAGCCCTAACACTATCCCTAACCCTAACCCCAACCCAGGGCCTAGCCATAGCCCTAGCCCTAACCCTAACCCTAACCCTAAAGCCAGCCATAGACCTAGACCAAGCCCTAACCCTAGACCTAACCCTAGCACTAACCCTAACCCTAACCCTAGCCCTATCCCAAGCCCTAGCCCAAACCTAGCACTTGCCCTAGCCTTAACCCTAGCCCTAAACCTAACCATAACCCTAGCCCTAAACCTAACCGTAGCCCTAACCCTAACCCTAACGCTAGCACTACCCTAGCCCTAGCCCTAGCCCTAACCCTAACCCTAACCCTAAACATAACCCTAGCCCTAGCCCTAGCCCTAGACCTAACCCTAACCCACACCCTAACCCTAACCCTAGCCCTAGCCCTAACCCTAACCCTAGCCCTAGCCCTAGTCCTAGCCCTAGCCCTATCCCTAACCCTAACCCTAAACAAAACCCTAACCCTAAACCTAGCCCTAGCCCTAGCCCTAACCCTAACCCTAACCCTAACCCTAGCCCTAGCCCTAGCCCTAGCCCTAGCCCTAGCCCTAACACTAACCCTAGCACTAGTCCTAGCCCTAAACCTAACCCTAACCACAACCCTAGCCCTAGGGCTAACCCTAACCTTAGACCTCGCCCTAGCCCTAGCCTTAGCCCTAGCCCTAGCCCTAACCCTAACCCTAAACCTAACCCTAGCCCTAGGGCTAAACCTAACCCTAGCCCTAACCCTAGCCCTAACTCTAACCCTAGCCCTAGCCCTATCCCAACCCCTAACCCTAGCCCTAACCCTAACCCTAAACCTAACCCTAACCCTAGCCCTAGCCGTAGCCCCAACCGTAACCCTAACCCTAACCCTAA
>OX463234.1:22215925-22218425 GCA_949820135.1 Sylvilagus floridanus | reverse complement strand
TAACCCTAACGCTAACCCTAACCCGAACCCTAGCCTTAGCCCTAGCCCTAGCCCTAGCCCTAATCCTAACCACAACCCTAACCCTAACCCTAAACCCTAACCCTAACCCTAAAAATAACCCTAACCTTAGCCCAAGCCCTAACTCTAGCCCTAACCCTAGCCCTAGCCCTAGCCCTAGCCCTAGCCCTAGTCCTAACCCTAACCCTACCACTAGCCCTAGCCCTAACCCAAACCCTAACCCTAACCCTAGCCCTAGCCCTAGCCCTAGCCCTAGCCCTAACCCTAACCCTAACACTAGCCCTAAACCTAGCCCTAACCCTAAGCAAAACCCTAACCCTAATCCTAACCCTAACCCTAACCATAACCCTAACCCTAGCCCTAGCCCTAGCCCTAGCCCTAACCCTAACCCTAACCCTAGTCCTAGGGCTAAACCTAACCCTAGCCCTAACGCTAGCCCTAACACTAACCCTAGCCCTAGCCCTATCCCAAGCCCTAGCCCTAGCCCTAACACTAACCCTAAACCTAAACCTAACCCTAGCCCTAGCCGTAGCCCCAACCCTAACCCTAACCCTAACCCTAAGCCTACTCCCAGCCCTAGCCCTACCCTAGCCCTAACACTATCCCTAACACTAACCCCAACCCAGGGCCTAGCCATAGCACTAGCCCTTACCCTAACCCTAACCCTAAACCCAGCCCTAGACATAGACCAAGCACTAACCCTAGACCTAACCCTAGCACTAAACCTAACCCTAACCCTAGCCCTATCCCAAGCCATAGCCCAAGCCCTAGCACTTGCCCTAGCCTTAACCCTAGCCCTAAACCTAACCCTAACCCTACCCCTAAACCTAAACCTAGCCCTAACCCTAACGCTAGCACTACCATAGCCTTAGCCCTAGCCCTAACCCTAACCCTAACCCTAAACATAACCCTAGCCCTAGCCCTAGCCCTAGCCCTAATCCTAACCCCAACCCTAACCCTAACCCTAGCCCTAAACCTAACCCTAAAAATAACCCTTACCCTATCCCTAGCCCTAACCCTAGCCCTAACCGTAACCCTAACCCTAGCCCTAAACCTAACCCTAGCCCTAACCCTAAACCAAACCCTAGCCCTAGCCCTAGCCCTACCCTATCCCTAACCCTAACCCTAAACCTAACCCTAAGCCTAGCCCTAACCCTAACCCTAACCCTAACCCTAACCCTAGCCCTAGGGCTAACCCTAAACCTAACCCTAGCTCTAACCCTAGCCCTAACTCTAACCTTAACCCCAGCCCTAGCCCTAACCCTAGCCCTAGCCAAATCCAACCCTAACCCTAACCGTAACCCTAGCCCTAACCCTAACCCTAAAAATAACCCTAACCCTAGCCCTAGCCTTAGCCCTAGCCTAACCCTAACCCTAACCCTAACCCTAACCCTAACCCTAGCCCTAGCCCTAGCCCTAGCCCTAGACTTAGCCCTAGACCTAGCCCTAACCCTAACCCTAAACCTAACCCTAGCCCTAACCTGAACCCTAACCCTAACCCTAACCCTACCCCTAAACCTAACCCTAAAAATAACCCTAACCCTACCCTGGCCCTAGCCCTAGCCCTAGTCCTAACCCTAACCCTAGCAGTAGCCCTAGCCCTAAACCTAACCCTAAACCTAGCCCTAGCCCTAGCCCTAGCCCTAGCCCTAACCCTAACCCTAACCCTAGCCCTTGCCCTAGCCCTAGCCCTAGCCCTAAACCTAACCCTAACCCTAACCCTAGCCCTAGGACTAACCCTAACCCTAACCCTAGCCCTAACCCTAGCCCTAACTCTAACCCTAACCCTAGCCCTAGCACTTGCCCTAGCCCTAGCCCTAGCCCTAGCACTAGCTTGAACCCTAACCCTAAACCTAACCCTAACCCTAGCCCGAGCCCTAGCCCTAACCCTAACCCTAACTCTAACCCTAACCCTAGCCCTAAGCCTAACCCTAAAAATAACCCTAACCCTAGCACTAGCCCTAACCCTAACCCTAACCCTAGCCCTAGCCCTAGCCCTAGCCCTAGCCCTAACTCTAACCCTAACCTTAACCCTAGCCCTAGCCCTAGCCCTAAACCTAAACCTAACCCTATCCCTAACCATAGCCCTAGCCCTAACCATGACCCTAGCCCTAACCCTAGCCCTAACTCTAACCCTAGCCCTAGCCTTATCCCGAGCCCTAGCCCTAGCCCTAACCGTAACCCTAACCCTAACCCTAGCCCTACCCTAGCCCTAGCCCTAGCCCTAAACCTAACCCTAGCACTAGCCCTAGCCCTAACCCTAACCTAACCATAACCCTAGCCCTAGCCCTAGCCCTAGCCCTAACCCTAACCCTAACCCTAACCCTAGCCATAGCCCTAACCCTAACCCTAGCCCTAACCCTAGCCCTAAGTCTAACCCTAGACCTAGCCCTATCCCAAGCCATAGCCTTAGCGCTAACCCTAACCCTAACCCTAAACCTAACCCTAACCCTATCCCTAGCCCTAGCCACAACCCTAACCC